>BDMV01000005.1:10010848-10470848 GCA_008326285.1 Oryza officinalis
GAGCGGCAGTGCACGGCAAGAAGGCGGCCGATCGAACGACAACGGCGTTCGGCCCGTCGGTGTGATGGCGACAGTGAGCGAAATAGGGCGGCTTTTATAGCCGTCGCAGCCGGCGGACAGCGACAAGCTGGCTCGGCCGAGTGGGGCCGACGGTCCTGTGGGGCGGTCGCAGAGCGAGGACAGTGGTCGGTGCGGCATGGGTGAGCTCGGTTCACACCGTTCGGCGTGGACGAGTGACACCGGCAAGCTTGTCGCGGTGCCATGGCGCACTGGACCGTGTGTAGAGATGGTCGTATGCTTGGCGGAGAAGGCGGCGACGGTGCCTAACCATGCTTAGTGTACAGTGCAGGACGGGGCCTAATCTCCGATTTGCAGGGACGGTGCCTAACCATTGTTTTGCAGGGAGCTCAGGAAATAAAGAGCTGAAGGACGTGTGCATGCATGCATGCTGGGAGAGTAATAGAGTTTGCTTGTTGCTGCCTTGTGTGTTGGAAAAAGAAGTTTGCTTGTTGTTGTTCTGTGTATACAGGGAGGTAGATGAGTATTTTGGCTTGCAATGAATGGAGTGAGTAGAAAGCAAAATAATTTAGAACTGGTAAAAATTGGATGAGCGATTTAGGACGCATTTCGGATTCCAAAATCCAAACACGAAGATTTTATTTGGAGAAAAGATGACTGGAGGAAAAACTCGGCTTCTGCAGGTTCCATCGGTTCACGATTAAATTCGACGAGAGAAATGACCGTCGAATTTTGATATGTATCTGCACAAAAATATTTGTTGGCGGTAGGATTCCAGAAACAAATATTGCTAGGATCTCCGGATGGAAGGAAAATTATTTGGAAAGATATTCCGGAGGGAAAAGAAATGTGAGTTTACAAGGAAATAATTAATTGAGATCTTTGGCACAGATTCTAGACACATACAAATAAACAATTAACAAGCAAACTAAAATTATGCCTAGGACTAGACTTTGTCTGAGGAGGTCATATTTTTGAAAATAGCCTATTAGGAATTTATATTTCACAATTAAGGTTTCTAGTAAATACTTTACCAATAGACATTATTTTGCAAATAATTTACAAAAAGCTTATCACTCTATATAAAGGTTCATACAAAATAATCAAAGCTACTTCTTTAGTGGAACGGTATTTGTTTTAATAAATTATCCCTTAATGGGTTTTATCCAAAATGGTGATACATATAGATATATAGCTTTATTTATAAAGTAAATATGCCCGAGGGTTTTTGTTTTTCGAAAATAATTGGCATATGCAAATCATAGATCCTTGAATAAATAATTATTTGAAATAAAATACCGACATATCCTCAGACGTTCGTCTATTAGCCCACATATAAACGAAAAACGACAGATCAAATTAAATTAATTCAGGCATGAATGTATTTTGAAAAAAGATTTTTGGTTATTCCGAATTTTTAATTCCGTATTCCAAAGTCGAAATTTTTAGGGTGTTACAAACCTACCCCCTTAAAATAATCTCGTCCCTGAGATTACTAAAGATTATACAAGTTTGAGTATAAACCGATGTAACTCAGAATTAACAATAAGACAATATAATGTGAACCAATTGGCCAAAACCATATAATGTAATAGATGTAGATCCGATAGTTAAAACATACATCGGCTGGAGATCCGAAGTAAATAAACTAAAGTGTATATCGGCTAGACAACCGATATACCTGATAGCTGAAGCTCAAAATAACGATAACATTGGCTAGCACTTTGATGAACGTTGCATAGAAACCTATCGGCTTAACAAGACTTAGATTATCAATGTCAATCTAGTAGGTCAGACCTAACTGATATAGCATGAGATTGTATATAATAATCTAATACTCAATGAATTAATAAGCCTTATGCGAACGTGATGGATATATCAAATCTATCTTAAAATAGCATGATGTTTAGAGAATCATTAACTTGATCAGAATATCAGACTGAACCGAAAAAGTCCCAACTAAGTCGATGTAAAACTAAACAATAATGCGATTGAAAGTAGGGATGATATACCAGATAGGCAACGCTTGCTTTGACCCAGTTAGAATATCGGACTGAATCGAGGAAGTCCTAGCCACGCCGATGCAAGCAAAGATAACGAAACTTACTTCTCGCCGGAGGGCGAACTTAACCGATGCAGCTCATGCTTGAAAAATGAGAACTTGCCGGGAGTAAAACCTCCGAAAAGAGGGTGACGATGTGCTGAAAATTGTATATTGATCGAAGATAGATTATAGGGACCTCGGGTGTACATATTTATACCCCTAAGTGGATACTAGTCCTTATTGGACAAGACACAAACTTGCCTAAAGATAAAAAAGAAAATTACTAGACCCTGCCTAATTAATAGATAAAATTGAGCTGCCAAGTTGTGGTCTTCATGATTCTTTCTTGAACTCGGTTTCTTCTAGATAAGCTTTCATCGATTGAATGTCTCATTTCCTTAACCGGATCCACTAAAGAATCTTAACAAATTTTGGCATTAACAGATGGTCAGGCCACTTGGGCTGGAACTACCCACTGAAGTTTTAAGTGCTGTACCTAACACGTATGCTCGTATTTACAGCTAATTATTCTTTCAGTGGTAAGTGATATATGCGTCGGCAGTGATGCATCTATAGTGATTTCGTCAATCTCAAGATATGATGGCCCAATTTTCGAAGATGCTTATAGAGTAGGTTGTGTATGTATGTTCATAGGAGTGAGTATGCGTGCGGATACATGAGCGCTTGTACTGTGTTAAGAAAAAAAATCCCTCTGAATAAAAAGAGGCCCTTAGAAAAAAAATCCATCTTCATTAGTATTAGAAATCACATTACATTGTCTATAATACCTTTGCACATTTTAATTTTTAGTAATGTATATGTTTGATCTCTAAAACTGTTCGTCTATGTCACCTAGATCCTCGTACTCTCAAAATGCATATCTAAGCTGCTGATTGCTACGACCCCTTCGGAACCCTACATGGCATGACATGGCATTGTCAATAATTCTACACTAACTGACAAGTGGGTTCCACTTAGAAAAAAATATTTTCCTTTTTTCTTCTTTTCTTCTTTTCCTTGTATTTTCCTTCTCTTTTTATTCTTTTTTCTTCAAGAATCCGCAGCTCCTACCATTGAGGTTGCTGGTGACCACCTCACCAAGCTCGAGCTCCTAGTGGCACTAACACCGAGGGCTAAGAGATAGCAGTGAGCGCAACCGCTAGCAAGAATAGCTATGGTCAGCTTGCTTCTCACCATGGCCTTCACGACGCTGGATTGCCGCCATTCTTATGGTTGCTGCCTAGAACCGCTATGGGACGAAGAGGGAGCAAGGAGGCCGGAGGTCGACAGATGTGGGTAGGGGAGTACGACTATTGACTCAAGAGAAAGAGGAGCTCCTTGATGACACGGTCCTAGAACATGGGTGGGGCATTAGCAAGGTGATCTTGGGGAAATGGGGACGGTGAAAGGATGGTCGATGGGAGAGTGGAAAAGAAGGTGGGTTCAGGTGCCTCAAGGGAAGGCAGTGGCACGGAAGTAGAGAAGAGGGAGTAGAGGGAGCAGAACGGTGCGGAGCGGCAGGAAGGAGCACGTGGTGTGGACGTAGGCTCGCTTGTAGGAGTTAGAGGAGCCAGAGATCGAGGTAGGAGGCATAAGGGACTCGCTAGTCCATCATCCCTCTTGTTACTTCGTGAGCGAGGGCCTCGATGAGTAAGGGGTGAGGGAGGAGGAGTAGCATAGCGTCGGTTCGAGGCAACGATGTAGTCAAAGGCAGAAGAAGAGAAATCAATCTTGGCAACGGTTTGAAAGAAAAGAAAGAGGAAAGGAGAGAAAAGAAGTGGAAAAAAGTAAGAAGAAAAAACAAAAAATGACATACTTGCTTGCTAGTGTAGAGTTATTGAAGATGACACATTAACTTGCATGGGCATGTCACATCAGCACTCTGTTGGATCCCGAAGAGATCATGACAATTTGAGACCAGAATGACACACTTTGACAAGTATTGAGACATATATCTACATTTTGAGAGCATCGAGACCTAAATAACACACACTTTACTCTTATTTTATTATCTATTCGCTTTGGGCCTTCGATCAACCTGCCAAAGCAAAATAAGAGCATGGCGAAGCGGCGCAAGGCAAAGACTGGGCGATGAGAAGTGAGGCAAAATATCGGAGCGAAGCACCAGAAGGCGAAGAATTGGTAGCGCGAGGCAAGGCAGGCCAAAGTAAGCCGCTGGCAAAGCGAAGCGAAAGGACGGCGAAACGTGATCGGCCTCAGCATGCCAAAATAAGAAGAGGCCTGACAAGTGGCCTGATTGCGGCCAATGAGGCCCATGGACCAGTCAGATGGGCCAAAAGAAACAGTTACTCTTATGAATGTCCCTGTCATGAGGATAATTATGTAAAATCACTAGCACATCAAATACTAGTGTTGTAAACCTATAAATAGACCACAAAAAATGTGTAATAGGGATTGAATTTTTTCGAGAGAAATTAATATAGCTGTTTTTCATTTCATTTTTCATTCCACTTTGAGTGGAACTTATCTTTTGATAGAAGTACAACACTATTTGGTGTGTTCTTTTTTTTGGGTGTGTTGGGAAAAAATTCCCTTCGCACGAAAAACGGAGCGACTCATTAGCACATGATTAATTAAGTATTTACTAATTTTTTTTTGAAAAATGGATTAATATGATTTTTTAAAGTAACTTTCGTATAGAAACTTTTTGTAAAAAATACACTGTTTAGCAGTTTAAAAAGCGTGTGCGCGAAAAAAGAGAGACGTGAGTTGGGAAAGTTGTACTAAGAACTCATTCTTATTTGGGCTCCATTACAAATAGTACTTTTTTCGAGAATGGTGGCACTTGGACAGCAGGCACATGGTTGAGACCCTGTTTGTTTTCAGGGACTTTTTTTTAGTCCCTGTCACATCGGATGTTTGTACACTAATTAAAAGTATTAAACGTAGACTAAAAATAAAACCCATTCATAACCTTAGACTTTTTTGCGAGACGAATCTAATGAGCCTAATTAATCCATGATTAGCCGATGTGATGCTACAGTAAACATGTGCTAATTATGGATTAATTAGGCTTAAAAAATTTGTCTCGCGAAATAGCACTCATTTATGCAATTAGTTTTATTATTGGTCTATGTTTAATACTCTTAATTAGTACTCAAACATCCGATGTGACATGTACTTAAAAAAAATCCCTGGATACAAACAAACCCTGAGTTAAAACCCTGCAAACATTTATGACAAATAAGAGCTGGCAACATCACAGAGGCTTATTGGCTAGCCACCGTTTCCCCATGGCAAAAGATTCTTTAGGCCTGTTTGATGTAACGACATGGGAACCACCCTGCACAACCAACCAAATGAATCATCCAGAATTCTTCATTTATGTCACTTATGTATGTAAAGGGGTGGACACTATATGGACACAAATAAAATCCATCAACTAGAAAAGGTCAGGCGAATGAACATTAAAGGATAAAATCACCTTTACTGTGGCAAAGGTCAAGTTGTTGGCATACGTAATTGTAAATCTGCAAAAAAAGAGAAAGAAATGAAAAGCAATGCATAATCCTCATCAGATCAGGCAAACATGAAAAATAACATCAACTGAGAGTATGTGAAAAAAGAATTAGATGGCTTAACCCTGCAGCCTGGCCATCCACATGCCATGCTCTCCAGTCATCAACTATGAAGAAGTTTAAGGATCTTATCCATGCCTGAGTGCTCAAAAATGGCACCTCGAGATCATGGTCACCGCTGCACTCACAGATCTAACATATCATTATGATTTTAAGATGTAGAATAATATTCATCATGTATGAATGATGCAGAGAATTGAATTTTCTCCTTTGATGCTTTCACCTCATCACAAGCGCTCGGTAACCTCTTGTGGTGAGATTAAAATGGTACTCCAAGCTGCTTGGGACGTCCATAGCATAGGGAAGTACACCTTTATTGCATCTGAACCACTCACCAATGGTTCCCTGTAGCCATATTTGTGCAATTAGTGCATCAGTCATACTTACTTAGCGACCTAGTTAGTTAGAAAAATCATACTTTCTGTGCAAGATGATACATATATTCTACTATTATGTTTTAAGATTTGAAAATCATTTTTTATAAGGAAAGCCCCTATATATGCCCATGTTTGTAAAGGCAGAACATATCATATGGTTACCTTCTTGATCTTAAGAGCATCTCTGGTCATATTGTCATTCATCCAGCAGTATGATAGGTAGTGCCGATATGACTGAATTCAAGAAAGAGATGAGAAGCAGATTAACATTAGAAAACAGGAAGATGAACCCTGCAATGTAATGTATCTACACAACCTTCCGTCTAATATTGGTTTATCTTGGCTAACCAAGCCATGACCCGCATGAAGGGCCCGATCCCCCTAAGACCACACACTCCTAACGACGACGGGCGAGTCTTGAGGGGATATGGTCCACCCCGTACGTCACTTGCACACCTTCCTAAAGGGATTGCGTCATGATTCGAGATGCTTGTGCTTTCTATTTGATAGCCCGAGTCCCACCAACATCATATATAAGAAGGGAATGGCCTTGTATAATGAATGGCGATCTCTCGTATCCTTAGCCCTCCACTAAAAATCTTAAAAGAAATTTTATCATTCTTGAGAAAGTATCTCAACGTATCAATATTTTACATTAAAAATTTTAGTATCTCGAGGTATCTAATACTAAAGATATCATATTTTTACACTAAAAAATATGATACCTCTTAGTTAAGGATGATAAAATTGACTAAATTTTAAACCTATCCTTCGATCCTTAGAGGCGCTGGAAGGGACCCAAAGCACCGATCAAGGCCATTTGAGAAGGAGGGCTCAAAAGACAACGATGCCCATAGCCATCTACCAGCGAGACACCGACACCTTAGGCATCAAAGCCAGTCTAGCTCCTGCCTGATCTACACCAACAGCAGAGTAGAGGAAAACGAGTGTGACCATATGGCATTCATGGCTTTATCTAACTGTGGTCAGTTCTATCACTATATTCCACAATAGAATTGGTGATTTTGTTTAGGCTAGGTGTTAGTGAGATCAAAACTCAAATCTATTTCTTAGAAAATTCTACGTTTTTCAATCAAATTAACACAATGGACCCATGGATTATACGGACTTACAAAGCAATCCATAGAAGGTCGAATAGGTGGCTTGCTTAGCTGACTGTACTCTTCCAGTAGTGCCCTGCTTGCTGAAACATCTATTGTGGGTTTTGGTGCAGCTTTAACACATTTATTGTTCAAGATATCTCCATCCGAAACTTCAGACATGAGCTACACATGGGATTTGTGCAGTAAGATAATACTAGATGAATATTAGTAAACATACAAACTAGTACAGTGCAATAATCTTACTTTATGAATAGTAGATAAGACATTAGCACACCATTGGTTTGTTGGGTTCACAAAATTTCCTTTGCAATGTGTTACCGCAGCCTTCAAAGAGGGATAAGAGAATGTTATGCAGTAGTGTCACCCCACTCAAATTGAGTGTGTGGATATATATGAAGTTACCTCGTATAATTGATCAGATATGATTCCAACGCCATGACAATAGGGAACATGGAAATTTTTATCAAATTTTGAACCTGTAATGGGGTTGCCAACTATATATCCCTGTAACTGATTTCATATTTAGGCACAAGAAATAGTAAGAGACATGATACCACATTATCGAAACTTCTATAAACTGTTTGAAAGATACAAAATGGCATGCCTTAAGATCAATCAATGGTCGTTGCCTTTGTTCTTCAATTGCTGGTGAGTAGAAAGAAATTAAGACAAGGTAAGAATAGCTAAAAAGAGTACCACAATCATTAATTGGCATGTGAACAAGTTGAACAATTAAAAATATGGTGGGTTTTGTCACTCCCGTGCGGCATTATTTGACTTCTGAGATTAGTTTGAAATTTTTAAGTAACAGTTTTATACATATTTGAAAGAACACAACAGAGGTTCTAAAACATATGGTTATAACTGCAAATTAGTTTATCATCTAATTCATTTTAGAGTATGTGAAGCGTATCGTTGATTACCTTCTGAAATGTATTGCGTGATAACTGGAATCACCTTTCCAGCATATGAGGCTCCCCCAACATAGAAATTATGTGAGCGATAGCGTGGGTGATCATTGAGCCACTACATTAGTTGCAGAAGATGATAATTAAGTAATAAACTAGAACACAAAGACATAGTGTTCTTCCATTATACTAGGATATGAAATTTGCTTCTATCACCTCCTTCAGAAATGTGACCACTTGTAAAGAAGATGATATATCCCCAACATGGTAACCGTTGGGATCACGTGCATATGAGAAACCAGAACCCACAGGACTATCCAAGAAAATTATGCTTGCCATCTGATAATAGTAAATTTGAACCACAAATTACTAAGTAAAAACGAGGTAGAGAGGAAGTTCACGAGGGTTTGGGAGAAGGATATTTATCACCTGGGTCCATGAATACTGATTATAAACCAACCTTGGCAAACTACCATTGTAAGCTTCCAACACAAAATTCAAAGGACCTGTGTATAAAATCATCACCGATGGATATTTAGTATTTACTAGCAAATTGCCCGTGTGTTACAACGGGTGAAAAAAAATTTCATTGTCATACATACGCACGTTTCAACGGAATGTTTGGATAAGAACAAAAGTACAAAATATATGTCCAGTATATCATGCTACGAGGGAACAAATTTTCAATGTAAAGCATAGTGAAAAAGATCATAGCCACTAAAACAATCATCTATCGATATTTAGTTAGTTCTTCTACTCCCACTGCTGCTAAGAAATCTTAACATTAAGCACATAAAGGTTTAACGTAGTAACATGACCAAATTGTTCAGTTCAGTATAGTCAAGGGACAAGTATTTGGAAACTGTTTTTAAAAAGTCATTTTCGAAGATAGCAAATAGCAGTCAACCAAAGCTAAATTAAGAGCTGAAATATCCTGACACAGTATATTACTATTTAAATGCAATTGAAGATGTAAAATATAGTGCAACATGTCTCCTGGTTATGTCATAGAAAGAAGTATCTCTGATTGTAGAGATACACTGAAACAATGGAGGCCGGATTGGAGATATTATACGTACTACTCGTACATAACATTAAAAAAAAATGTTCTCAGCCATATCTTTTAGCCTACAAGAGGTCCTCAAAGGAGGAAAATAACACTTAAATTTTTTTATTTGCAACACCACATGCTAGAAAGCTGCAGCTTTAAAAGCCAGAAAACAAGGTACCTCATTAATAAGGGCTATATATTAAGCCTCTCTGTAAGTCTGCAACTGCATCCTTCACCTTCTCAAGCATGCATGGATGAATCAGATTAATTCCTGATTTCATCTTCTATCACTTCCGGTTTTGTTAATGCGTGTTTAAGTTCAGCTTTAACGTGCAGGTGGCTGGTCTTCCTGAATTAGAAGCTCTAAAGAACTTGGTTTTTTTTTCCTTTTAAGTGGCTGCTTGAGTTGCATATTTTATTCGCTACAGGAGTGTTTGCACAAATGTCCTTCACATCCAACAGCTAGTTTGGTCGAGTTCAAGTTTGATGTTCTCCCCTCTTGTATCAGCTGCTCGATCAAAAGGGGCTGAGCCTTATAGCACTGCTGTAGTTCAATTCCAATTCAGGCTTCTCAGCCTTCTGAGTCGATTCGCGTCGTGCCGTGCCTCTTTCTGTGCCTGTCCCCGAGAGAGTGGATGGCAGGCAACTGTCGGCCCTGCCTAGCCTTGGGCCTTGGCACGATGCAGCAAACCTCCACACGCGCGCAATGAAGCCGCGACATCGATCGGCATGGAAGCAATGCCAGCAGCAGCAGAGAGGAGCGGTAGACATGGAATGAATGACGGTTGCCGCGCGATGGAGGTTCTCTCCGTGTGCAGCTTCACCGCTTTCCACATCGATCGATTGCATCTCCTCGCTGACTACGATAGGAAGGTTCATACTCCCGCGTCGCGTGTCGTAGAAACGGAAAGACCACACAAATCGCATGCGGGAAACAGACACCGCGTCGCTACGACAACCAAGATATGAACAAGACGGACGATCAAAGACGAGCAAAAAATTGGGATGATGAATTGAATGGAGAATGGCGAGCACGGAGAATGTCAAGGTGGTGGTGGGCTGTGGCCGCGGACGTTGCGCGCGCGATGTACCCGGGAACCCGGGAATCGGACGCGACCCAGGGCGTTGCTTCGTGCGAAACGAATTGAAATCGGACGTGCCTAAACGCGGACTACGTACGAAATTGGATTTCGACGAACAAAAAATTATGGATTTTTATAATAGGTATAGACATGCGTAATTCTAACACGTACGAATAATTAATATTCACCACAACAGTCCCTTTTTACAAGAACACAATACAGTTAGTTTGGATGATTATTTTCTTAAATAAAAAGGTTCGGGTGATTATTGGACTGCTAACCTACTTCGTAGACAACGCCGCAGAAGCCCGAACAACGGGGCCCACCCACCAGCCACAGTATCAAGGGGTCCGTGTCAGGATTCCTCTCTGATTCAACGAAGTAGTAGAAGAGCTCAGTGCCAGTCTTCTCCTCGACACCAATGTACCTGCAGTGTATACATACGCATGTACGTGCATATGTACCCAATTTGATCCATGTGATGAATTTATGCTCGAATAGTATGTAACAACTAAATATATAAGGCTCTCGGTGAGAGAAAGGGTTCTTTGATTTAACTGTTGTGTGCAGTTGAACAAAAAATTTGATCCAGTTTAACATATGAGTCATAACAAAATAAGATCCATATGTCCGTAACTCTAGAGGATCTGCTTCCTCGGAGAGTAATGCTTACCCAGTCTCGAGGTAGAACGGCAGGCGGCCATGGAAGCCCGGGAGGTGAGTGATCACCGACGACGACGCCGAGCACGGGAGCGTCGGTGGCGACAGAAGCAGAAGCAGCAGGAGAAGGCAGGCGATGAGGCGCGGCGGCTGCACGAGACTGCATTGCCCAGCGGTGCGATGATGAGAATAACCCATCGTGAGAAGATCCAAGAGGAGCGTGGCTGGCTAGTGCTTACTCTGTTACTCTGCTAGTGCTCTTGTAGCTTTATCGAGCTCTCGGCAAGCCAATAAATGCATGGCGAGAACGAGAGGCCAGCAAGGAATGCTAAAATACTCATCCGTTTTTTAGTATAAGATGAACTATTCGTTTTATTAAAAAATATAAATTTTATTTATTTTTTATAACATTATTAAAAAACTCTAACCGTGAGTTATATATTTGCACTAAATTTTTAAATAAGATGAGTGGTCCAATGTTACGTGAAAAATTAACATCGTTATATATATAGACTTAATAGAGAGCATGCAGCGTGCTATGAAGGTTCCGTAGCACGTCACTAGTATCCCACCAGCGATTCCAGTTGTATTTTAATCTCGTGCACAACATCTTTCTCAAACCCACCCTCACCCATGCATCGGAGTGATTTTTTACTCTAGCTAATCCTCACGCGCTTCACGGCCATCGCTCCCCAAACTAAATTTTTCAAGTGATTTTTTTACTCCAGAAATTCTCCTCAAACCTAGTAATTTTTTTACCGTCTCACCCCGCGGGAAATATAATAAAAATATATATATGTAAATTAGAGTCCTTTGAATATAAAATTAGAGTCATATGAATATAATAAAAAAATATATGTAAATTAGCCATGTAGTAAATCCGAATCTCAATTATTGAATCATTTGAAATCCTAATCAAACAGATATAAGTAAATTAGCCATGTACTGAATCCTTATCTCTTTATAACCAAAGAAGCAAGCATGCCAACAAATATACGTACCTATCTATGTATGGTTGTATAGCCTAATATGCACTTAATATGTGCACGATACTATTGGAGGAAACTTCACATCGGACGCCCAACCAACTTTAAAAAATGGGCAGTCAAATGTTTCAGTTGACCATCGATGAAACATTAAGTTATATATGATGAAACAAAAAAATAGCCACTGAAACATTTAAATTTTTTGTGAAACACAGTGAAGACACACGTTGAAATATATCTCTATCGCATATGAAACATCGAGGGATAACAGATTGAAACTTTTTTTCCATTGGAATATAATCATGTGATATCTTATTACGAAAATTTAATTACAACGAATACAACGGTGTGATCGAATCATAAATTAGATAAGTAGTTTAGGAGAGAAATCGTTTCGAAGATCGCTAAATGTATGCATGCATGCATTGATAGAGTGGAGAGAGAGGAGCTCCATTTGATTGTGCGAATTTTGTGAAATACGATGAAGACATACGTTGAAACATGTCACTATCATATATGAAACATTAAGTTTTGACGGTTTGAAACACATATTTTTTATCAGAATATAATTATATGATATCGTATTGTAAAGATTTAATTACAACGAATATAACGGTGTGATCAAATAAGTAGTTTAGGAGAAAAAATATTTTGAAGATTGACACATGCATGCATATATAAGCGAAGAGATAATGAGACACAGCCAGTTGATTGGTTATATGGTTGGAGCGCCTGATCAGATCGGTGGACCGAACCAAAGCGATCTTGGATACTATTAGATTGGATTAGATTGAAGATAATTATATGGATGAACGGCCCAGACTCTCACGTACACGTATATCGATATTATATTGAAATAGGATGACGTATCAAAATTTTAGGTAAAAATATTTTTAATTTTTATAATGATAAAGATAGAGATATAAAGGAGATAGTATATAGCTCAAGCTTTCCATCGAGGTCACTCTCGTTGTTGATTTTCCTAAACATAGTACGTTGCTCTTTTTCTAAACGAAGATTTATCTGTTGATTCATCAGTTAAAATCGATATATCATCGTGGCTTAGTAAGTAGGAAGGACCAAAATCATAAGTATGTATGTTGTTAGTTAGTTGGGAGGTCAAAGAAGTACTAGGGGTGAGTTCTTTACCTAACTTTTCCAACTCATATCTCTCTTTTTTCGCGCGCACGTTTTTCAAACTGTTAAACGGTGTGTTTTTTTAAAAAGTTTCTATACGAAAGTTGTTTTAAAAAATCATATTAATCTATTTTTTTAAAAAATAGTAAATACTTAATTAATTATGTGCTAATGAGTTGTTCCGTTTTCCGTGCGGGGAAAATATTTTCTCAAACCTAACAAACCAACACAGCCCGACAGAGGGACCAAAATCATAAGTACTACGTTGTTGGGACCAAAATCATAAGTACTACGTTGTTAGTTAGTTGGGGGTCAAAGGAGTAAAGAGGTACAGCCAATTTGCCAATTTGATCTGTCACCTTCTGTTCTGTTTATTTTCGTCCTCAGGATTGAATGCCGTACATATGCATTGAAGTTTATGATCCACTGGATCCGAAGGGTTGCTCAAGAGTTTATTTTGTCTAGATGATATTAGCTACTCACATGTGCAGCTAGAAAATGACATGCTCCTCTCTGAAACTGAAAAAGGAAACTCTCATGACCGAAAGATTCATAGCAAACACAGTAACGTTGTTGGGTCAGTGTAGCGGAGATGTTCAAAGTACAAGAATGCATATGACTGAATAAAATGTGTAATGATTCACTGTGTCAATTAGAATTACACACTACTTTCTCCATCTCTAGATAACTATAGTTTGAGCTTAAATATTTATACCTAAATAAGTGTAGTTTTATAGTGGTTCACTAGATCTCTTTAATACTACTTTTTTCATTTCAAAATATAATGCACAATCACTTTTTTCGATGTTTCATAATGTAAGGCACACATGCATGTACCATCTTCGGTTTCATAATTTCCGATTCCATAATTCTTAATGTTTTGGACAAGATTAAGATTAAACTTTTATAATTTGACTATCAATAACTTTAAAACTGTTTAGTTTAAAGACACTAAATCAACATGTATAGATTTATTTTATAAAATACTATGATAAAAGTAAAAATGTATTAACTTATTGCATATATTATAATAGAAATACATAGTCAAACCTATATTTGAAGAACATGTCATTGTCCAAAACATCAAGAATTAAGCAATCTGAGGGAGTAATAAACTAGCATCTCCATTTTCCTAATTAGTTTTTTTAAAATCCTTCATCTTCAAGATCTCTAATCCATTAGATGTATGTATTGTATTTATTGAAGTGATACAGAGAGAACATGGTAATAATTATTTCTTGATTTTTGCGTTAGTGATGGTTATGCCTTTATATTTTGGTATGGAGAGAGTACTTCATCATTTTCTTCTCGTTTTTAGCCATTCAACAAATACTAATCTGTCCTCCTTGTTTTCTTCCTCGTACCATTCTCTCCACAAAAACCAAACAAATCGTCTGCTCCACTCCTAATTCCTCTATGATTAGATTCCCCTTAACATTAGCATCTCCAAAAGAAACTTACAAGGAGCCCTTACCTAGTCTCAAGGTGGAACAGCAAGCGACCGTGGAAGCCTGGGAGGTGTTATAAAACCGGCTCAAAATCACCATCGAAAACCAAATGCGAAAAAAACGCCATAGAAATTCAAACATGATGACGACACAGAGACACGATATTTGTTAACGAGGTTCAACCGAAGCTTACATCCTCGATGCACTGACTACAGACACTCCTTTTCAATCCAGCATATTATAGCATATCAGAGTTACAACAGCCCTTGGTCGGATACCATCGGCAGCCGCTCCCTTTTGCTATGCTAAGTCGCCATGTCGTCATACGGTTATAATAGGTGTGACCCTCTATTTAAGAAAGATCCTAGGATAGAGTCTGACTTTTACTCTATTTTTACACCTAGTACAACTCCAAGTCCTAAACTGTAACCGACTTTGTACACATATTCGACACAAACTCTAACAAACTCCACCTTGACGAATATGCCATGGCAATCTGAATCAGTTACTTGCTCTAACCTCTGTGTATTAGGATTTGAGTTGGTTCTTTCGCCACTCACGCCGAGCGGCCCCGACAAACCTTCACTAGGCTCACCGTAATCAAGAGACTCCGCTATCCCTATAACTTCTTTCTCCTGACTCCACCTTCTCACAGTGCTCCACCTTCTCACCTATCATCTCAGTCGTCTTGCCAAGCGAAATTGGATTCCTCCTTAACCGGCACTGACGGAGCGTGAAACTCCTCACCGGGAGACCGCGCAGGTCCCCCTTTGTTGGTTCGGCCGGGGGCGCAAAGTGAAATTCATAGCCCCTGATCTGTGGGATCTCAGCGAGAAAAACACGTGGACGCAGGCGATTTAGACAGGTTCGGGCCTCTAAGAAGCGTAATACCCTACTCCTGTGTTCCGGTAGATCTGAGAGTGTGATGGGATTCAAAGAGAGTCCAGCCCCCAGACCGAGTCAGCCAGAGTCCTCCCTATTTTCTTAGGCCTGGGCCTCCTTTTATATGGCAAGGGGCTACCCATGGGCCACGAGCTGCCTAAGAAAGAAAGCATTCTTTTACATTTAGGGCTATCCTACTGCCGGAAGCAGCCTCTGACGGATGCTGCAGCACGCCTCTGCTCGGTCAGTCGACCCTTCCAGGGGACGCCCGTTTCAACCTTCATTAAATGGCGGGCGACTTTCTCATCTCGCCTGCGCCGGAATCGGGAAAGCATCTGACTGGGGCTGACATACCAACTCCAGGAGTTGGCACGCCAACTCCGGCTGAGAGACGAGGGACAGAGGGCTCTCATCATTCCGACGAGACGGGGCGAGGCGTGCTGCAGGCCGCCTGGCGCCACCTAACCCGCGATCTGACCGGTCTGCGATCGGTCACTCGCTGTGACCGGTCACGGACTGGATATGCACGCGCCACGCCGCATTAAATGCGGCGTAGTGTGCTCGTCTGAACCGCCATAAATGCGGTTAGGTGAGCTCTGCCATGCTCACCTAACCTGCACACGTGGCACCAAAACCATAGGGGGTCAAGGCGCCCCAGCCCTCGGGGCAGAAACGGGAGCGGCCCGACCCCGGGGGGAAACCGGGAGGGCAGCCGCCACGTCACCCTTGGGCCCGACCCCTCCGGGGGAACGGGCCACGTGGATCCCTGTGGCTGCCCTTCCCTTTGGTCTCGACACCCCTTGTCCCATGTCACCGATAGTAGCCCTCGGCGTTACGCCTGGGTGGCCACACCCGGGGGGGCACCCAGGCTTGACGCCACCCCTCGGGCCTGGTGATAGGCGGGACCGGTCCCCAAAGGCGGGCAAGACTCCTACGATCGCGAGCCGCACACATCGGTGAAGAATGCCATTCGACATTAATGAGCGGTGTCCTTCTAACCGCAACATTACTCGAGGCAGCGCGCGGATCGGGACACGTCGGTCCGTTTCGCCTGGGGATGTGATGATGGCGCTTTTTGCGGTAACCGAGCGTGATTAATGCGCACATGATCTTCCCCTCCTCAACTGCCACAGTTGCACAACTGACGCGTGCGTCGTAAGCGGGCGAGTGGGGTTAATGGAGGCGTGGGCGCGAGAAACGAGGGGGCAAGGAAGTGGGTGCGGGAAAAGAGGAGTCGAGCGCAGTGGAGGCAAGGGCATAAAAGGCGCTGAGGAAGGGATTCGTTTCCTTCCTCTCGCCACCTTTTCCTTGCCTTTGCCATCCGTGCTCTAGCTCTCTCGTTTCTCTCGCCTTACTCTTGCCACATGCTCTCGTCCTCAAGCTCCCCCTCCGCCGGCACCATGACGCGGAGCTCCGCGCCACTTGACGGCAGCGTGCTGCCGCCTTCTCGCATCACCAGCGAGAGGCAGGCCGGGCTGCCGCGCCGGTTCATGCTGGAATCTGCCACCCGGGAGGTGGTCGCGCTGGACGAGGGACGCCCGGCGCCGCACTACCCGGAGCGGTCCGTTTTCTTCCTCTCCGTCGCCATGGCGGGCTTGATCCCGCCGTTCTCCACGTTCTTTATGGACGTTCTGGAGTTCTACGGTCTCCAGATGGCGCACCTCACCCCCAACGCGGTGATGACGCTGGCCATCTTCGCACACCTGTGCGAGATGTTCATCGCGGTGCGCCCATCCCTTCGGTTGTTTCGGTGGTTCTTCACCGTGCAGCCGGTATCGCCGCCGACGGTGGTCGGTGGCTGCTACTTCCAGTCGTGGGGGCAGGTGTTGAACCGCTACATCCCGTGCGTCCTTCGCAAGAAGTGGGACCACTGGAAGAGCGATTGGTTCTACACCCCCTCCCCGACGAAGCGCGCCTCCGACTCCTGAGCCAACCCCCAGCACAGGCGCCAAGCTAGCGGGTGACGGTGGATCTGGGGGACGGCTACGACGCCGTCCTAGACCGCCTGGCGGGCCTGCGAACCCAGGGGCTCACGGGTGCCATGGTGTTCGGCGACTACCTCCGCCGCCGGATCGCACCACTCCGGCGACGCGCCCGGGGCGCTTGGGAGTACACCAGGACCAAGGACCTCCTAAGGACCCACCAGGGGCGCAAGTGGGATTGGGACCCCGAGGACTTCAGGATGGTGGTCCAATGGGTGCTAAACCTTAGCTCCGTGGAGTCGTCCCTCATCCCTCGGGGGATCCTTCCTCTCTGCAGCGACCCGGAGCGCGCCAATATCCTGGCCATCATGCAGGTGGTCGGGGCGTCGGGGGATCGGGCCCCCCGAGGCCATGATGGCGCGGGCGGCAGCCGCAGAGGGGATCAATCTACCCTCGGAGGGGGCCATGCTTCTGGGCCCCGCGGCGGGGGTTCAGGGGGCAGCCGCCCTGCCGACGCCAAGGGGAAGAGGAAGCAGGAGGCGACGCCTCCTCCATCTCCTCCCCGAGGGGGCGGGGCGGTGCGTGTCAGCGGCAGGCGCCCGGAGGACGCCACACCGACGCCCCAGCCCGAGGGGGAACGGAAGAAGAAGCGGCTTCGCAAGATGGGGGAGACCGAGCCGTGCAGGGGGAGCCTCATCACGCCCCCGAAGTGGTTGTTCAGCCGGCCATCCCGCAGGTTCGACCTCTCACCCACAGCGACCACACTCTTATTCCCAAACCCCCAGGGCTCGTCTTTACTTATCTCTTTTTGTTTCGTGTTTTTCTTCTGCCTCAGCGAGATCCCGTCCCGCCCCACGCGTCACTCCAAGGCCGGTCGGCCCACGGGCAACGAGACCGGGGAGGCGGCGGCCGCGGAGGCTCAGAGGCGGGAGGCCGACCTGCAGGAAGCCGCAGTCCACCTACGGGAAGCTCAAGAGGCCGCTCGGGAGGCGGCCCGAGTCCGCCAGGCCGAGGAGGCTGCTTGGGAGGCGGCCAGAGTCCGCCGGGCCGAGGAGACTGCCCGGGAGGCTAAGGCGGCGTGCGCGCACGAGGCGCCAGCGGTTGAGGCTGCCACCCAGGTCCCCGACCCGACTGCGCCCGAGGCGGAGGCCGCGACCGAGGCCGCCCGTGACGACGCCGAGGGGGCGCACTCGGGGCCCGACGCCCCAGGCGGCACTGAGGATGAGCCGACCTCGGGAAAGACCCCCGAGGCCAACAAATCGACCGACGAGCCGAGCCGGACTTCACCACCATAGAGGTGGCCTTCCCCCCTTTCTTCCGCCGCCCCGCTGAGCACGGAGCCCCTCCTACAGGCCTTGGCCACGGCCAACAGCATGGTGCTGGACGGGCTAAGCCCCCAAATGCAGGCCCTGCAGGCGGAGCGGGCGGAAATCGACACGGCGTGGGCGCGCGTCGAGGAGGGATGGCGCTGCATGGAGGCCATGGTGGAGGCCGGCCGTAAGGCGCATAGCCTACACACCTCGCAGCTCGAGGCTCGTCGCAGCACCTTGGCGGAAATCACCCGGGAAGTGGAGGAGCGGGAGACCGCCCTCATCGCCCCCGCCGTGTTCGACGGGGCGCGGGATGACCTCTGTCTCCAATACGGGAGCCGGATGGCGGAGCTAGAGGAGAAGCTCGACGCCGCTCGCGGAGTTCTCGACGCCGCCGACGCCCGGGAGCGGCGGGCGGCGGAGATCGAGGCGACGACCCGCCAGCGCGAGGAGGCCATAGAGGCCCGAACTATGGCGCTGGAGGAGAGCCTCGCTACGCTCGGGGGGCGGGCCCCGTGCTTGCTCGCGCAAGAGGCCGCCGTGCGCCGGCGGGCCGAGGCCCTTGACCTTCGCGCCCGGGAGCTAGAGGCGCTGGAGGAGCGCGCCCGCGCCCTGGACGCGAAGGAGGCGGCGCTGGCGGCACGCGAGACCGCCACCGCCACACGGGAGGCGACGCTGGCGGCGCACGAGGCTGCCTCTGCCGAGCAGGAGTCCGCACTCCGCCTCCGTGAAGATACGCTCGCCGAGCGGGGGCGAGCCCTCGTGGAGGCCGAGGCCGCGGCGCAGCGGACAGCCTGCTCCTCTGCGAGGTGGCGCGGGAGGAGCAGGCACACCGCAATCTGGAGAGCGCCCGCACCAAGAGGGACGCGCTGAACCAGCGGGCCTCCGAACTCGAGGCGCAGGCGAGGGAGCTGGACGCGCAGGCCACGGCGATCTGGCTGCCCGACTCGCAGCCGCCGAGGACACCATCGCCGAGCTGCAGGGCACCCTGGACTCGTCCGCCGGGGAGGTTGAGGCCCTCCGGCTATCGAACGAGGTGGGGCCTGGCATGCTTCGGGACACCGTCTCCCGCCTCGATCGCGCCGGGCGTCAGGCGGGCATCTGGAGCGAGCGGTACGCAAAGTACGCCGCCAACCAAGGAGGCGTCGCCCAGCGCCTCTCGGAGATGGTCGGGGACCTCGAAAGGCTCCCCGAGGAGATCGAGGAGACGGTTAAGTCTTCCTCAAGGGACCTCGCCCGGGGGGCGGTGGAGCTCATGCTGGCGAGCTACCAGGCCCAGGATCCCGACTTCTCCTCGTGGACGGCGCAGGAAGAATTCCCCCCAGGAACTAAGGCCAACGCGTGCGCCCAAGTCCGGAATGTCACCAGTCAAATCGTCCACGGCTTCGAGGGGACGGCCCCTCGGCTCGTCTTGGCCCTCGACTCCGACGAGGAGGAGGACGGCGACGATGGTGCCGACGACGGCAGCGACGGCGAGGCCGACGACCCGGGTGCGTCGGAGTGAGCCCCCGAGCCCCCGCGTATCTTGACTTTTTTTATTCCTTCATCTTCTGAGGCCTTTGAGCCAATGCTTGTACAAACTGGCTTCATTTTATCTGCAATCAAACAAGATTTTAATTTCTATGTTAGCTATGCTTGCTATAAGCGTGTGATAAGGATGGTCTGTGTCGCGATCCTTTTGTATCTTGGCTTGAGCAAGGGCTCGTGCTCGAGCCCCAGCCTCAAGCGGCGCGGGTCGGAGCTAGTGCCTGGGGAGGTCCGCATGTCGAGACTGGCCAGGCCGAGAGCGTGGTGACCGAGGGTTATGGGGACCCGATTGTGGGCCATTGCCGATTCCCCCTCGGAGTTCACCGCGCCCTGGGGCATGGCTCGGTTCTGGGCCCCGTTTGGCGGTTTTAGACAACCCGGGCTGCTGAGGGCAAGGTCGAGCACGAGCAGACTGACTCAAGTCAAGACTTTTCAAAAGAAAACGATAACACAGGCGCGGTCCTTAGGAAATTGAAAATGCTTGTTATTGAAATGCTAGAAAAAAAATAAACAAGTATGTGCATGTGGGAGCCCCCGGCCAACCCTGCGTGCCCGAGGAGGGCGCGGAGTTGGCCTGAGCCCGAGGTACAACACCCGACCCCCTTATGGGTAGAAGCGGCGAAGATGCTCGATGTTCCACGGGTTAGGCAGCTCTATGCCGTCGCCCGTGGCCAATCGAACCGAGCCCGGCCGGGGGACGCCGATCACTCGATACGGACCCTCCCACATTGGTGAGAGTTTGCTCAGTCCCGCACGCGTTTGGACACGGCGTAGGACGAGATCGTCGACGCAGAGTGATCGGGCCCGGACATGGCGCTGATGGTAGCGCCGCAGGCTTTGCTGGTAGCGCGCGGCTCGGAGGGCCGCGCGCCACCTTCGCTCTTCCAGGTAGTCGAGGTCGTCTCGGCGAAGCTGATCTTCATCAGCCTCGCAATACATGGTGGCCCGAGGGGACCTCAGGGTGAGCTCGGATGGGAGGACCGCCTCCGCGCCGTAGACGAGGAAGAAGGGCGTTTCCCCTGTCGCTCGGCTTGGGGTGGTTCGGTTCGCCCAGAGCACCGCTGGCAGCTCCTCGATCCACGAGTCGCCATGCTTCTTGAGGATGTTGAAGGTCTTGGTCTTGAGGCCCTTGAGGATTTCCGCGTTGGCGCGCTCCACCTGGCCGTTGCTTCTGGGGTGGGCGGGTGAGGCGAAACAGAGCTTGGTGCCCATGTCTTCACAGTAGTCGCCGAAGAGCTCACTAGTGAACTGGGTGCCATTGTCTGTAATGATGCCCCTGATGAATTTTAGCGCCGAGTGCTTGTCGATCTTGATGGCCAGATAAGCCTCGAGCCACTTAGTGAACTTGTCGATTGCGACATACAGATACTCGAACCCGCCCGGGGCCTTCCTGAAGGGACCCAGGATGTCCAGCCCCCAGACAGCAAACAACCATGAAAGAGGTATTGCCTGCAGGGCCTGAGCCGGCTGATGCGTTTGCTTGGCGTGAAACTGGCACGCCCTGCATCGTCGGACCAGGTCCGCTACGTCGTGGAGCGTCGTCGGCCAATAGAAACCCTGGCGAAATGCCTTGCCGACCAAGGTGCGCGAGGCGGAGTGGGCTCCGCACTCGCCTTCATGGACATCGACAAGAAGCTCGACGCCTTGTTCCTGAGGAATGCACTTCAGGAGAACTCCGTTGGCCCCGCGCCGGTAGAGGGCCCCTTCCACCAGCACGTAGCGCTTGGAGATGCGACTGACGCGTTCATTCCCTTCGCGGTCCTCGGGTAGAGTCTGATCTTTGAGGAATGCCTGGATCTTAGTCATCCAGGCGATCAATCTTGGGGGGCCGGGCTCGGCCCCCCCGGGTCCTGAGGCCTGGACTCCGACGGGCCTCGGGGGCCGTGCAGGCGCGTCCGTCTCCCTTAGGGGGTCGGGTCGCGTCGACGGCTGGGCCAGTCTTTCTTCAAAGGCGCTCGGTGGGGTCGGGGCTCGCGATGAAGCGAGCCTCGAGAGTTCGTCGGCGACCACGTTATCCCGTCTGGGCACGAGCCGAAGTTCTAACCCGTCGAGATGGCGCTCCATACGCCGCACCTCGCGGACGTAGGCGTCCATTTGCGGGTCGGAGCACCGGTACTCCTTGGAGACCTGGTTAACGACCAACTAGGAGTTGCCTAGAACCAGGAGGCGGCGGATCCCCATTCCGGCCGCCACTCTAAGTCCCGCAAGGAGTCCCTCGTACTCCGCCATATTGTTGGTTGCCCGGAAATCTAGGCGAACCAAGTATCTGAGGATGTCTCCGCTCGGCGAGGTCAAGGTGACCCCCGCGCCGGCGCCCTGAAGGGCTAAGGAGCCGTCGAACTGCATCACCCAGTAGGTGGCGTGAGGCAGCTGCGAGGGGCTCGTGTTGGCCTCGGGGGCGGAGAGTCCGAGATCGGGCTCGGGAGCCGGGGTCCACTCCGCCACGAAGTCGGCGAGGGCCTGACTCTTGATCGCGTGGTGTGGTTCAAAGCGCAAGTCGAATTTGGAGAGTTCGATTGCCCATTTTACCACCCGTCCAGTATCCTCTCGGTTGCGCAAGATTTGGCCGAGGGGGTAGGACGTGACCACCGTGACCCAGTGCGCCTGGAAATAATGGCGCAGCTTCCTCGAGGCCATCAGAATCGCGTAGAGCATCTTCTGGGCCTGAGGGTATCGGGTCTTGGCGTCCCACAGCGCCTCACTAACGAAGTAGACGGGCCGCTGCACCTTTCGGCGGGGCCTGTCCTCTTCGTTGAGGGCACCGTTCCCGGGGCGCTCATCATCCGAGGGGCCTTGCCGGGCCCACTCGGCTTCTGTGCCGATGACCTCGGGGTCGGAGGGCGTCGGGTGCGGCCTTCCCACAGTGGCCCCGGGGCCTTCCTGGGGGTCGGGGGCGTCCGGCGCCGTCCAACGAGCGGGCAGAGGGCCACATCCGGTCGTCAGGAGCCTTAGGCCACTGTCCGGCTTGGGGGCCTCTCCTCCCTTCTCTGTCCCGGGTCGGGTCGGCACAGGGTGAGGGCACGCGGGCTGAGGGCTGTCCTCGTCGCGCTCCACAACCAACGCCGCACTGACTACTTGCGGGGTTGCCGCCAAGTAGAGTAGCAACGACTCATCTGGCTCCGGGGCGACCAGGATCGGGGGGCAACTGAGGTATGCCTTCAATTGGGTGAGGGCCCGCTCAGCCTCCTCCATCCAGGTAAATGGCCCGGAGCGCTTAAGGAGCTTAAATAGGGGCAGCGCCTTCTCTCCCGCCTCGATATGAATCGGCTTAAGGCAGCCATGCATCCGGTGACGCATTGCACGTCCTTAAGCTTGCTGTGGGCGCATCCGCTCTATACTCGTATCTTCTCGAGGTTGGCCTCGATGCCTCGGGCAGAGATCAAGAACCCGAGAAGCTTGCCCGTAGGCACACCGAACACACACTTTTTGGGGTTCAGTTTTATGCGGGCGGAGCGGATACTTTCAAAAGTCTCCGCTAAATCCGAGAGCAAGGTCTCTTGGTCGCGTGTTTTCATAACCAAGTCATCGACGTAGGCCTAAACATTGCGTCCTATCTGACTACCCAAAGAAATACTAGTAGTACGCTGAAAAGTAGGACCTGCATTCTTTAACCCGAAGGGCATGGTTGTATAACAATAAGTTCCTATAAGGGTAATGAATGTAGTTTTTTCCTCATCCTCCCTAGCCATGCGAATCTGATGATATCCTGAGTATGCATCTAGAAAACACAAAAGGTCGCACCCCACGGTGGAGTCGACGATTTGATCTATGCGTGGTAGGGGATAAGGGTCCTTAGGACATGCCTTGTTGAGGTTGGTGTAGTCGATGCACATCCGGAGCTTGCCGTTCGCCTTTGGGACGACGACCGGGTTCACGAGCCACTCCGGATGGATGACCTCACGGATGAATCCGGCCTCCAGAAGCCGCGCCACCTCCTCGCGGATGAAGGCTTGGCGTTCTGGGGCCTACCGCCATACCTTCTGCCGGACGGGCCTTGCGTCCGGCCGCACGGCGAGACGGTGCTTGTTCACCTCCCTGGGGACCCCGGGCATGTCCGCCGGTCTCCACGCGAAGACGTCGGCGTTTGCCCGCAGGAAGGAGACGAGCGCGTCTTCCTATTTGTCGTCCAAGAGACCACCAATCCGGCTGGTCTTGGATGGGCCGTCGCCCAGGGCGACCTTCTTCACCGGGACCTCGTCGCCTGAGGCCATCCGCTGCCTCGGGGCAGGCGAGGCGGAGGCGCCGAGCCTCTCGTCGTCGCCCGCGAGCTTTGACACCGCGGCAAGGCGGTCCACGCGCTGCTCCATACAAGCAAGCGCGACTTTGAGGTCGCCGTGAACGGTGATGGGGCCACTTGGGCCCGACATCTTCATCTGGAGGTAGGCATAGTAGGTGGCCGCCATGAACTTCACCAACGCGGGCCTTCCCAGGACCGCGTTGTAGGGCAGATTGAGATCCGCCACATCGAAGTCCACCCGCTCGGTGCGGAAGTTGGCGGGACCACCGAAGGTGACCGGGAGGTCGATGTGACCTAGCGGCCTGGTGTGCCCCGGCGTCACGCCAATGATTGGCTGGGACGGCCGGAGCTGCATCCCCGGGGCCTTGATGGCATCAAAGGCCGCGGGGGAGAGGATGTTGAGAGCTGCGCCACCGTCTATCAGGACGCGCCCCAACTTCACATTGCAGACAGTGGGGGAGACCACCATCGTGATCTGTCCTCCCCGGGCAACGCATGGCGGGTGGTCGGTCCGGTCAAAGGTAAGGGTGACCTCTGACCAACGCGCCCACCGCGCCGCCTCATGGGTAGGGACCACGGCCAAAAGCTCTCGCTTCATGGCCTTGAGGCTCCGGCGAGAAGCGTGAGCGCACGCTCTCCCATCAACGGTGGCGATGGAGGCCTCGGGCTCCTAAAAGCCCAGGTCATCATCGCCATCGTCGACGTCCTCAGCGGGGGCCTTCTGTTTGGCCTCACTTCGCCGGTTGCCGGTGGGAATCGCCGGGGCCTTGCCCTCACGGCGTTCCTGCCTCCTCTCCTCCTCCCACTTCCTCGTCCGCTCGGCCAAACTTTTGACCGCGCGGCAGTCGGCGAGGTCGTGGAGGGAGGTGTTGTGCACGGTGCACCACCTGCCGGCCGGGCGCTCTCTAGCCGGCCTCCTTCTTTTTGTCGCCCACGGGCCTCCCCTTTCGGGGGGCCCGCGAAGCGCCCTCGGCGGTGAGGACATGACCCTCATCGTCGGAACGGGCCGACCTTTTCTTCCTCCTATCCCGCCGCCCTGAACGAGCGGCGGACTCGGGGGCAGCCGGAGCCGCCGCTCGAAAGCTGGAGGAGTTCCAGGTCCAAGCCTCCTCCTTGCGAGCCACACGGTCCGCGAGCTCGAAGAGCTGCACAGTGGTCTGGGGCTCCTTGGAGGTGATCTTTTCGAGCATGTGGTTGTGCCGCACGCCCCCCCTGAATGCGTAGATAACCGCATGTGCAGGGATGCAAGGTATGGTGTTGCGGACTTGACAGAACCGCTGGATGTACGAGCAGAGAGACTCATCGTCCCTCTGCTGTACCGCGTGCAAGTCCGCCTCTACGCCTGGGCGTAGATATGTGCCTTGGAAGTTCATGGTGAACTGCTGGCACAAATCCTCCCAGGAGTGGACCGACGCGGGTGGCAGGTTCATTAGCCAACCCCGCGCCTGGCCCTTCAGGGCCATGGGAATGAAGTTCTCCATGACCCTGTCGTCACCCCCCGCGGCTTCTATTCCAGTCGTGTAGATCTGGAGAAGCTCGACGGGGTTGACGCTTCCGTCGTATTTTTCGGTGATGGTGGGCCGGAACCTCGGGGGCCAACGGACATTCCGAAGGCTTGCCACGAAGGCTCGACAGCCAGCACCACCAACCGGGGACACGGGGGGCCGGCCCCCATGTCCAGAACGGGGCGGCGCCCCAGAGGAGGAGGCGCCTTCCGTTGCATGGGCGGCGCGACGAGCGTCGCGCCGGCGCTCGATATCGAGCCGGGCGTCTGGCCCCCCATGCATATTCTCATGAGTCGGAGGCGTTGGCGAGGGAACCGCGGACGAACGGCGAGTGCCGGCCGTCGCCCGTCGTCCCCTCCGCCTCGACGATGTAGAGCCGGCGGTGGCAGCGCCAGAGGTCCCGGTGGCGGAAGACCGCCTGCCGGTGCCTAGGTGCTACTGCGCCGTCATGACCAGGTTGGCCACGTCATCCAGCCAACGCTGGGTCGGGGTCTCTGGATCAAGGACGACGGGTGGGTAACGCAAGAGCGCGCCCGCAGCCTGGAGCGTGCCCTGGGGCGTGCCGCCATCACCATAGGTGAGGCGACGACGCACCCCGCCTTGCCGTCCTCCTCCGTCATCTGCGGGCGGCGAGTTCGCGGATCCCTCGACTTCCTCAGGCGCCTTCCCCCGCCCAAGATTCCGACGGGAGGGGGACGACGGGGTGCGAGCCCGACGACGCGGGTTCTGCTCCCCGCCATCACCGCTGGCGCTCAAGGAAGGATCGTACGCCACTGCCTCTTCGGCCATAGGGCTGACCTGGCGAAGCTTGGCGCACACGAAAGGAAATGGGGGCTCAGAAAAACACGCGCGCGCCCCCTACCTGGTGCGCCAGATGACGGAGCGTGAAACTCCTCACCGGGAGACCGCGCAGGTCCCCCTTTGCCGGTTCGGCCGGGGGCGCAAGGTGAAATTCTTAGCCCCTGATTTGTGGGATCTCAGCGAGAAAAACGCGTGGACGTAGGCGATTTAGACAGGTTCGGGCCGCTAAGAAGCGTAATACCCTACTTCTATGTTCTGGTAGATCTGAGAGTGTGATGGGATTCAGAGAGAGTCCAGCCCCCAGACCGAGTCAGCCAGAGTCCTCCCTCTTTTCTTAGGCCTGGGCCTCCTTTTATATGGCAAGGGGCTACCACATGGGCCACGAGCTGCCTAAGAAAAAAAGCATTCTTTTACATTTAGAGCTATCCTACTGCCGGAAGCAGCCTCTGACGGACGCCGCAGCACGCCTCTGCTCGGTCAGTCAACCCTTCCAGGGGACGCCCGTTTCAATCTTCATTAAATGGCGGGCGACTTTCTCGTCTCGCCTGCGCCGGAATCGGGAAAGCATCTGACCGGGGCAGACATACCAACTCCAGGAGTTGGCACGCCAACTCCGGCTGAGAGACGAGGGACAGAGGGCTCTCATCATTCCGACGGGACGGGGCGAGGCGTGCTGCAGGCCGCCTGGCGCCACCTAACCCGCGATCTGACCGGTCTGCGATCGGTCACTCGCTGTGACCGGTCACGGATCGGATATGCACGCGCCACGCCGCATTAAATGCGGCGTAGTTCGCTCGTCTGAACCGCCATAAATGCGGTTAGGTGAGCTCTGCCGTGCTCACCTAACCTGCACACGTGGCACCAAAACCACAGGGGGTCGGGGCGCCCCAGCCCTCGGGGCAGAAACGGGAGCGGCCCGACCCCGGGGGGAAATCGGGAGGGCAGCCGCCACGTCACCCTCGGGCCCGACCCCTCAGGGGGAACGGGCCACGTGGATCCCTGTGGCCGCCCTTTCCTTTGGTCTCGACACCCCCGGTCCCATGTCACCGACAGGTATGGTTCGGTCCATTCACTCCCGTGGTCTGGGTTTGGTTCGAACTAGATTTGATCGATTTAAAAAGAAATTGGCCTTATGGGCTAACTTGTCATTTTTAAAAGTTTCTTTCTCTGTTTGCACTGGATATAATAAAATAATCCATGTGATGTCCAGTAGCTAATTATCATATTTTCATGGTGTCCTATAGTAAATACCGCAAACTTTGAGTATCCTATAGCAAATTTTGCCTCCTTATAATATTGGTACCTTGCAAACTTTGATCTTCAAAATATAAGTATACAATAACTACATCCGTCCTAAAATCTAATATCGGGTATAATATGTCCTATTACTATGAATCTGAATGGGAGGATCCGTCCAAATTTGTAATACTGGATGTGTTTGCAAGCATCTAGATCCCCATATGGTATTTTTGGTGGTTGAGGATAATATAATCATCGAATCGTAACTAATCATGGTTGTTAAGTGTTGAACAAGGATTATGATGGCAACGGATGCCCGATCTTTTGTTAGGTGAAGATAATTATCGATTTGGCGAAAATTTGACACACATGATCCGGCTTCCGATCAACATAATTTGAACCCTGTAATCGCAACACCACATCTTCTTTGGTTATCAATCATGTCAAAATTCGATTGACCTTGCCGATAAGGCTAATCCCTATGTGCGAATCGAAAAACACAACAAATAAGAAAGACAACAACTCAATTATAGATGAATGATTAATCAAGAACTTGAAGTTGGGTTCGACAAACTGATGAACGGTGAAACTGCAATGGTAAAAATAATCTAAGCAAAACCCAACCCTAACTCAACGATGGCTATTGAATATATGAGTTCTAGGGTCGAGCAAGGACCCCTGGACGCGTTCCTATTGAACTCCGACACGATACACGACCCAACGGAGATGGTGATGTAGAACCCCAATAGATTTTGGACGCCCTCTTTTTAAAAATATTCCTGTTGACTTAGAAGGAATTTTGACGTAGGACCAGATCTATTGAAAAGGTGATCTCGTTAGCTTTTCATATATATGTACAACGTCAAAAACAAAGTCTGAATGCAATCTGGGCGACGTTTTTAGTGCGGACTGCTCCTTGAGTCTGAGGTGGACTCGAACTTGATATGAGTTGGGTCTTCATCTTGGCTTGAACGTCCATGACGACCTTGTCCATCTCCTAGCCTCTTCCCAAGTGCTTCCTAATCCTCTCTATAATTTCTAATCATAATTAAATTATTAGGTAGCAATCTATCCTCAAAATCACATGAAGAAATACTTAAGAATGAGCTCACCTTTAAATTCAATTGTCGGACGTGAGCTCTAATGATTAGACCTTACATAGCAATTTAAGGATTATTGTGTGTATCAAAAAAGTGATGTGCTCATCATATTAGGTTCCGATAATGAACGTGTGAATGTGCTGCTTAAACCCTCAAAAGAACGGTTGCAACAAGATTAATCTACTGCCTCTCGATCATCTATAATGCATTCGATGAGTTGAGGCGAATGCGCTAGTGACAGAAAAAGACAGTACATGTTAGTAGCTTGGAGTTTCGAAAGTGCTAAAGCCTACGTATGGTGTACACTAGGTTGGTAGCCTCTCAAATCAAGTGGGTAAAAACCTCGTGTGGTCAAAGTGGTTTGACCGGGTGCAAATGTGTTTTGCATCCCAAAGTTGTACTAGCAATTCGGGCTAGTACTTCTACAACTGATCAAGATTTTTTTTTCTCCATTTTTCAATTTGGTCAGTACTGGACCTTCTATTCTGAGGAGCATTTATTTGGTCTTCGATTCTTCGTTGAAAAACATGGGAGATAAAGTAGTTTTCATACAAACAATACCAGTGGCACGTGTACATTGGGCACGTTATACAGGCTGGGTCAAAGCCGGCAAACATTTCGGACAAAGAAAACAGGTGAACATCACAGAGGCTTATTGTCTAGCCAACGTTTGCCCATGGCAAAGCCTTGTTTAGGATTGGTTTCTATAGAGGTATGGCCACCACCCTGCACACCAACCAACCATGATTCTTCAGAAAGCCAGTATGTGAATTGTGAAGGGCTGGACATTATAGACACGAATACCAGTTTAACGAGAAAAGGTCAAGAAAAAGTATCACCTTTACTGTGGCAAAGGTCAAGTTGTGGGCGTACAAAATTGTAAATCTGCATAAAAGAAGACAATGCACAATATTAATATCAGATCAGGCAAATGGTGAAAAATAATAAACTGAAATGCACAATTTGTGAGCAGAATCAGATGGCTTAACCCTGCAGCCTGGCCATCCACATGCCATGCTCTCCACTCATCAACCATGGAGAAGTTCAAGGATCTTATCCATGCTTGGGTGCTCAGAAATGGCAATATGAGATCATGGTCACCACTGCATTCATAAAGTTCATAATAATTTTAAGACATGGAATATGATTTAACCTGCAGGAAGCAGAGAACTGAATTTTCCTCTAATGATTTCACCTGAACACAAGTGCCCGGTAACCTCTTGTGGTGAGGTCAAAATGATACTTGATGCTGCTTGCGACATCTTTAACATAGGGTAGCCCTTTCTTGCATCTTATCCACTCGCCGACTGTTCCCTGTTGCCATATTTGTGTCATTATTGGATTTGTTATATTTTGCCAACTTCTTTTAATATAATGAAAGCTTTTTATTGAACTCAGTCAATTATATTTAGCCACCTAGCTAGCTAGCAAATCATACTTTGTATAGATGGCATCTTACACTCTTCTCATTTAAGCTTCGCAAGTATTCTTAGGGTGTGTTCGGCCTGCTATGTTCCTAACTCATCTCCCTTGTGTTTCGCGCGCACGCTTTTTAAATTGTTAAACGGTATATTTTTTGCAAAAAGTTTTCATATGAAAGTTGCTTTAAAAAATCATATTGATCAATTTTTGAAAAAAAAATACCTAATACTTAATTAATCATGCGCTAATGGACCGCTTTGTTTTTCGTGCGCAGAAGTTATGTTCCCAACCCATAACAACGAACACAGCCTTAGAAGGAAACACACCGTAGGGTCCTAATTATAAAGGCAGAAGATAACGCATGGTTACCTTCTTGATCTTAAGAGCTTCTCTGGTCATATTGTTGTTCATCCACAAGAACGATAGATGGTAACGGTATGACTGCACTTAAGAAGAAAAATGGGAGGCAGATTAACATTAGGAAAACAGAGTTGTGATATAATGTATCCTTACAATCTCTTTATACTGCTTCTTTAAAAAAAATACAATCTTCAATCAAATTAACATAATGGGATCGATGAATAATAATAACTTACAAAACAATTGATAGTAGGTCTAACAGTTGGCTCACTTAGCCGAATGTAATCTTCTAGCAGACTCCTACTTCCTGAAACATAATTTATGGGTTTTGGTGTAGCACGAACACATTTATCGTCCAAGATATTTCCATCATCGACTTCAGACATGAGCTGCAACAAAATGGAGATGCATAAGTTTGATAGTAGCTGGATAGTAGTAAACTTCTAAACTAGGTTAGACAAGAATATTACTTTATCAATAGCATTTAGGGCCTTAGCACACAATTCATTTGTTGTGCTCACATAATCTCCATTGCAGTTTGCTACCGCAGCCTACAAATTAGGGAAAGGAAAATGCTACAGAGTTGTATCACCATATTCTAACTGTATGGATGTGAAATTACCTCGTATAATTGATCAGATATGATCCCAACACCATGAGAATATGGAACTTTGAAATTATCATCAATCTTCGAGCCTGTAATGGGGTTGCCAACTATATACCCCTGTAACTGCTTTCATATATAAGCACCAAAAAGAATAAGAAACATGATGCCACATTATTAACTATACAAATGTCACTAATTGTTTGAAGGATACAGAATGCCATGCCTTAAGATTAACCAATGGCTGATGCCTTTGTTCAATTCCTGGAGGGTAGGCAGAAATCAAACGAGGTAAGGAATTACTTATTTGATTAGAGGTTATGATTAAACATAAGTAGATGCAAACATTAATTGGTCTGTGGCGAAGTTCAAAGGTTGAAAATAGAGTGAGCTCTGAGCTGTCACTGAAGAAATAAACAAATGCAACATTTGTCTTTTGAGATTAGTTTGAACTTTCTGCAGAACACTTTTCGCATCTTTTAAATAACACACCAGAGGTTCTAAAACATACACATTAGATGATTTCCAAAAATTAGCTTCTCATCTAATTCATCGCAGACTATGTGAAGTATATACTTGTTTACCTTCTGAAATGTACTGCATGATAATTGGAATCACCTTTCCAGCGTATGAGCTTCCACCAACATAGAAATGATTTGAGAGATAGCGTGGGTGATCATTGAACCACTACACTAGTACGCACAAGATGGTAAGTAATAAACAGAGACAATGTTCCGTAGTAGGAAACCAAATGTGCTTTCAGGTCACCTTCTTCAGAAATGTGACGACTTGCAAAGACGACGATATGTCCCCGACATTATAACCTTTAGGATCATGTGCGTATGAGAAACCAGAACCAACAGGAGTGTCCAAGAAGAGGATGCTTGCCATCTGATCGTAGTAATGGAACCACAAATAAGTAAAATAAGGTAAGAGAGAAATATCGAATGTGTTTTGGAGGAGCATATCACCTGTGTCCATGAATACTGATTATAAACCAATCGTGGCAAACTACCATTATAAGGCTCCAACACGTATTTCATAGGACCTGTACATAATCACCACCAATGGATATCAGAAGGTTCAACATGTGCAATGTAAAATATGTGTCAGTGTAGAGAGCACAGAGCATAGGAGCAGACCCATTTCCTCCCCAGTAGTCCAAAACCATGGCAAACTATACAATCTTGGCCGCCATATAATCATGCATAAATTATCTAAATATATATATAATCATGCATAATTTCTTTTCGATCCTTCTAACATGAGAATAATCTTAGTCTCAGAGCAATGAAAGCATAGTTTCTGTCAGTTCTATAAGTCTTTTTCTCACTTATCAAATTCCAATCATCTATATATATATATGTGCATTTCGCATATATCTGCAGAATTTATATATGCAATCGCTAGTTTGTGTGACTAGTGAACTATTACTAACCTACTTCAAAGACGACACCGCTGAATCCGGAGCAGCCGGGCCCGCCTGTCAGCCATAGGATCACAGGGTCCGTACTTGGGCTCCTCTCTGATTCAACGAAGTAGTAGAAGAGCTCAGTACCTGTATCCTCATCCACACCAACATACCTACAAGGTATGTCTCAATTAAGGCGCAATAAGGCAAGTACTTAATCTAAACCATACCGGATCGCTAATTAGCAATCAGTCGCCCGCGGGGTGACGCGCCGTCAGTTTCGAGTCCACGAAATATTCTCTTTTCCGTATACGTATGTATACATACAAAATTTATACGCATACATGCATAAAGTTTATATGCGTATATAAATTTTTTTATACATTTGAAGTATATGTGTACACATATGAATTTATACATATAAAAAAATTTATAGATATATGCATATATTATACACACACACATACATACTTTATACACGTACAGTAGTATATGAGGAGGATGTAAGGGCGGAAAGTGACCGCACGCGGTCAGCCGCGGATCAACATCTCCCCAAATAATTTACATCCTCCGTCCCAAATTCATGTATAGCCGTGGATCAGCATCTCCCCAAACCATGTACATCCTCCGTCCCAGATTCACGTACAAAAGTAAACTTATTTTTTGACAGAGTGTAAATACGTAGTAGCATCCCATACCGTTCTCTCTACAGATAGTCAGAAACCAACCAAATCATGCAAACGAGTCGTATGCTCTACTCCTAGTTCCCCTACGATTTGATTCCCTTTTGCGTTTGAGCTTCCAATTTCCCTTCGATTAAAAGTCATATGTAACAGCTGAAGAAAAGGAAACTTACATAGAGCCCTTACCCGGTCTCAAGGTGGAACGGCAAGCGGCCGTGGTAGCCCGGGAGGTGGGTGATCACCGACGACGACGCCGAGCACGAGAGCGGCAGCAGCAGCAGGAAGAGGAGGCAGGTGGCGAGGCGCGGTGGTTGCAGGAGCATGCATCGCCCCACGCGGTGAGCAGCCATTGTGAGAACTGAGAAGCTCCAAGACTATCAGTGCTCTGGCAGCTTGACGATCTGAGTTGATTGTCGGCAAGATTTATTTTTTCTTTTGGAACTAAGGCTGAGCTCTCCCTTAAAGTTAGATAGAGATTTTCAGCGCACACAAAATAAAAAAAAACTCATTAACACACGATTAATTAAGTATTAATACCTATAAAAATAAAAATCGGATTTATTTGAATTTTTCAAACAACATTTGTATAGAATTTCTTTAAAAAACATATCATTTAACAGTTTAGAAAACATGTTAATGAAAAAGGGCCAAATTGAAGTTTGAAGATGACGGAAAAAAATAGGTCTGGCTATGTTCGTTTGTTAGGTTTGGAAAAATATTTCCTCCGCACATAAAACAGAACGACTCATTAGCACATGATTAATTAAGTATTTATTAATTTTTTTTAAAAAATGAATTAATATGATTTTTTAAAACAACTTTCGTATAGAAACTTAAAAAAAACACACCGTTTAGCAGTTTGAAAAACGTGCGCGCGGAAAAAAAATGTTAGCTGGGAAAGTTGAATGAAATCACCCTAAGTAAAGCTCAAGCTTCTAATCAAAGAGGTCACTAGCTGTGTTAATTTATTCAGCACGCAACTCACGCGCAGATATATAAGAAAGAACAACAGAACATTAATTCTTAAGAAAATAAGACCAAGGTACTGTTTGATCTGATGTATACAGACTACTAACCGATCCTTCAGCCGACCCACCCTGTCGTATACGATAACCAAACGGTGGTTGTTATGGGTTTATAATGGGGGCTATCTATCTCCTGTGATAGAAACCCATAACGCAAAAAATTAACGTGCCGACATGCTGTCGCCTCGTTGGTGGCTGCGGCTCCAAGCGGCGCCGCTCGAGCACAAGGTCTAGTCTAGCACCCCTGAGCTCTCGACGCCCGAATTCGGCTTGGGGTGAAGTAGGGGAGGAGCCGAGGAAGGAGGGGTTGGCGATGGCGGGGGTGGGAGGCGATGGCAGCGCTGGGGTGGTAAGCAGGCGGAAACGGTGCTGGGAAGGGGAAGGTGAGGCGGCGGTTGTGCCACAGATGGGGAAGGAGTGGAATTTTTGTAGGGAGGGACTGGAGGAGGAGGGGAGGAGATCTCAGAGCCGGAGGGAAGCGGCAGTGCAACAATGATTGGGAGCTGGACAGTCGAATGGAGAGAGTTGTTGGGAACAAAGGAATTTTCTAGGATCATGTTTCCTCCAAATTTAGCGCAAAATCCCTCAAATAAAAAAAGGGCGTACAATTCTCCTTTTAAATGCCCTTATATCTTTTGCTTTTCAACATGTTTGAAATGTGCCATCTTCATTGTTACTTTTCTTTCTGAAGAAATATCATTATATTATCTATTAACACCTCTACACATTTTAATAATGGGAATTTTTTGAGTAAGGTGCACAGTCATTCGATGCTGATCCACGGCTATACATGAATTTGGGACGGAGGATGTAAATTATTTGGGGAGATGTTGATCCGCGGCTGACCGCGTGCGGTCACTTTCCGCCCTTACATCCTCCTCATATACTACTGTACGTGTATAAAGTATGTATGTATGTGTGTGTATACTTCTTTTTTCTCCTTTTTCTCTTCAAGAATTGTAACGCCCCGATTTTCATCCAACACTCGTTCAAACATATTTCTTTGTCCCCATTTTTTTTCCTAAGCTTCCTGTAAAACCGATGGTTAGGCATCGTCCTGCCAGTGCACAGTGAGAGTTTAGCATCGTCTCCGTCTTCTCCGCTGAAGTTAGGCACCGCTCCGCGCTGCTTGCCGAGCAAGTCAGGCAGCAACTATCGCCAGGGGAGCCTGTAGATGGAGAAACATGCACAGGTGCATCAATGGACGTTCTCGTCGTCAAGTTCCTCCTCCCGAATCACCCTGACAGTATAAATACCGGAGAAAACTTACCGTGGAGTACCTCAGCCGATTCACAACTCCATTTTTATCACTCCGGAGCCGATTCGCCGAAGTTCCCGAAGTTCGTCGCATCGAGGTGGCCGACTTTCTTCTCCCTGTTTCTTTTTCTTCCTGCTCAGTCCTCCTCCTTCTTCCCCCCCTGTCGAGCCACCCCCTTCCTCTTCCCTGCCACGCACCGACGCCGCCCACCATACCGCGCGCTGAAGCCGGCACCAGGCCGCCGCTCCCAGCCGCAGTCGGCGCCTAGCCGACCGGCCGCTGCTCCTAGCCGCCTACCCACGCAGCCGGCGCCCTGCTCCGCCGCGGCGCTGCAGGACGCGCCGCCCAGGCCGGCGCCGCCTCACGGCCCACGTGTACCTGCCTAGCCGCAGCCGCACGCTGCCGCGCCCTGGCCACAGGCGCCAACGCCAGTCGCGCCGCGCGCCGCGCCACCGCCTGCGCCGCGTCGCTCGTCCTACACGCGCCGGCGCCGCCGCTCCACCGGCCGGTCGCCTCCTCCCACTCGGCTCCTCTCTCCCGGGGAGAACACAGAGAAAGAGCAAGGAGAGAGAGAAAGAAAGAATGAGAAAGAGATAAGACGGAGAGAGAAGAAGGAAAGGGAAAAAAGAAAAAAAAAAGAAGAAGAAAAGAAAAGGAAGGTGGGACCCACCAGTGGGCTCCACATTTTATTCTCTCCCCATGGGCCCCCATTGACCATGGACTTCTGAAAAGTCTACATTGCCTCCCTCTCGTTATCGGGCTAAGCCCATGAAAATCCCTACAAGTCTACATCTTGCCCCTCCACTTCATTGGGCCAACCGGCCTAATACTCTATCCACAAGTCCATAAAACATCCCTTTTGTTCCTCGGGCCGAGCCCAAGAATGGACCCCTAAAAGTCCATGTTACATCCTTCGGGCCAAAACCCATCCACCAGCCCCTTCTCCATAAAAGTTCAGTTTGCATCCCTCTACACCTCAAACTAATCCCTAGAAGTCTATATTGAATCCCTCCTTCATCTCTGGGCTAAAGACCAAGCCTTCCCAAAATGAAGTCCATGATTCCTCCCTCTTAACATCACAGCCAAGGAATATTCTTGGGAATATTCCTTTCCAATTTAATAAGTTCACTTCCACATTTCAGAAAATCCAGTAATCCTCCAAAATCCGTATCTCCCCAACCGTAAGTCCAATTGACTCCGTTCAACTTCCTCAGTCTTTCTAAAAATGAGGTCTACCCAAGGGCACAATTAGTTTATAATAGTTATTATCTACTTTATAGGGTTTTGGATGCTTTTCTCTTTTCGATCGCGTAGTGGACGTTTCGGAGATGCACCGGATGCGGATTTTCTCGAAGATTTGAAGACCAACAATAAGGCAAGCCACTCTTCGATCATATTGCTCCTAGTTTATAAAATGTGTTGATTGCAAACTTGCATGTTTAGCGTACACAATTATTTTGATTGGCTATCGGTCTACGAGCACACGACCGACGGACCAACCTATGTAGTTGCATCATTCTCTGTAGGACCTTGTTAAACTTAACCCTTGTCGCCCCACCACAGCAGTACCTCAATACTTACACTCTCTGGGCGTAGGTATCCTTTTGCACCATTTGTTTATGTCAGGTTTATATATGGTTATCGATGTGGAAAAACTTGGGTTGTGAAAGGTTTATAAAACCCGACTCGGGGAGTCGGTGACTTTGAAAACAAAAAGGTTTTATGGGACAAAACTTGCGGTGCGAATCCTCTCCTGTGTGGTTTGGTTTCGTAGTCGCGCATAAGGACCGATTCCTTTGGGTTTTACATCCGAGCATCTCACAGTAAGACCACATGGGTAGAATGGGATGCCCCTAGATGAGTAACTAACTGAAACATAGATGTCTAGCATGTTGGCAGGTGAGGAGCACCGGTATGGTGGAGTTTACGGCAATCTCCTGTAGTGGGGATGTGTCGGGGGTCCATACGGTGGGGCCTGAGTAGATGAGGGCTTGAAAGTTGGCCTGATGCTTGATGGAGAGATTCCACCCATCTGTGTGACATGGGACATTTTTGGTTTGGTCAGAGAAAGGCTTTGTCACGAACTTTCGATACCGGCCAATATTGGTGTAAGCTTCATGTCTTGTGGGAAAAGCGTACAGTCTCTGTAGAGGTTTGATTGAACTGTTCGAACAATCGTGCCCACGGTCAATGGCGAATGTGAGGTGATGCCCATAGCGTAGATTTGTTTTTAAAACTCATTTAATAAATTGGTTCGTGGAATGGGAACCGTTACCAGAGTCCTTCTTTGTGACGGACGGCCAGCCTTCGTGGTTGGGAACAGGCCTGTGTGACTTGGGGTGTCGTCTGGCACCATAGGGCCGAGAGAGCCGGTTTAGGGGCCGAGATGGCGGGGTTTGGGTTGGCAGGTCAAGAGGACCGGACCCGGAGTTGTTAACCTTGAGACTTGGTTAACGGATGATTGTTGAAGAGAATGTTGGTTTAGGTTTTGAAAGTGAAAAGAAGCTAATAAAGAAGGAAGTGCTATGAATGCTAAAATTTGACTTTCCCGCTCGAGTCGTTGCAAAGCAACTCCGAAGGGAAAGTTACTTTGAAAACCTACACTTAGACCTTTAAAAGGAAAAGTGTTTTAAAAATAATTTGCTAAACAAACTCAGCCTGTCTTTGATGCTTGCATGTACACATTTCCTAGTGGCTAGCTGAGTACGAAAGTACTCAATCCCCATTGTTGTTGTTTTTCCCCTCTTGGCTTAAGTTCAGGAAGAAAATGAAGGTTGGAGTTTCGTCCCTAAACCCAAACTACTGCCGGTGGTTTTGGTGCCTTAGCTCCGCTAAGTTTCGCTGCTGCTGACTCTGATTGGAGGTTGCAACTCAGGGATTACCCGAAGCTGCAACGTAAAGGTATATTGTATTTATTTAAATCTTGCGTTGATTTATCATATTACCGTTGGTACCAGCATCATTATCCTAGGACTGGTACCTGTTTTGCGGTTTCGTGGGAAAGCGGTTCGCCGTTCTCCTGCGGCACGCCCTCCTCGGTGCCATTTGTACAGTGGCGCAGGGGCGAGGTGTGACAAGAATCTACAACTACCACAGTTAAGGTTGCCGGTGGCTACCTCGTCGACCTTGAGCTCCTGGAGGCACCGACACCATGGGCAAAGAGTCCGTAGTAAGCGTAGCCACCGGTGAGGACGAGGATAGCTATGGTTGGCTTGCTAGTCTCTTAGATGTCGGCATGGCCTCCATGTCGCCTGACTGCCATCATTCTTGTGGCTGCCACATGGAACTCCTCTAAGAAGAAGGGATCAAGGAGGCTGGAGGTCGACGGATACGAGCAAGGAAGCACAGCTGTCGGCTCAAGAAGGAGGAGGAGCTCCTGGATGACGCAGTCTTGGAACAGGGGCGACACGTTGGTGAGACGGGGTTCGAGCTTGCGGTGTGAGATGGGGACGGTGAAAGGGGTGGTCAGCGGAGGAGAAGGTAGATTGAGGTGTCCAAGGGAAAGGCAGGGTGGTGGCGTAAGGCGGCAGAGTGGAAGTAGAGGAGGGAGTGGAGGGTGGGGAGCCAGATGACGGATTGAGATCACATGCAGTCACAACTAGGACTGCAAGTTAGTGACTGCATGGTATCTCATCCATTCATTTTTCAGATCAAGGGTGCATATCAAATGCTACAGTATCATAGCTACAGTGGTTGCATGGTGTTTTCCTGTTTGAACAGTGCTCTAAGAATCTCAATCCTTAGATACAATTTGGACGGTCCTAGTGTGACTGCTTATGTTGCAATCGCACTAGAGATTGCATAGGAACCAAATCCCCGGATGGCACAGTGCGGCAGGAAGGAGCCCGTGGCATGGGCACAGGCTCGCTGGTAGGAGATATGCCTAAGATCGAGGCAAGATGCATAAGAGGCTCGCTGGTCCGTCATCCCTCCCTCTGGCGAGGGCCTAGAGGAGGAGTGTGGCACCGGCCTAAGGCAATGACACAGTCAGAAGCAGAAGAAGAGAAAGAAATCTCTGCACCGGGTCGAAGGAAAAGAAAGGGAAAAATGAGAAAAAAAAGAAGAAAATAAGGCTTCTTAGAGTAAGCGTTTAGAGGCATATAATACTTGCTCTAAAGTACACACACTCTCTCTCTCTTGATATGTGGTAGAAACTGAGTAGAATCATCTTAGAGTAAGCGTTTAGAGGCATATAATACTTGCTCTAAAATACACTCGCTCTCTCTTGATACACATGTGGTAGAAACTGAGTAGAATCAATAAAATGCCATATATTGTTGATTGGTTGGGGGTGAAAGGAGTAAAGAGGATACAACCAGTTTTATTTCACCTTCTGAGCTGTTTATTTTTGTCTTCGAAGGATTGAATGCTGTGCATATGCAATGAAGTTTATGGCCCACTGTAGCCGAAGGGTTTCTCAAGGATTTATTTTGTCTAGATGATATTAGCTACTCACATGTGCAGCTAGAAAATGACAATACTACAGAAACGCACAAAGGATACAACGCTATAGGTGTCAGAACAGCTAAAACCGGCATCTATAGTGCTTTTTCCACCTTAAACACACGCATGCGGAGCGGCATCGGCAAGAACTAGCACCTTTGTGAAGAAATAGGTATCGGTTCTAGAGAAAAATAACACAAATATTATAGATGTCGGTTTTTTTAAAAAAAACCAACACATTTAGTTTCTTATAGGTGCCAGCTATAATATATTATAGGTGCCGGTTTTTTAAAATAACCGACACCCGTGATAACCGGGTCGAGCTGAGTCGGCCACTCGCGAGCAGATAAGGAGAGGGAGGGGTGAAGCGAGTGTCCTTATCCACTCCACTCGCCTCCCTCCCTCTCTCTCTCCTCCACTCGCTTCCCGGCCACAAGGGCGCTACGTCCAACGTCAATCCGCCTGGAGGTGGTGCGAGCCACCGAGGCCGCCGTGCGCGAGGTGCTGCTGCAGGTGCCGCCCACAGAGGAGGCGAAGCGGCACCGACGGCTGGGCGCGACCAAGGATGGGTGACGGCGGCTTCCAGCGGTGGATCCGATGGCGGCGACGGTCACGGCGGTGGTGGTGGAGAAGGAAGCTCGCCCCTCATTCTCATCGTCGGCGACCACGTCGTCCTCGTCACCAGCAGGCAGTGTCGTCCTCATCGCTGACAACCGCGTCGTCCCCACCATCCTCATCCGGTCGCTACTCGTCACCGTGGTGTCGTCGTCGTCGTCATCATCTTCGACAGCGGTGGTGGCGGCTACGGCTGTGGTGGGGAGCTCCATGGCTACCGGTTCGGCGACCACCGCGTCATCGTCATTGTCATCCAAGCTCAAGGGGTTGTCGTCTTCGTCTTCCTCGGTAGCAGTAACGATGTCCTCCCTTCGTCTACCAGCTTCATAAGCAACAGCGACGACAGATCTGGAGGCACCTCGTCCTCGGCGCCGCCGCCGACATCAAAGGTCAGTATCCACCCTTGTCCTCTCCCTACTCCCCTTCCCTCTCCCTCGCCCTCCTCTCTCTCGTTGATCTCGCTGCCGACGATTGTCTACCCTCAGCAAGGCCTCCTCGGTGGCTCGACGGGATGGCAGCGGAACAAGCAGCGACAGTCTCCCCTTCATCTCCTGTGCATTCTTTGATTGGTTTTTGAATAAACTTAGTGATGAATGTTTGGTTCTATGATGTGAACATATTGATGTGACCAAAACTACTATTGATACAGTAATTGCACCCATCATAGGACAACTGGAAGACATCGAGATTGAGTCGCAGAAGTTTTGGAATCCAATTCGGTCACCTGCTACAGTGCTGAATTCAAACGGCCGCCAAATATGCATACGAGCTCCATTTTTGGCCCATGAGTACTTGATGGAAAGCTCTTGGAGTCCTCTTTCCAATGGATCTAGCCTCATATTCAAATTCCATCTCAGTAATCCTCAATTGAAGAAACAAGATGTTGCATCATCTATAATAGGCCTATGGGCTTGTAACTTTATCTGGGACCCCGGCCCAAGTGGGGCCCATGTGGGGTGCGCCCCAATTCGGTGGAGCACGACTCTAGGGATCCCTTGGTCATCCTCCCATCTCTTTAAATAGCTAGGTACACCTTTAGGGTTTCTGGGGTTTTGTTAGATTAAAGTTTTAGTCATTGCTAATTTATCTTGTAGTTACGTGTGTCGGCTAGACCACCTAATTACTTATCTTTGGAACTCCACCTTATTGTGAGCTTTAATTCCTATTTGCAATTTAGATTGCTTTTATCTTGTTCTTGTTTGTTTCTTCGATTTGCTTGCAGGAATAAGGTTGATCTGCATCGGCAAGATCAACAACCCACGGAGAGTTGTATCGATCGCTTAGGCGCAACACAACAACGTCTTGTACGGTTGTAGTCGGGTCATCAACATTTCTCTCAAATCGTAGTTATCATTAACTCACTGAAAGATCAGGACAACCAGATCCTTGAGCGTATCGAGTGAAGCTCAGAGTTTATCACATATCGATGAATATTTGATTTTGTGATCTATGAACTTGTTGATTCTCTGATATGAACAAGAACTTGTCTCATTTTTTGTTAGATTTATTGATTTATTTATTGTGGCTTCGAGACATCGGCTTGAATTGAGCCAAGCCAAGCCGTCCTTTTTTTTGCGAACCATATACCTCAAAGGTGTCGGTTCTTAAACCGGCACCATTGACGACTACTCACTGGTGTTGTTTGTTGGGTGTTGGTTGCCAAATCCGACACCCATGTGGGCTTGGCAAGCGGCACCTAAAGGATTTTCTGTAGTAGTATGACATGCTCCTCTCTGATACTGAACAAAGGAAACTCTCGTGACCTAAAGCTTCGTAGCAAATCCAGTATGTTGTTGGGTCTGTGTAGCGGAGATGTTCAAAGTACAATCATATGACTGAATAAAAATGTGTGATGATTTTTCCAACTTGCACCCTGTGTCAATTAGAATTAAGCACTAGCAGTTAAAGCAGGGTCGGCTCAAAGGCCTAGGCCGGTTGTGCAACTGCCTAGGGCCCAGCCCGGTCGGGGACCCATCACCAACCAATCCAACCATCAGAACGTCATCGTCCGTGTAATGCCCGTTCCGTCGTGACCCTAGTTGCAAAAACTTGCTCTTCAGTTGTGCTTTGTTGTGTGTGCCAAGTTCTCACTCTCTCTCAATGCCCAACTTAAATCCCGAAGAAAAATCCAAATTCGAAACCAATCTCAATTTTCCCTCCAATTCAATTTCTCTGCAGAAGTCTAATTCACCTCTCTTGTTTCCTTGGGCCGTTTTCTTCCCAGCCCATCTCCCTCTCATCCTCTCTCCTTCTCGCCTGGGCCGCGCCATCTCAGCCTAGCTCGCGCTCGGCCCGCACCCCAGGCACGTGCGACGCACGTGCCGCGGTAGAGCACCGCCGCGCCTCCTTTCTCTCTCTCTTGCTCGCGCTCTCCTCTCTCTTCCTCTCTTTCGTCCTCCCGCCGGTGCCATTTGAACCCGCCATTGCTCGTTGGTTCCTGCCCGTGCCTGTCGTGGCCGACCGGAAAGAAGCGCCACCGTCACCCTTTGGCCCTCGGCTGCACCAGCAACTGTCGTGTTGCTGCTCGGCTCCAAACTGACCACCGCCGTCACCGCCTTCTTTCACCGTCATCGCCATCGTCACTCCCCAGGCCTAGCCGTTCCTCGCCGCTAGCCTCCAAGGATGGGAGCCAGAGCCCGCGTCCTCGCCCTCCTCTCTCCCAAAGCGGCAAGGACCAAGCCTCCTTTTCCCCTCTCTCTTTTTCTTTTTCCTCTTCCGGTGGGCACCCTTCCTCTGTCGCTGCTTGGCTCCTAGCGGCTGAGACTGCGAGCCGCTGATGCTGACGCACCAGCTCGTCGCCCTCGCCATCCTTGACTGCGGCAGCTACCCTTCCTCGGGTTCCCTTCTGCTCCAAGCCACCAACGCCTATAAATTCTTCCCCCCTCCGTTCTGTTTTTGGAAACAGAAAAGAGATAAATGATGCTTTTATTTTTATTTTGGTTGATTCTTTCGGATGAGGAATAAAGAGAAGGGGGGAGGAGGATGATATCTGTACCTTTCGGTGAATTAGCTCGAGATGAGTAGACATTGTTGAAGAGGAAAAGACCGGTGGGCGCGCGGAGGTGGTTGACGAGGCGGAGGCGGTTGGCGAGGCAGAGATTGGGGACGGCGTTGACAAGGCGAAGCGGAGGCGGTTGGCGAGGCGGTAATCTCGAGTTTAATAAATCTCGAAATGCTTCAGCTGGAACCACAAGTTGAAACTACAATGCAAAAAACAAGCAAGTCATTATTAAAACCCTTCGTTGGCCTGTTGAGATCCACTACAAAAGAATAGACATGTCATTCTTATGGAGAAGCATATCATACACTAATTTGTCAAATATAAAGTGAACTGCGACTTAATGGACTACACAAATATTTGTTACCGTTTCAGTATTTTGGAAATAAAAAGGGTGGACAGATGCCCTTGCTTAAACAAATTATTTTCATTAGAAATTATCTGCAAATTGTTTCTCTTTAAAAAACAAAAAGGGTGGACAGTAGCCCTTTCTTTGCTGAACATGTCATTTTGTTCTCCTTCCTTGTGAGCACAACTCATGTTTGCTATACGTGCACATGCACCATTTACACATGCCGACCAAAACTGGATCGATTTGTAAGATACTGAAACTAATTCTTGGACTGAAATAGGATGGTTTCTTTCAGGAAACAGCCCCAAAACTTTTGAGTCTTTCACCGATTTGTAATATCATAGAATTCAATCTGCTGTTATATATACTATACTCCATCATTTTGTGTCGACCTTACTATATCTATCCTATATCTAGCTAATGAGAATTAATTAAGTTTCAGAAGGAGGTGTCAAATTAAAAGCGATCGAAATGATAAGCTGTCTTAATTTGCATTGGGATGCTTGTGTGCGACGCAAACGCGTCTCTGCAGACCATGGCTAGCTAGTCGATCGCATGTACGCATCGATCCTGCCATATATTGATATACATATTGATGCACATATATACATGCATGCAGATCGAATAATCGATGGAGAATTCGAGATGACAAGAATAAAAATCACCGGTGCAAGAAACTGGTTCATGTATCAGAAATTAGATGTAATTACAAAGCCCTTGTTCAGAAATTATGTATCTTCCTTGTTTCAATGTTTGGGGTCGAATCCTTGATGTACTATGTGTGTATTGCATTATTGTGATAAGGGTATTGTGTATCTAATATCATCGTGGCAATGAAATTTGTGGTTACGATTCATCTGCCGTGTGTTCTTCTTCCTGGCTGTATAGGTGAAAATATTCATGTGCTGCACTTTGCATATTATATTCAGATTGAGCCAGATTGAACTTGTTTCATTTGACATGTAGCTATTTGTTGTGCTTTTCAAGTAAAAATACATATGATTAAAATGGTCAGAGTATATTTCCTAAATGAAAAGGAAAAAACCATGTTTGTGGCCTAATTAAATTCAGGTTCATGCTATGGTTATTTAATTACACATGGTAAACTATGTGCAAGCTGTTATTCATTTTATGTTTATATGTATGTTTCTATTTTTTAAGAAAGTATAAATATACATGTCGGCATGTTGAGATTGATAAAGAAGAGATGCTTGTGCTTACTGGTTCATCAAACGGCTCCATCAAAGCTTCAGGCCTTGGAAGAGGTTAGAGGTAAGGTTGGTGTCTTAGTATTTTATAAGTACAAAAAAAGGCTAAAGGTATGGTTGATGTTTAACAGAGTAAAACGAAGTGCAATACTAAGATGATGTTTGAATCTCCTGAAGATAAAGATAAAAATAAAAATTAAATGTTTCACGTAAAACGATGTGATCTTAACGTGTGATTAATTAAGTTTTAATTATTACAAACTTAAAAAATGGATTTATCTGATATTTTAGAACAACTTTCATATAGAAAATTTTCGCACGAAACACATCGTTTAGCAGTTTAAAAAACGTGCCACGATAATCTTTATCTTTTATCCTGCCTTGTAGCAGGTTCGAACGCAGCATAAGGATCTGTTTGGCACAGTTTTAGCCAAACAGTTTCAACTCCACCTAAAATAGAAGCGGAGTTGGGTGAAGCGCTCTCATAAAATGAACTAGAGATGTGATTTTAGACTGCTTCACAACTCTGTTTCATATCTAACTTCTAAAGCTAAATTTAGGTGTTGAATTTCTATCAAACAGACCCTAAATGCAAAGGGATACATCATTTCAGATCATTGCTTGAAGTGATCAGCATGTGCTGCTGCGCTGAGAGTGTTCTATGCTCAGGGACTCAACCAGCAGCAGAAAAAAAGGCGCGAACCCTACCGCCACGACAAGCATCACAACCGTCACCCAGCGTTCAAGGTACTTACTCCCTAATCATTATCCTAACGACCAAAGCTTCCAGGTACTTACTCCCTCCTCCCTCCAGGATTGGTCAACTTTGCTGCCCTGCATCTAAGCAATGCACGATGCCACGTCATAATGCTCACAGGTTCCAGGAGTCAAACATGCCAGTATCGCTACATAGGTCTGCATCCTGGTTTGGTTCGCCATCATCTGATATTTATCTTATATGAAATATTTATCTGCTGATTACTAATGAAGGACAGGAATATTTTTAGCAATCGTTTCAGTTGTTGGTCCTGACTACTGATTATTGACTTGTAAGAATACATGTGCCTTTTTTTTCATATTACCTGGTACAGATGGTGGGAGAATAATTTGGCACCCTTTAGGTCAATTAAGCAGCACATCCTATAGCCATTCTAATTTTGTTTATCCTTTATATGATATATTAATATACATCTGGCTTGGGAGGTTTGGGAGCTAGATAGTTCATTGTGATTTTTGAATCTTACTGCAACCTTTATGGCAAACTAAATTTGAGCATATAAATAATCATGGCCTCAATCATTTCTGTTTTGGCATTTCTTAGTTCATCCTTACAAGGGATTGATCAGCTTCTCAGTGATGCTTGCGCATCGTTTTGGCATTTGTTAGTTCATCCTTACAAGGCATTAGGGCTTTTTATTTTCAAGTATTTTGGTTGCTTCTTTTAGATGGGGAATAAAGAGAAGGGGGAGGGGGAGGGGGGAGGAGGATGATATATGTACCTTTCGGCAAATCAGCTCGAGGCGGGAGCAACTGTTGAAGAGTCCGAGACCGGTGGGCGCGTGGAGGCAGTTCAGGAGACGGAGATTGGGGGCGGCGCGGTGGAGAACGTCGAGGCAGGCGATGATGTTGTCGCTGCGAGGGATGCGTGAAGACTACGTGGAGGAGACCAGCGAGTCAGGCGAAGGTGTTCTGGCGGTGGATTTTCGAGACAGCGAGGCGGCAACACGATGGAGACCGATGGTGGCGCGAGCCACCAAGTCAGGGCGACGGTCCGACGTTGCTCCAGCGGTGGAGTCCGAGGTGGAGATCGGGGAAGGCGCGGAGGAAACTGGTGAGCGGGGAAGGGAGCACGAGTCAGGGTGTGGCATGCGGTGGGGAATCACGGAGAGAGAGGAAGGGAGGTTAGGATTAGAGTTTGGAAAACGAGGGAGGGGGCAGGGGGACGATGCGGGACAGGGAGCCAGGGGGGCACGGGTGCAGAGGGGAGTGTAGGGGTGAGATTACACGAAGTATCTGGGCCGTTGGACTATAGGGTAGATGAATACGAGCTGTTAGATTTGTAAGGTGTAAAAATGTAAGAGTGTAAGGATGAGAGATGAGTAAATGAGTTGGTGAACTATAGAGTAGACTAGCTAAGATATGAAATTTACTTCTAATCACCTCCTTCAAAAATGCGACCACTTGCAAAGAAGATGATATATCCCCAACGTCATAACCTTTGGGATCACACGCATATGAGAAACCAGAACCGACGGGAGTGTCCATGAATATTATGCTTGCCATCTGATAATTGTAATTTTGAACCACAAATTACTAAGTGAAACGAGGTCGAGAGGAAGTTCATGAGGGTTTTGGAGAAGCATATATATCACCTGTGTCCATGAATACGGCTTATAAACCAATCTTGGTAAACTGCCATTGTAAGGCCCCAACACAAAATTAATAGGACCTGTACAAAATCATCACTGATGGATGGATATACAACATTTGTATTCGGAATCGATTTATGTCGACACAATTTTTGGTTAATTACAATCAGATCGGTCACCGCACTACTAGAGAATAGATTTTTCCAGACGGCCAAAACATATTTTCACGTGTGGTTGCCCGACGTGAAGATCAATATTTTCATGTGCTGGGTCTGTGCAGGCGGGTCGCTTAACTAGGCCGCACGGGAAAATCGATCTTCGCGTGTGGTCGCATTATGCGGCCCGCCTGGGAAGGCCTTTTCCCAAACGGTCATGCAATAGCTAGCTGTTTGGGAAGTTGTCGTATGCTATATATCAAAATATTTCCCGCTATTGATCATTGAGTTTTCGAATGGTACACATACGAGCTAATCTAGTTGCCATTATTCGCGCATAGTACAAACTTGATTGATTAAAAAATGAAGATATTAGAAGTGAACACAAACATTGTCATATAGAAAATGTAATATACATATGTACATACACATATGAAAATATTTATATTACAAATGAACACAAATGTTACAATTGAACGCAAATACATGTTATTTTTATATCTACATATGTTTTCTCTCCAACTCTCTTAGGGGTTTGAATTTGTCCTCTAGTGCAAGTTGACTTTCATTGTCGTAGAATTCTCATAATCGGTTGCAGACATCACGACGGAGGAAGTGGCACAGATCTGCGCAAAAGTTAAGAAGTGTTTTTTTGTCGAACCGGTTTGCTATAACTAGAACTTGCGGGAGCTATTCAAAAAAGAAGACAAAATGAAAGTTATGAAATGAAATTAGACGAAATAGTTCATATAGAGGACGCTCTTCGGACTTGCAATGAAAATTTTGTTGTGTACCTCCCGTTGACTCTAAGTATCTCGCACATGTAATATCCACATAGGTTAGTGTCGAGGGTTGCTTGCAACACTGCGTAAAAACATTACACCCGTTAATATTAAAAACTAACAATCACATGATTAAGTTAATGACATATGTCCTTACCGGCTAGCGTGTCTTCACGAGAAGCTTTTTTTCTGCGGATCCTTTACTGGCCCGTTATGTCTTACGTAATAGTGGTGTCCTCTACAACGATGAAATATTTGTTTGAGTTAATTTAAAATTGCAGAAAAACAATATGGTATTCAGAGGGTATATTTAATACTTACAAATTCAACAAAACAAGGAACTCCATGAACGCACTCTCATCGTAGTTTGCCGGATCAAGCACTATGACTAAGTGGTCCTTTAGATATACAAGGAATAATATGTAGTGATCGCTGCAAACAAGGTATATGAATTACATATGGCATTTAGTAGTTAATTTGTTTTACTATGAAAACATTAATGAAACAGAAGAGATGTTGCTTACGTTAAAATGTATTGGACCATTAAGACATTCTTGTCTTGGTGCGAGAGCATTGCTTTCCTCAAGTAAGTTGCTACCTCAACCCTCTTTTGCTTGTGCAAAGTGTTGATATATGCTTCTTTTTTCTTCGATGTCTTATCCTTTAGTTCTGGACCATTCGGATCTAGCATCACATTGTGTTGTGTCTGGCAAACCCTCGTTGGGTTGACATAGCCTATTGAGGTCCTCGTTCTTACCGCGTCAGTGAATTGTTACCTACGGAATGCAGGTTAAATGAGATGAATGTTTTTTTCACGTATTCACTAACAACAAACAAGAGTAAGCATTTACAGGCACCACGCAGCAATGAGATTGATGTTCATTTTTATCCATCTTGAAGAAGGCATATAGGTTCTTGAAATCGATGACCAAGAACCCATTGGGTCCACTGAAGAAAGCTTCTTCCGGGACCTTGACACAAATAAAACTAAGGCCCTTTTTAGCTGCTTTAAGGTACCAATCATGCATCAGCCTCATCTGCCATGGTAGATCTTGCATGACGTTGTATAGTAAGAATGGCTTGCCATATTCATATTCCTTTGGCACGTCAGAAGATAGCCAAGGTTACATGTCGTCCGCATGACCTACCACGGATTTCTACGAATTCGACAACTGTTGAGGTTCATCTTTCTTTGTCGGACCTCTCCTCCTGAAGGCCTGAAACGCTAATCTCGCTTCATAAACTACCATTTCCTTGGGATTGTACGTGGAAACCTTCTGTAGTATGAGCTGACAGGGTTCAAGGGTAGAAGTAATTGGGACAGAAGTAGCTTTTTGGGGAGGTGGAACAGGTTGTGCGAGAACTGATTGTGGTGTAGGAGGAGATTGATGAATGGGATCAGTTTTTTCAAGAGGAGGGTGGACTTGAGCAGGAGACGGATGTGGGGATTCCAAACGATGTGGTGATATCACCAGAGTTGGGGAATTTGGTAGGGATAGCGGTGCTGGTGGAGAAGGTACTCTTGGTGGAGAAGGTGATCTTGGTGCGGTAGACGATCTTGGTGGGGATGGCGATGCTGGAGGGGCAGCTGTTAGTGGTGCCAATGGAGTTGGGGTCATTAACGGTGGCTGTCCAATTAGGATGATGTCTCGATGATGCCACAGTATGAACTAGTTCACTGCATCTCCGAGGAGTTCTATCCCCTCTGGTGTTGGGATGTTTAGCTCCAATGAGCTATGCTCGTCATGAACCTTAGCCACTTGCACCATTGCGTAGTCGTCCAAAATTGGAGTGTTGTGGAACTGTCTTCCTGGTATCGCTAATACAATTCCAACCTCCTTCATCTTCCCAGCTTTGCCTATCAGAACAACAAGACTGCACGGTGTCGGACCGGTAATAAGATCCACGGGGTAAGGAGTTTTCTCAACCAACCTGACACTTCTCGACATCTACACAGTCTGCTCGGATTGGGGAAATATGTTTGGAAAGGCTATGGGATTTTAAGCCGCTAGAGAGTAGAAATGTTGCGTCACTTGTGCGGCTATGTCTTCTCGCATCTTCTCTTTGTACTTGTCCCGCTTCCTGTAACTTTTGGCTTCCTGGGAAATCCTACCTTCCAACTCATCCTTGATGATTTACCTCTGACCCTCCCGGAGTGTTCAAGGTTGCCCAATACTACTGTGAGTTGGTCGTTCTCCCTTTTGGCGATGAACTCCCCTGTTTTCTCCTTCTCGACGATCTGTTGTAGAGACAAGGTCACTCACTCGATATCTGGAGTCTTGAAAAGCATCTCACCCTCCTCCGTGACTTGCCCTGTGCTTTGTGCCCATACCCAATTTTTGGTTCGTTCCTGTAGAGGTTCGACCAACAATGTTTTACCTTGAGCTACAAACTTTTCTTCTGTAGCTCGCCATTGGTCGACGTGACCGTCGTATCCGCTTGACCCCAATCAATGCGGATATTTATTTTTTTTCGCTAGGTCGGACATATTTTTGCTCTTTGCCAATGCTTCTGGTGTTGTCATCTTCATGACAAACTTATCACATTCGACCTGCGAGATATTGCCATATTCTTCGAATGGAGACTTGTTCTCCTGAACAAAGTACGTGTTCATATCTGACTTCCACTGTCTTCACCGATGAGAAATTGTCTTCAAGGCATACACCCTTCCCAGAACCTCTGAACTAGGCGGATAGACTAGTTACTTTTGTAGCTCGTTCCACAATAGAGTCTTAATGTTTGGGTCCACTTGCTCCCACTTCTCAACATTTAGTGGCCCGTTAAGTCTGGCCACAGTCCTGCATGTGTTGCTAAACTTGGCCATCACGTGTCTTGGCTCGATGGGCTTCCCATCTGCGTTGAGAGCGGATATGTAGTATGTTTCCTTCGGCAACTGGTTCTTACTTCTCTCACCGCGTCTTTTCTTTGCACGTCCTCCTGCACTTGCAAACGTGTCCGTACGTTTTGGGCCCGATGTGGCTGTGTCCACTCTACTTCAGCTCTAGCGGCAGTCTGGGCGGCCTTTTGTTTTGAGCGACGCCGAGTAGCCATCTGCACGAACACGCCATAAGACGCCTACGATCTCGATAGGTATAAAAATTGGGATGCCAAACTTTCGAACTTACTGCCTGCTCGATAGTTATATAGTCGGGGTCTTCCTCAGGAGCAAGGACCATTTGTGCTATTTCTATCGCAAAAGGGTCGCTATGGGTGCGCCATGAATCCTCGTTAGACGCCGCCTCATTTCCGGCAGTTGCTATGGGTGTCTCGAAGGGAACTTTGTCGTTCGACATTTGTTGTATGGTCGTTCTTCACATGTGAAAATTTTGCATCTCAAATTTAGCACATTACAAATTTTTTTAAGTCATCCAAATTAAAATACGACATGTTTTTAGCGTAAGTTATCTACAAATATATGTCTACAAAAGTATATGTCTAAAAAATTTGCACATCTCACATGAATAATTTTCACATCATCACATCACACAATTTTGCACAACTCACATGTGAAAATTTTGCATCTCAAATTTAACACATTACAAATTTGTTTTAAGTCATCAAAATTAAAATACGACATGTTTTTAGCATAAGTTATCTACAAATATATGTTTACAAAAGTATATGTATAAAAAATTTGCACATCTCACATGAATAATTTTCACATCATCACATCACACAATTTTGCACATCTCACATGTGAAAATTTCGAATCTCAAATTTAGCACATTACAAATTTGTTTTAAGTCATCAAAATTAAAATATGACATGTTTTTAGCGTAACTTATCTACAAATATATGTCTACAAATGTATATGTCTAAAAAATTTGAACATCTCACATGAATAATTTTCAAATCATCACATCAAACAATTTTGCACATCTCACAAAATAATTTTTAGAAAATACCGGTGCCGGGGTGAGGGAGGGGGCCAGAGCGGGTTGCGGCGTCGGCTGTGATGATGCGTGGGGTCGGTGGTGATGGCTCGTGGGGAGGAGGTGGCAACGGCGTCGGCGACGAGGAGGCCGACGACAGAGTTCGAGGGGAGGAGGTGGCCGCGGCGTTAGCAACGAGGAGGCCTACGGCAAAGTCTGAAGGAAGAAGGTGGCTGCGGGGTCGGCGGTGAGGCCGGCAACAGAGGTCGATGGGGAGGTCGATGGCGGTGGATGAGAAGCAGCGTCGGCGGCGTCGGCTTGGAGAGGTCGGCGGTGGCGGCGATGGAGGCTCAGCATCAAGTGGAGAGAAGGCGGAGGCAGCAAATCTAGGCGCGCGCCCGTCGGCGTCGGCGTCGGCATCGGCGTTGGCTTTGGACGAGGGGGGAGGCCAACAGTGAGGATCTAGGCGCAGCGGCGGATTTCGGCAGCCTAGCGGCGCTAGGGCTTGACCTGCGAGACTTGGAAAATTTTCACATCCCGCACGCACCTTATGTAGCCTGCCACATCATCGCGTGCGGGCAACTTAAGCACCCACACACAAAAATATCTTTTCGTGCAGGCTGCTAAACCCACCCGCATGCGAAAATAATCTTTCCGTACGGTCAGCTTAAGGGCCGCACGCATAGTACATTTTCCCATGCGGGCCGATTAAGTGGGTCGCATGCAAAAATAATTTTCAAATTTCTTTTTGATAGTACAAAATTTTTTCTTTATCTTTCTTTCTTTTTCTCTTTCTCTTTCTTTCTTTCTTTGTAAATATCACATTTTAAAATTCAAAGTCTTGTTGATTTTCAACAATTTGTTTATAAAAAAACATAAGATTTGCCTTGGGACTTTTGATGCACTCTTTAAATACAAATTTTAACTGATTTTTAATCCAACACAAAAGTATATGTCAACTCATTGGACCACAACATAACAGGAAGTGACATGTCCCTCCAATATGGAATACATCGTGTTATACATATGTTTGTCAAACAAAATCAATACAAAAACAAACTAACATTTCACACTTTTGGCAACACCATTGGCCTGCACATGCGAAAAGTTCTCTTCGTTAAGGGTTCGCTCCATGCGTTTGGTACAATTAGTAAGATCGGTGAATAATGGTACATCATCGTATTAGTTGTAATCAGACACGTCTTCAATGTTGTCAATGCCAACGATGTGTTGCTTTCCGGATACAGTAATGTCCATCCTCTCATCAGAAGGGTCCTTCACATAGTAAACCTGTGCAACATGCTCAGCAAGGACCCAAGGTTCATCCTTGTGGCCTAGTTTACAGCGTTCCACAATCGTAAGGCCGTAGTAATCCAAAGATATGCCTGTTGTGTCTTTCACCCATTGGAATCGAAGCACAGGGATCTGGATGTTTAGTCCGTAGTCAAGTTCTCAAATTTCTTGTATGATCCCGTAGTACGACTTCTCGTCTGTTGTGTCAAACGCTTCGACACGAACTTCACTATTCTGAGCTGCGCTTTTCTTGTCCTTACTTATCGTGTAAAACGTATATCCGCCGATGTCGTACCTTTGCCATGAGGTCACGAGGCTAGATGGGCCAGTCGCCAGCCTCTACAAAGTTATTTCCTCAAGGGATTCACCAAACGACAGGTTTTGATCCTTTAACCATTGAGAAAATTTGCGCTTATGTTCTTTTGAGATCTAAGCAGCGGGTCATCCAGAGTTGCAGGCTCTGATCTCGTTCATGTGTTGTTCAATGTACAGCTCAACGATGATGAGCTGTTGCAGCACGCTGCTATGTGCATCTGCTACAACTTTGTAGTCATTATCATAGAAACGTTTCTTGCCTTCGTGTAGAGCCGGGGGTATCCCAATGAGAGTGACATCCTTCATGTAATCTATATAGCACTTAACCACCTCTTCAGTTGTGTACCCCTCTATCATTGATCCCTCCGGATGAGCACAATTGCGGACATACCCTTTCAGAACTGACATGTCTCTCTCGTACGCCCACATTTGATGTAGATATAGGGGACCAAGTTCGATAATCTGAGGGACGATGTGGACAATCAGATGCTCCATCATATCGAAGTAAGATGGAGGAAAATACATCTCTAGCTGGTATGTTGTCTTGACTGCGAATGCCTAAAGGGGTCCTAATTCCTCTAGATCAAAAACATTCTGTGAAATTCGATTGAAAAATTAGCACAACTCTGTTATCACTACCTTAGTGTGAACTGACTTGACCGCTCTTACAGCAATAAATAGGAAGACAGTTAACATCTTATGACAAGTTTCCTGATGTAGCTAACATCTTATGACAAGTTTCCTGATATTCGATGAGAAACTAGTAGAGACTTTCAAACCATGCAAGCATCTACAGAAAGACTTTTTCTCTTTTGGTGTCATTGAGTAGCATGCCGGAGGAATCTCGATCTTCCTATTTGCCAGCTCTTTTGGGTGAGGGTCATGCCTTATATCCAAATTTACTAGGTCGGTACGTGACTTTAGTCCATATTTTGTCTTACTCGGGATGTCTAGTAAAATGCCGATGGTGCTGTCTAACACATTCTTCTCAAGATGCATTACGTCAATGGTATGATGAATCTTCAGGTCTTTCTAGTATGGCAGATACTTGAAAAAGATCGAGTGCTTCTTGAAAGGCAAAGTATTATCATGATCCGTTGCTTTCTTTCTCTTGCCTACCTTCTTCTTTCCCTTCCCGAACACGACCTTAATATTCTTTGTCATGTCAAAGACCACAGTACCACTTCGTGTTTGAGGGGCAAGATCATTCTCTATTATCTTGTCGAATAATCTGGCCATCGCACGATACTTGTGTCTCTGTAGTAAGAACCAACAATGACGCATGTACACTATCTTGCTTGAGGACGTCAGGTACTTGTACGACGTGTTGTCGAGACAGATAAGACATTCAGTGTTCCCTTTAATCTGGCCTGAGAGCGAAAAGTTCGTCGGTAGGTCACTGATGGTAATGAATATAATGGCACGTAGAGTAAAGTATTCCTTGCGGTATTCATCCCACACTTGTAACCCTTCTTTCCATATTTTTTTCATGTCCTCCATCAAAGGTTCAAGAAACACATCTATGTCGATCCCAAGTTGTTTTGGCCCTTGTATAAGGATAGACAACAAAATATACTTTCGCTTCTGACAATCCATGTAGGAAGGTTGTACATGGTGAGTAGAATTGGTCAGGTGTTGTATGAGCTGCTTAGGTCACCGAATGGGTTCATTCTGTGTGTGCTCAAAGCAAATTTTACATTTCTCGGATCCTAATTCCGGATGTAGTGCATCAAAGGTTTTCCACTGTCGAGCATCGACTGGATGTCGAATCATACCATCCGTCTTCCAGTTCTCTTGATGCCATCTCATCAACTCGGCGTCGATACGGTTTGAAAACAGTGGCTTCATGCGATCTTTCACTAGTAGGTACCACATCACCATGGCTGGAATCTTTCTTTCTATCCATCGATGAATCTTGGTCCACAACCTTATTATCAGAGGTTCTGTTACCTGTTTTGTACCGACTTAGTCCCACATGTTGGGCAACTGTCCAAATCAGCATATTTCTTGCAGTACAGTATACAATGATTTATACATGCATGAATCTTTTGAACACCTAGAGATAATGGACATATCAGTTTATTCGCTTGATATGTATTAGACGGCAACAAATTAGGCTTAGGAAGCATAACTCTCAAGAGATCTATCAAATCGTTGAAGTTAGTGTCCGACCATCCATGTCTGACCTTCAATCCGAGAAATTCAAGCACAGAACGCAGCACCGCATAATCCTTGTCACATCCCTTCGATTCGTCGTAAAGAAGGTCCTTCACTGATATTTGCAACGCTTCCCAATTGTCCAACCCTCGAGTTGTACCTGTTAGGACCTCTGGTTCAACATGCTGCAACATATCCTCCAGATCAAAATCAGCCTCTGAATCGTCAATACCAGAGCCACCAAATTCCAGCATCATTTCATGGGACATGTCTTCAATTATAAAATTTTCTGCCTCATCGAAGCAAATATCAGCAGTCTCTTCATCAGGAACGACGACTTTCCTGTGATAAGCCCATACCTTATAATCATCCTTAAATCCACGCTCCACTATGTGCCGCAAAATTTTCTTTGGGTCTTTCAACATTTTCTCATTCTTGCAATCAAAGCATGGACAAAAAATGTCCCTTCTATTCTCCCTCAAAGCATGTGCCTTTGCCTGATCAACAAATTTGGATACATCCTTCATGAACACCGGATGAGTTCTTCGTGTTTCGTACATCTATGTCTGATCTATCTCCTAAAAACCATCTCTAATGAGTCTTATTGCATAATATAAAAAAATATCCCTTAAAAATTAAACCTACAATAGATTACTCTTCATGCACTAGTTATTACAATAACATTGTATTTAAACTAAAAATAGAAAAAATTGCCTACAATAGTCCGTTTTGCAACACTGCAAAATTCGTCACATTCCATCGAAGATATTTGAAACAAATGGAGGCAAACTAAACCAATATTAAATTAAAGTAGTATGCACTAGTAAATACTTTTCAAATTTTGTCATGCAAACAATATATTTAAGCTAAAAATACATACAATTGTCCATTTGCAAAAGTGCAAAATTTGTCGCATTTCACTAATGAAAGTTGAAATAAATGGAGGCAAACTAAACCAACATTACATTAAAGTACTATGAAGTAGTAAATACTTGAAAAATTATGCCATGCAAACAATATATTTTAGCTAAAAATAAAAAAATAGCCTACAAAAGTCCATTTGCAAAAGTGTGAAATTCGTCACATTTCACCGATGAAAATTGAAATAAATGAAGGGAAATGAAAGAGAAAATTAAGCATGTAACCTTTTATATGAATGCCAAGTAAAGATTTAAAGTTAAAAACCTCTCTTTTTTTTTGCTAAGTTTTGAAGAGAGAAACGTCGAGTTTAAATGGTTGCAGCTCGGGCTAAGAACCTAATATTGCGCCGATCATCGCATACGATCGGCTTAAGTCGCCCACACATGATAATAGGCATATTATCGCGTGCAGGCCTTTTAAGGCACCGCATCCTCATGTGGGGCCTTAAAAGGTTCGCACGTGATAATACGCCCATTATCATGTGTGGGCGAGTTAAGCGTCTTTGAACCTATTCCCGGGGACCAGTTTTTGCAAGCGGGGGTCACTTATGATCCGCCTGAAATTTAACAGGGTCTCGTAAAAAAATCAAATCTGTAGCAGTGGCCCATCGCATGCCCGCGAGACCGTTTCCAGCGCTGCATGTTCGATCTCTAATCAAATCGTGTGGCTGAGACCTGTTAAGGGTGTGAGATGCTACTAACTGCTGCTGTCTTTCTCCGAGTATTTTTTTCTTTGGTCAATGCACAAGTGGTGATAAATCATAAAGTTAGAGCTGTAATGTATTTACATCTTGTTTAAACTAGAATTACATGTTAGTTACACGTGGTTACATATGTAAATTTAGTTATATGTGTATGTAAATTTCTATATTTATTTATTTCGTGGCAGAGCTTGGCTAGTAGTATTTTTTTAGCTATGCAGTTCAGTTATGTTGTGTTATAAGTTCAATGTCAAATTATTTGTCGTATAAATATAGATAATTTGTAGTGTAAAAATGTTTTGACTTTTTTTTAAAAAAAATATAACGTCATAAATATAAATATAGATAGTCCCTTATATTGCTAACATACTTCGTAGGCTAAGCCGCAGAAGCCCGAACAACGGGGCCCACCATCCAGCCACAGTATCAGGGGGGTCCGTGTCAGGGTTCCTCTCTCATTCAACGAAGTAGTAGAAGAGCTCAGTGCCAGTCTCCTCCTCGACGCCAATGTACCTGCAGTGAATATGTACGCGTGTACGTGCATATGTATACCCAAATCCCCTGTGATTAGTTTATACTCGTAATATGCAACAGTCGAGGAGAATGGGACTCGGTGAGTGTGTTTACCCAGTCTCGATGTAGAACGGCAGGCGGCCGTGGGGCTCGGCAGACGACGACGCCGAGCACGGCAGCGCCGGTGGCGACAGGAGCAGAAGCAGCAGGAGAAGGCAGGTGACAAGGCGCGGCGGCTGCACGAGACTGCATTGCCCGGCGGTGCGATGATGAGAATAACCCATCGTGAGAAGATCCAAGAGGAGCGTGGCTGGCTAGTGCTTCCTCTGTTACTCTGCTAGTGCTCTTGTAGCTTTCTCGAGTTCTCAGTTCTCACCATGCATGGCGAGAGGCCAGCGACGAAGGAACCCAGTAGAATGAATCCACAAATCGTCGTAAGTTGTTGTTGTTTGGTTGGTTGGGGGTCAAAGGAGTAAAGAGGCTACAGCCAATTTGATCTGGCACCTTCTGTTCTGTTTATTTTTGTCTTGGAAGGATTGAATGCTTTACCAACACTCCCTGTTCTAAATTATGTAGTAACCTATTAATAGATTAGACATAATTTAATACTGTTATGGACCTTTACAAATCTAATTCAATACTAAATTATTATATTTTAGAATAGATGAAATATGCAATGAAGTTTATCATCCATTGGAGCCGAAGGATTGCTCAAGAATCAATTGTCTAGATTATTAGCTACCGGAGAGCTTTTACGGTGTTTGTATTTCAAAAAAGATGAAAATCTAATGCTACATAATAAAAGAGGTACCTCTTAAAAAGATATTTAAGTATTAACACATATACTTAGATAGTAAGGGAAAAGATAATTTTGTTAGAAAATAGAGAATGATATAATTGTCGGGTACATAGGTATCACATCAGTATCTCATCTATGATACATTCGGTAGTTCTCTTTCACGTTATTTATGTGTTTTTTATATTTATATTTTTTTTCCTAAGAGCATGATTGGCGGTAATCCTTTGTTACATTATTTACGTGTTTCTTAATATTTATATTTTGTTTCTAAAAACACCATTAAATAAAATATGATCGAATGTTTGCGTGGTTATTTTAATATTTATATTTTATCACAAATAACATATAACCTCGAGATCATATGTAATCCGTCCTCAACACGTTATATTTACATGGTTTGTTTCATATGAAAGTATAACATATGACTGATCGTGCAGTCATGTTGTTTGGAGCGAAAAAATATATTTTTTTTAATTGTGTTGATCAGAGTGTAATTGTCACAGTGAAGGTAGTACAAGTTTCTTTAAAAAAATAATATTTAATTAATCATGGATAATATCGTTTTTCGTCGGGCTCCTGAACGCAGCCCTATTCTATCTGCATATGCGAGGCTTTAGACCAATCACTTACATATAAAAATAACATGCAGCCGAAAATCCCCAGAGCAACGATAATAATATGCTCATCTGTACACGAAACGTCACGAGGGACGGGCGCGCGAGTTAGAATTCCACGCTAGCAGTTATAGCAAGTACAGGTACGGGTTTGTGTAGCGGAGATGTTCAAAGTACAAGCATATGACTGAATAAAATGTGTATTTTTTTTCTAACTTGCTTGCACCTGTGTGAATTAGAACTCCACACTAGCAGTTAAAAGTGATTTTTGTTACATATATAAAGGGTGATCTCATCCTCCCAGTGAATTAGGCAACCGTCTATTCCCACTCCTTATCGACAAGGAAAGTTTCATTCGGCGCTCCTTAGCAACGGGCGCAATGTCTACAATTGTCACCCCTTCCCAATGTATAAATGTAATCACATTGATCAATAAACAACTCTCAATTCATTTGCTCATTCTCTCTCTCGCTCTCTCTCCCGCAATTCCCTTCAACACGTTATCAAAACTTTGCTCTTCAGATCAGAAGAAGAGAAGAACAAGAGAGGAAAACAGAAGGAGAGAAAAGAAGGTATGCCTACCTTCAATTCGATCCTTGACGCCATTCTCGGCCTTCCTCGCCGTGACCGTGCTCGTCATCTTCGCCATCTCATCCGTCGCTCAACAAGGAGTCGCCACCATCACCATGTCGGGCACCGTACTAGGGTTGGAGGCCACCGCCACCATCCTCGGCGCCGCACCCGCCATTGCTGCCGCCCCTCCACCACCACCAATGCCCGCCTCGAGTACACCGGCGCTCCGTCACGTCCAAGTCCAGGGGGTATAATTTTGTACCCACCATGGATGGACTGCGGTGGTGATGCCCGCCGGCGACCAGTGCGGCAGCAGTGGCGATGAAAGGTGCGGCGACGACGACGGCGAAAGGGGCTGCGGCGACGGAATAACTGGGAGCGGTTAGGGTGAAAACCCTAACCCGAATCCCCCCATCGCCCTCCCCTCCTTTTGGCTGGACGAGGCCAGCAGCGCCACTGGGCCACCCAGGACACTCCCGGCCTCACTTGGCCTCCCCGCGCCCACGCCCCCCACCCCCCCCCCCCCCCCCCCCCGCGCGCCCCAGGCCGACGGCGCCACTAGGCCAGGCCAACAAATGTGCAGTGGTGGGCCGAATTCTTTTGATTTTGGCCCACCACCCATTTACCTATTTTTATTTATTTTTATTTTACTTTTAATTAGCAAATTTACATATTAATCCCTATCCTTTTATATAATTTCGTTTAAATAGTTCATCAGTTGTAAAAAATTATGTAATGGTCCTTTAGACCCCTGATATTATATGTTATTTAACATATGTGTTAGTTTATACCCTACTTTACTAAATTTTAGTTGTCTTAAATAAAATACCTTTTGCATATTATTTCAAGACCAACTCTACTTCCTCGCTTCGTTAATTTACAAAATTATTTAAATTCTGTAATTTAATCTAGCAAATTATCTTAATTATGTATAACATGATTAATGAAGAATTTAATGCATGCTCGACTACATATTTTGACTTGGAATAAATCACATGTAGATGGAGTCCTATACTTTGGTCATAACGACCATAACCTAGGTAGCGAGCATCTCGCCCATCATTAGTGGTCTACATCTTATGATGATTACCCACATGTGTTATTCCAAGAACATATTTTTGAAATATGAGATTATTTGAAATTTGGATGTATACTACCAGTAGTGGAGTCCTAAAAATATTGGATGTGGAATATTCATCTAAATATATTTATCTAAAGACCATATTTTTATGCAGCGAGTCCACCTTGAGCACTATTAAGAGATTTACTCCATTATGGAGATTATCCACATTGTGCCTACTAATTTTGAATTCTAACTCAAATTGTAAAGTCTATTATCTATATCTTTTCGAAACATTACAAAATATGAGGTCTTACATTTAGCATTGAGATTACAACATCAATATCATATTTTTATTAATTTACCTCTATAAATTAATAATGTCAACCATGATTGTAAGGATATGGCAACTAGAGAGCTCGATGAACTCATCTTTGATGGGAATAACTACCCAATATGGGCCTCGGATATCAAAATAAACTTTGTTTCTCGTGGGATTTCTAATGCAATTGAGGAACCCAACAATGGAGATCCACCAATTAAGAACAGGGTAAAAAAATACTGCCCTTTTTCTTCTTAGGCTCCATATCTATAAAAATCTCAAACATGAGTATATATTGTAAACGAGCCCACTCAACTTATGGAAAGCTCTCAAAGAGCATTATGATCAGCAAAAAGAACTCATTTGGCCTGAGACTAGTTATGAGTGGAACCACTTACGCCTACAGAATTTCAAAACTGTGGCAGAATACAATCATGATATTCATACAATTTGCTCCAATTTGAACTTTTGCAAAAAAGAGCCAACGGAGGCAGAGAAGATAGAAAAAACTCTATCTACTATGTTTTCGGAGGACAGGATACTGAATCAACAGTATCGCACCAACAATTTTCAGCATTATTCTCAGCTTATACACATATTGACTCAAGCAGAAAAACATCATGAGCTTGCTCTAAAGACTGCTCAATAGCGCCCCCTGCTCTACCCCACTACCTGAGGTGTACTTCATGCCAAAAATAATGCTGAAAATAAGAAAGGATTTAAGGGAAATTCTTCGAATAATCCTAAGAATTCAGCTGGAAAACGCGAACGCAACAACAGGCGCAAATCCAATAGTCGAAAGAAAGAAAAAGGAAAGGGTAAGGCATCACAACCTTGTGGCAACATCAACAAGCGTTGCAACAGGTGTGGATCTGACTATTATGTCGCTAAAGATTGTTGTATCCCAAAACACCTTGTTCTCCTGTATCAGAAATCTCTCAAGGAAAAAAAGTCTTCTAAGGAATCAAGATTTGAAGCTCACTTTAATCTTACAAAAGAAGAAAGACCTGAGGTTGAAAGTTCTCAGTAGGCTCCTATTGAACCAGAGAACAACCTCGATCTTTTCCCAGAGGATATTGCTCCACTTTCTGCGATGGACGACATGCTCATCGAGTACTACTCAATGTACCCACTTGGAGATTTACTGTAATCTCAGTGTGTCCCACTGGGAGATGAAGCTTCTTTAATCTCAGTGTGTTTGAGACAATGTATTGATATCCCATAGGATGTCAAAAAATAGTTGTTGTAATAAGTAGATAAGTACAAATTCCCTTAAGTTTTAAGGTTGTAAGACTTGCTAGTCATAGAGTATGTACTATTAAATCTCTGTAAACGTTATACTATGTATTTGATGTTTTAATGATTGTATGTATGTGTATTTATTGAATAAAGAATTCTTTACTAAACAATTCTTCTTTCACTATAGATGTCTAAGGATATCGCTCCGATTGGAGAGGAATTATGTCTTGTGGACTGTGGTACCACAAACTCTATACTTAGGGAGATCAAATACTTTCGAACTCTCAAAAAGAGAGAAGGCAATGTTTTGACCATTGTTGGACGCGATACGGTGATAGTTGGCTCTAGACGAGCAACTATTATACTTCCAATGGGTACACAAATTATAATCAAGAATGTCTTACTGTATCTCGATTCAACCCGTGCCCTACTAAGTTATAGATATATCCGTCAAAATGGGTTTTCCATTGAAACTCATATGTATAATCGAGAAGAATTTTTTCTCTTAACAAAACAAAACGGATATGGCAAATGCATTTGCGAGAAAATTTCATCTCTCACATCGGGATTGTACTATACATACATTAAGCCCGTTGCACATGTTGCGTATAAAGTAATTTTTCAAAATATTGATGCATTCCACACTTGGCATGATCGACTTGGGCACCCTGGTATCGAGATGATGAGAAAAATTATTGGCAACTCTATCGGTCATTATTTGATCACTGAAAAATTTCTCAAATCCTCTGATTTTGTATGCACTGCATGTGCTTCTGGGAAACTGATTTTGAGACCCTCTTATCTCAAATTAGGGCCGAACCACTTAAATTCCTTGAACGCATTCAAGGAGATATTTGTGGCCCTATTGTACAAAAATCTGGACCGTTCAGGTACTTTATGGTTTTGATCGACGCATCTACTAGATGTTCTCATGTGTCTGTTCTCTCAACACGAAACCATGCCTTTGCCAAACTAATGTCTCAAATTATAAGGTTGAAGGCAAATTATCCTAAACATAGGATTCAATCAATCCATATGGACAACGCTGTCGAATTTCAATCTCATACATTCGATGATTGTTGCATGGCATTAGGAATTCAGATTCATCATTCTGTTCCATATGTCCATATACAAAATGGTTTGATTAAATCACTGATCAAAAGAATTAAGCTTATTGCTATATTGATGAATTGCAAATTACCTTCGTCATGTTGGGGTCATGCTATACTGCACGCTGCTGACCTTGTCCAACTACGACCAACTGCATATCATGAAACTTCCCCAATACAGTTAGTACATGAAAATCCTTCAAGTATTTCCCATTTGTGTAAGTTCGGTTGTGATGTATACATACCGATCTCTCCACCACAACGTACCGCTATGGGCCCACACAGGAAAGTGGGGGTCTATGTGGGATTTAAATCTCTGTCGATCATAAAGTATTTAGAACCCTTAAGAGATTATCTATTTACTGCCTGGTTCGCTAATTCTATTTTTGGAGGAACATTTTCTGGCATTAGGGGAGACTTCAAGTACCAGAAAGAATGCTAGGAAATTGATTGGGATGCCCAAGGTATTCCAGCCTCAGATCCACGTACTATTGAAACTGAACTTCCAGTTCAGAAGATTACACATTTGCAACGACTTGCAAATAACCTGCCATATGCATTTACCAATTATAAAGGTGTGACTAAATCTTTCATTCCCGCTCAGAATTCACCTGAAAGAGTGGAGGTACCAAACAAAACCACTCAACTTCCACTCACTAAAAAGAGAGAAAGAAGTATGGCCACTAAGTGAGGTACAATTGCTAACAAGCAAAGAAATATGGTAAATGCAAACCAACCTTTAGTTGGTACACACCAAATTGATACTATATATCAAGCAGATCGTGATAATCTGCAACCTAACTCGGTGCACAATGCTGAGACTAGGAATTCAGAAGACCATAGACATATTGTTTCAGGAGATCACAATGAGTCTATAAGGGTTGATGAAATTGCCATCAACTACTCTGAAACTGAAGAATCTTTTGATAAAAGAGCTACAATAGTCTACACTTATTTTTTCGAACAAATTACTGATTGTCTCTAAGTTGATCTAGAACCTAGGTCTACAAAAGACTGCCAAAAGTGCTCTGACTAGAACAAATGGAAGGACGCAATTGAGACAGAATTAGCCTCGCTTTATAAAAGAGATGTATTCTCAGTTGTTATGCCTACTCCTCATGGTATCTTCCCTATGGGATACAAATGGGTTTTCATCTGGAAATGGAATGAAAACAATGAGGTGGTGAGATATAAAACAAGGCTTGTAGCACAAGGTTTTACGCAAAGACCTGACGTTGATTTCAACAAAACTTATTATCCGATTATGAGTGGTATTACTTTCTGACATTTAATATCATTGGCAGAACAAAATCGTCTATCTATGCAGTTGATGGACATAGTGACATCATATCTTTATGGGTCACTTTATTCTGATATTTATATGAAGGTTCCTGACGGAATCAACATCCTGAATCAGAAGGTAAATCGTAACATGTATTGTATTAAGTTGCAGAAGTCGCTTTATGGCTTAAAACAATCGGACAGGATGTGGTACAACCGATTAAGTAAATTTATTTCTCTAAAGGGATACACTAAAAGTGATGATTGCCCATACGTCTTCATAAAAAAAAATCTCCCACAGGTTTTTGCATTATCTCGATATATGTCGATGATCTTAACATCATTGGCAATACACAAGATATTGATGAAGCATATCATCATTTAAAGACAGAATTTGAGATGAAGGATTTATGTTAAACCAAATTTTGCTTAGGTCTACAACTTAAGCATTTACCTTCTGGAATCCTTGTGCACCAAGATGCATATACCTAAAAAATATTGGAGAAATTCAATATGGATAAGACATATCCTTCCAAAACTCCTATGGTGGTTCGCTCTCTAGACATAGAGAAAGATCCATTTAGACCAAAGGAAGATGGAGAGGATGTTCTAGGACCTGTTTTTTTCATATCTCAGTGCTATTGGTGCACTCATGTATCTTGCAAATAGTATGAGACCAGATATTGCTTTTGCGATAAATCTATTAGCAAGATACAACACTGCTCCTACCAAACACCATTGAACTGGAATTAAGAATGTCTTCCGATATCTTAATGGCACATGAGATCTAGGATTTTTCTTTAAAAAGGACTAGGATTCGACTTTAATTGGGTATACTGATGTTGGCTATCTATCTGATCCCCATAACGCTAGATCACAAACAAGATTCGTATTTTTACAAGGTGGGACTGCTATTTCATAGAAGTCTTCTAAACAAACTCTGTAGCTACTTCCACAAATCATTCTAAAATAATTGCATTATATGAGGCATCACGTGAATGAGTATGGCTTCGCAGAATGATTAACCACATATTAATCTTGTGGTATTGGTTCATTAGAATCACCTACCATTATCTGTGAAGATAATGCCGCTTATGTTGTTCAGATGAAAACTGGTTATATTAAGAGCAACATTACTCAGCATATTTTTCCTAAATTATTTTATCCTTATGAGCTTTAGCAACATGAAGAGAAAAACATCTTGCAAACTAAGTCATACGATAATCTTGCTGATTTATTCACAAAATCTCTATCATACTCCACATTCTTTAAATATGTCGAAGGAATTGGTATGAGACGACTTAAAAATTTGCAGGGTTCAGAGGAAGTACCTCTCTCTAATAAATAACCTATTTTCATCCTATTATACTCTTTTTCCTTTGTATAAATTTTACCCTTTAGGTTTTCTCATTCAAAATTTTTAATAAGGTAATATCAACATAAGTTATATGTCTTATCATTTTGTTTTTTCTCACTGGGGTTTTTACTCAATGATAACTATCAACATTATACTATTTTTGGACCATACTATGAGCTTTACTCATAAAAGTCTAAAAACAGCTACTAATATATCACGGTTTTTCTCCTTATTTTTTTCACTGGATTTTTGAGGAGTTTACCTGATGTATCTAATATACTAATTATAATTATTCCTAAGACTATTTTTATAGATATCTGAAACAATGAAAAGAGCAATGATCAAAGCTGGATTCGATCAAGGGAGAGTGTTATGATATATAAAGAGTGATCTCATCCACCCAGTGGATTAGGCAACCGCCTATTCCCACTCCTCATCGACAAGGAAAGAAACAAAGCGGTTAATCATGTCTTTTCCGTTCGGCGCTCCTTGGCAACGGGCGCGATGGTTCCCAAGTCTCAACCATCACGCCTACGATTGTCACCCCTTCCCAATCTATAAATGTAATCACATTGATCAATAAAGAATTCTCAATTTATTCGCTCATTCTCTCTCTCGCTCTCTGTCCCGCAATTCCCTTCAACAATTTTGTTAAGTCAGTGTAAGCTTTTTTTTTCATGCGCAGCAAACTCCTTTGAATAGTACTAGAATATAAATACGCAGATCCAGCTATTTTGTTGGGCCAAGCCCATAACTTCATAGCCTATTTAAATGGAAAGGAACAAACCAAAATGGCCGTAATCAATTTTATTCTGAGCCTGGTAATTAAAGGTTTTATCAAGGCCCGTTACCAACTCTTTACAGGCCTGCTAAGGATTGTTTAGTGTTCTATTTACCGTTGCATCCCAATGGTTTAGTTCTTTACACTTAAATTTTGATCGGATGGAGAAAAAATCGACTGATACAAGGTTGGCAGATTGCGAGCGGTCTGGACGAGTAACGTTCTTTCGGTCGTCTATCCCCGATTCCCCGTATCCATAGCTCTGTTATCCATAGCTCTTTGCCCCGCCGGAGACGCATGCGTCGTTAGTTCAACAAGTCTGAAACGCGTGTGGACACAAAAACAGCGAGCAATTCCGCAGCTTGCTGGCCAGCGCCACCCGATCTTGAATTGCCACGGTCAAGAAAGGGCGCGACGTTCTCCAGATAGCCGAGAAATATTCGACCGCGAGTTCATCTTCCGCTTTACGGGCGCTCTGGCACGGAGATGACGCCCATCGCTATGGCACACATCGAACATATTTTTCCTAACGGACGCAGTCACACTCTTTGAATTACAGTGACACGTACAGATCATGGTAGTGCTTGACACGTTACATTTGCTGGACAAAACGCTGGTACTTGGTACATACAAGTGGAATGTGCATCGATGTATCATCAGTCCGTCGCCGGCGGCGTCGATCAAGCGGCGGGGCCAACCCTGTGCGCCGTCCTGGCGGTTGGCCCGACGGTGCAGCTCTTGCTCTTCGGAGCCATGGCCAGCGCCCTGGCCTCGCCGTCGAGGCCGAACTCGCATGGCTCGTCCTCGTCGATCCTCCCGATGGCCACGCTCTGGCTCCGCGGCCCAACGCCGGGAGGCCTGGGCGGGCCGGCGCGGGAGGCTAGGCGGATGAGCTCACGTATGTCGTCGTCGGTGCTGCCTCCCGCCGCCGACCGGTAGAACCCGTGGCTCTGGCACCGCGGCATCGCGACCAACCCCACCGGAGCGCCTCTCCCGCCGCCCCCGCCGCCGCCCGCGCACGCCGCCATCCGGCTCACGTACAGGTCGCGCGCGCGCACCAGCACGCGGAACGGCGCCCGCACGCACCGACCCAGGATGGCCAGCGCCCGCATGCCCCTTGTCCCCGCCGCCGCCATGTTTTGCCACGCCGACTGTTCTGCCGACTGCCGACCAGACCAGTGGTGCGAAAGTGAAAACGCCTCCTCTGCTCTGCTCTGCTCAATCGGTCAATCCAACTCTGCTTATGTAGGGAGGAGAGACGCATCGCGCGGGAGCGACTCGTTCCAAGCGAAGCGGCGTGCAACGCGGCACGCGGAGCGGTCGATGCTGTTTGAAACTGACCCGTCGCCATCGGTGGTGCAAATACTGCACTGGTGTGTGGACCGGCGGCCAGATTATTCGGAGCGGCGACGCGAGGGGTGTTTTTGGTGTTGGTCAGGTCTCCTCTGCAGTAGCTTGGCCGGTTCAAAGTTAAGCGGGCTCTGCTTGGAATTCTCGGGCGCGTCATGCGAAGTTGAAAGAGTTTTGAGTTAGCTCGAGGTACTACAATATGTACTACATTTAACTTGCTGAAGTCAGAAGATGGGGGAATATATAAAACCAGATGTCAAGGTCGTATGCAATGTACATCTTGACATTCCTGTAAAATATACGAGCGGAAATGCATATGAGTTGGTCAACCATTTCCATCTTGCTGATTACATATTAAATTATGCATGCAAGAGCCTTGCACAATGCTTGCCTTGGGTTTGACCATCATGCTGCATTGCTGAATGCATATATAACCCTGATCAAAGAATGCCAAGTGCCAACATGATTACATGAAGCTTTTGCCGCGGGTGCAATGCAGCAATAGCATACCTGGACCTACACAACTGATCACTGAACTTGTTCCTTTAGTAGCGAGAACATGGGAGTGTAATTAAGAGCGTGTTTAGGTTGACCGCCTAGTGCCCTGGTGTGGTGCGATTGTGTCAATTCAAATGAGCATGTTTAAGTTGAACGCTTACGACCGTGTTGATAAAAAGAAAAGCTTTATTTCTTTGACCAATTGACCGTGATCCTCAAAGGGAGAGCGCTTCCCCTTAACCAGAGGGCCATTCGCTGAAGCCCTTTTTTTAGTCTCAGCTATGGGCAGCGCGAGGAAGAACTCGTCTGCTGCGGCGGAGCAGGGTTTCCCAATTTCAGCGGAGGTTACGGACCCTCACGTTATTACGGTTACCGTGGAAAATCGCATGAAATTTTCGTGTTCAAAATTTTGAATTAAACTTTTTCTGAGCTAGTGACGGTTTCACGGTGTTAGGACGGTCACCTCGTGGTTTGGTGTGGTAACCGCCTGGTAAGACATGGTTGAGAAGTTACAAGCAGAAAAACAGATGAGTCAACAGCATTGCAGAAGAAGCAGCAGCATGAGATATGTTGGAATAGGTGTCGAATATACTAGTACTACTTAAAGTTGGACTTGAAATTAGAATAGGTGTAGGATAGAGTTAGAGTTGAACTCTGTCGTAGGCTCTCTCTTAAATAGAGAGGGAGACGCCACAATGTAATCATGGCAACAACAATGAGGTGTAGACACGCAGGGAGATGATGACGACGAGACCATAGACTCGTAGCGGCTAGGTGATATGTTGGTTAGGGAGAAGCGTCTATAATCAGAGCCCCGGAGATGTAGGCTTCGGTTGAACTTCATTAACAAATATCATGTGTTCCTATGTCGTCATCTGATATGTCTTAGGTGATCAATGATTGAAGCGATCGAGAAGGTTAGTCGTCGTTCCACTATATCGACTAACTTTTATAACAAGTGGTATCAGAGCCAAAAGTTTCAGCATTAGATCAAGAAGACATGTGCAGGAGGAAACACGAGATGGGATCACGCATCGATAGGAGATCGTCAGCTGTGACGATGAGATCGATGGCGACAACGAGGACGTTGCGGAGGCGACGACCTCGCTCACGATCAGACCGATAATGGTCGATCATGACCGGAAGACGGGGCCAAGCGTGGCCGAAGGTGATCGAAGAGATCGGAGGGATAGCACGATGGATGGCGTGCCCGACGCACGCAGTAATAGCGGGGGGTCGTGGACGGTGAACACGAGGGTTGCGATTGCGGTGAGTGTGAAGGCACGAACAGCATGTACCGAGGACATGCTACATACACGCATAATATGCACCTAATGATAAACCCTGAGCTACACATGTTACGCTCAGGGATTTGGTTGGCCCGAATTTTCGGTGAGTTGATGATAACTACAATTTGGGAGAAACATTGACAATCCGACTACAATCGTACAAGATATTGTTGTGTTGCGTCTTAGCGATCGATACACCTCACCGTGGGTTATTGATCTTATTGGTGCAGATTAACCTTATTCCTGCAAGCAAATCAAGGAAACAAGCAAGAACAAGATAAAAGCAATCTGAATTGAAAATAGAAATTGAATACACACGATAAATTGGGGTTCTGAAGACAAACAGACGGGCGATTTAACCAACATGCGCACTACAAGTAAGTAGCAAGTTGTTAACTCTAATCAACAAAATCTGAGAAACCCTGAAGGGGTACCTAGCAATTTAAAGAGGTGAGAGGACGGCCAAGAGGTCCCTAGGATCATACTTCATCAGATTGGGGCGTACCCCACAAGGGCCCCATTTAGGCCGGGGTCCCAGATGAAGTTACAAGCCCATTCTTCAATTCCGAATGACTGAGATGAAATTTATAGATAAGACTAGATCCATTGAAGAGAGGACTCCAAGAGTTTTCCATCGAGTACTCATGGGCGCAAAATGGAGTTTGTATGCATATTTGACGACCATTTGAATTCAGCAGTGTACGGGTGGCCGAATTGGATTTCAGAACTTGGACAGTCATTTTCCGGTTGACCTATGATGTGAGCAATGGTTGTATCAATAGTAGTCATGGTCATATTATCCTCCCCTTTTTCACGAAAAACGGTTCTTAGTTTTTTCATATGATGCTCATCACGTAGTGCATGGTCTTGCCCTAGAAGTGTCTACAAGAAAAGAAATGCAACAAACTTTCGTCATGTAATATCATCAGTTCTTTAGCAAATAGTATTAATCTCCTATGAAACAAATATACCTGGTAATGGGGAAGCACAACAAAGTACGTAGGAACTACATTGTAATTATTCTCGTGCAGCTCATCTCACTTTCTTCTTCAGAAACCAAGTAATCACATGATAATTTTTTAATGGAATATGGTAGCAGCAATGAGCAATATGGTCGCTCCCCTTCTTCAAATACAACCTGTTTCTTTAAATCAAAACAAGACAAACTCGAGATAACATGATTAGCAATAACATGTTCCTCTAGCTTAAAATTTTTATCCACGGCTACAGGAGGTTCTAAATCTAAACATATGAAAACTCTATGCACCAAATACATATGTGTTTGCCAAATATTTTAAAAATGATATTTGCAGGACATAAAAAACCAGATTTAGCAAATATTTTCCTCTTCAGATCTCTAAGCTCACAAAGGTTATCAAACAGAACACAACCCAAAGTATTTTAAGAATATAGCAATTCACTTTCCTGAACTTCATTAGCAATTTGAACAACATGCTTAAAATCAGCACATAAAGAACTAACAATAGAAATAGCATGTTTATTCACTAGTTGTGGTATGGGTATAAGTGAAGAATTATTACATAACTCTTCTTTATCACAAGAAACAGCAAATAAATCAACTTGTGACGAAGGAATTTTTGTAATTGGTTCCACTAATGGTTGCTCTACTATAGCATGAAAAGTGGACATGTGTAACTCAACTTAAGAATACTCACATTCGTTTATCTCAGCACCATTTAATTTATCTTTCAAACTTTCTTCAGATATCGCAGGTGTTTCATGCTTCTCCTCTTTCTTCTCAAGTACATCATTCTGCTCCTTTTGTTGAATGTTCTGAACTCCCTGTAAAATGTTAGTAATAGGAGACACAAAAGATTGTTCCTCTAATGTTTGCACATCATCATTGCACAAAAATATAGGATATTCAAAAATAGGAGATAAATCACATTGTTCATGCTTTCTTGCATTTGATATGATTTGACTCTCAATGCTATGAGCAAGCATGAATAGGTGTCAAATATGATTATATGTCACATTAGCAAGCATAACCTAAACTTCAGAATTAAACCCCTTCAAAAATCTACGCATTGTATTTTCATTGCATTCTTTTAGTCCACTATAATATAAAATTCATGGATGTACTCCCTTACAGTTTAATCACCTTGTTTCAGATGTTTTAATTTCTCAAGAAGAGTACATTTGTAATAAGAACTCATAAAACACTTTCTCATCATGGTTTTGCATTCATCCCAAGTTTCAAGTTTGTTACTAACATAACTCCACCAAAAAAAAGCAGAAGAGGTAAACTTATTACTAGCAGCCTTGATCATTTGAACATCAGAAAAATCATATTTGTCAAATTCGTTATCTACTGCTAGCTCCCAATCAACATAAGCAACAGAATTGTACTTACCATCGTAGAATGGTAACTTATATTCAACTCGTGCAAAATTAAAGTCAGGTACCTCAAATGCATCACGTGGAGAAGTCGTCATATCTTGTCGAAGGTGAAGAAGTCGATGTTGAGCATGACCGTCTCATATCCCCTTGTGTAACCCTGTCATGGTTAGTAGCAAACAAGAAACACACACAAAAATATACATGCTCCTATCAACTACTAGGTAGTGAAAGCACAAATATCACACACACTCAAGCTTTTAACCAAGCTCTTACAAGTTCTTACCAATGCAAACAGAATGGTCACATGCACCGTCTCAACCAAGCACACCAATGGAGGTTGCACGTATCGATGCCTTGGCAACACCTGTTGTACGGCTGTAATCAAATTGATTCATCAACTGTTTTCTTGATCAAATTCTACGATATATTCAACAAAACTCCAGATTGATCGAACAATGCACGATAAATTGTTTCATCAATTGTATCTTGAAGTGTTTCAACCATCGGCTTAGGGAATTGAGTTTTTTGAATCGGACTCTGCTGCGTCATGACGAAAGATTGAGGACAACGCTTTTGAAAATCAACCACAGATTGCTCCATCTGTTGCTTTTGTTCTTTTATCAAATTCTCCATTGTGACCAGTATATTGGCATTGACTTCTTCAAACATGTAGGTATAAAATTCGGGTCCCACTGGGCATGCCAAAAATATGTTAATGCAAAAATTGTTCTGTCAGGTGTGCCAAAAGATGTGTTGACATAGATCCTGTGTGTAGCACACGAAGGCCTGGGAGATCTGCTTAGCTCCAATGCAGGTCCTAAACTTTGATGAGATGCGAGCATGCCGGTCAGTTTGATCCTGTAACTAACAAGATAGATGAATTCGTTGATGATCAAAGAGTCAATCGGCTAACAAGCCGATGTAGCGATATTAGCCGATATCAATAAGGTCTTGAACAATCGGCTATATATATATCTTATGTAGATAATGATATAAAGACAATCAGCTGATGATAATATAATAAGATAATGAACTAATTAGCCGATATAAATGTGACAAAGTAGATATCCAATGAACCAGTCAACCGATATAAATATAATGAAGCAAATATCCAACAAACCAATCGACCGATTTTGATATAGAATATTAGATGTAGGCTTGATGGTTAAAACATACATCGGCGGGAAATCTAATATTATTAAATCCAAATGATTAAGTAATCAATGAAACCTTTACTGCAATCGGCTAAAGCCGACTTGTATATAATCCTTATAAACCGATGCAATATTTAGATAACTAATCGGTTGAAACCCTGATGAAACAATGATTGATGCCTACTGACTTAAATAAATCTAACTTACAACCACAACCCCATAGGTCAAACCCAATCGATGCAGCATAAGGTTGATAATTGTCTGATGGATTTAAGTAAGCCGATATGACACCAATCAAAGTGGTCATGCATTAAATTTAACTAAGACAGTAAAACCATCAAAGAGAAATTTAACACATCAGATAAGATCGGCTAATACTCCGATGAAACATTAGCATGAACATATCGACTTAACAAGATTTAGATTATTAACAACAATCTAGTAGGTCGAACCTAACCGATGCAGCACGAGATTATATATAATAATCTAATACTCAATGAGCCGATAAATCTGTCTAATGTGATGGATATAACGAATCTATCTAAAACAGCATTGTGATTGTAGAGATATATTGACTAAGTCAGAAGATTAAACCTAACCGAGACAGTCCCAGCTAAACCGATGCGTCTCTTACAATTAAAAATAGGATCAAGATATCAGGTAGGCAAAGATATCAGCTGAACCAAAGCAATCCAAGAGATCGCCAATATAGCCGATATGATTGCCAGGGCCTGTAGAACTTAGGACTTACTCCTTCGCTAGAGATAGAAGCCAATGCAGCCCCGTGTCAGGTGCCAACTTCCGCCGATAGTAAACGAAACCTCAAAAAAGAGGGTGGCGATGCGCCAAAAGTTGTATTGATCTGAAAGATAGATTACAAGGACCCTGGGTGTACATATTTATATCAATAGACCGATAAGAGTCCTAATTGAACACAACTCACACTTTCCTAAAGATAAAGTAAAAGATACAAGTCTTGATCGAACTCTAAACAACCATTCCTAAAAATAAATATTGTCTAATTAATAGATAAATTAAGCTGTTACGTCGTGGTCTTTACGATTCCTTCTTGAACTCAATCCCTTATGGATAATCTTCCATCAGCTGCTCGATTTTTTTTCTTAACCGAATCCACTAGAGAATATTACCAACTTTTGGCATTAACAGCATCCCACATGGGCTCCACTTGGGCCGGGGTCCTAGATAAAGTTACAAGCCCATACGCCCATTATAGGTGACGTAACATCTTGTTTCTTCAATTCTGGATGATTGAGATGGAATTTAGAGATAAGACTGGATCCATTGGAGAGAGGACTCCAAGAGCTTTTCATCAAGTACTCATGAGTACAAAACGAAGCTTGTATACATAATTGGCGGCCATTTAAATTCAGCAGTGTAGCAGGTGGCCGAATTAGATTTCAGAACTTAGACAACTTGATCTTGATATCTTTCGATTGACCTATGATATGAGCAATGGTTGTATCAATAGCAATCATGGTCACATCACCCAACAAGCCAGACAAAAAACAATACGATGTGTTAGTTGTATGCAAGGAAGACACGGGTTGGTGCCTGCATTGGAAATTGTGCACAGTTGTCAAGTGAACATGCATGCATATGCATGCTTCTCAATGGAATTGGAGTATGCACAAGGTAATCTGGCCAAGCTTCGGTGTACAAGTGCATGGACACCCAAGCAATTATTCGCAGGTGGTTCTTGGCTGCAGTTTGAAAACCAAGCAATGAGGGACGCACACGACAGACCAATTGCAAGGCAAGCTAACCGACTTTGGAGGGATGTATTCAAATTGGAGTTCGGATCGTGCAGCGGTAAGACTTGGACCAGTGAGGAGTGTCCAATTCAGACTCGATCATGTAGGTCGCGAGAGGCCGAAAAGCACAAGAAGACTTATTTGCACAACGAAGACTCGAGAGATTGCGAAGGCTAGAAGTGACGCAATGGTGATCTTGGTATTCGCAAGGGTTGGGTCAAGCAAGATGCAGGCCAAGTAGTCATGTGTGAAGAAGGCTTACCTTAAGGTGGCGTGAGGTGTGCGTGTATTTCAGTTGGACTGTGTCAGTAGGGTGGTCAGACCAACGGACTGGTTAGACTACGGAGCTTGGATGGTTAGACCGGGTTCAACGGATTGGTGGTTCATAGCAGGAACTTGTGAATGGATCCAGAAGAAGGACAAGATAGTTCTATAGATGGATAGTTTTCAAGTGTGAAGGGCGAGTAGACTGACGGTGACAGGTCGGTTAGGTCACATATGAAATTATCTGATAGAAACATGATATATCTGGGACTCGACAAGGAGTTAAGATATATGGAGTTAGACCAGAATTGAAGAGGAAGAGCAATTGATATGGTGGTAATTTCTTTGGGTGATTCAAGGCAACGATGAATTTTCTCAAAATATCATGGATTCGGTCTATGGATGCGAAAAGCGTGGATGTTAGATTTATTAGCTCGATTCATAAGACGACAAGGAAGAAAAGGTTCTCTTCATGTTTAGTGAGTTTGATTTGTCTATTTGGTAATGATACAAGTTATCTGGTCATGGAGTAGATAAAGTCAAATTTAAGACGGAAGATGAAGGTGAACATGGTCTTCGGAGGAGTCTAGGATGTTCCAGCTAAGGAGGAGTTCAATATCGCCTGGCAAGACGACTGTAATGATAGAAGAGAAGGTGGAGCATTGTTACAGGTGGAGTCGAGAGGAAGAAATTACAGGGATAGCAAAATCTCTTGTTAGGCGGCTCATGGTGAAGTTGCAAAGAAGACAACCCAAGTCTAGAGGACCGATGGATCGGCATGGTGATTTTACTACTTCTGGGTGATGTATATTCGTCAAGATGAAGTTTGTTGGAATAGGTGTCGAATATACTAGTCCTACTATAAGTTGGACTTGGAGTTGGAATGGGTGTAGGATAGAGTTAGAGTCGAACTCTGTCATAGGCTCTCTTAAATAGAGAGGGAGGCACCACAATGTAATCATGACGACTACAATATAACGTAGACACACAGGGAGATGATGGCGATGAAGTCATGGACTCGTAGCGGCTAGGTGCTATGTTGATTGGGGAGGAGTGCCCATAATCAGAGCCCCGGAGATGTAGGCTTCGGCTAAACTTCATTAACAAATATCATGTGTTCCTGTGTCGTCATCTGACATGTTTTGGGTGATCAATAACTAAAGCGATCGAGAAGGTTAGTCGTTGTTTCACTATATCGACTAACTTTTATAACAAGATCTAAGCCCGCGTGCCAAGAATGGAGAAGAGGGGACCCAAACTAACATTCTCTACGAGTCCAGGTCGTCTCCATGTTCATCGGAGTGGGTTCAAGGTGGTGGCCACATCGGCGGCGAGCAAAACCGAGGCCACACCCGAGGAGTTCGTTGATTGCGTTGCCTCTTGCTTCGACCGTTGGCTCCATTGAATATATTGGCGATCGATCAATTGAGCGGCGCGAATGATCTGATACACCTTTTTCTCCTTTTTTTATTTTTTACTCTACTTATTTATTGGCAAACTAGATATCATGCTTATATATCGAAAGCAAATAGGTTTGGGTTTTGTTTCTGGTTACATCGAATTCGGGCTTTGGAAGACAGAGAACCGGTCACATATGTCTAAGCAAATAAAAGCACACATGTAGGACACATGTTTACTGAGCTAATTCCAGTTTTATGGGCTCATTGCAGTTACAAATTAAGTTTGTGTAGGTTGTGTTCATTACAAGAAAGAATAAGTCCACTTTGACTCTTAAATATAGGTTAAATCTAATTCGTATCCTTCAACCGCAATACTAGATATCTTGATCTCCCAACTATTAATTAAAATAGGTGCAAAATGACATCCTCGGTGGTTTTGAGGGTGGTTTTCATTAACGTGGTGTTAACAGTGGATTTTCGTAATCTACTCAGAGAGGAAAGAGAAAACCGATGCAGAGAAGAAGGGTCAAGTTGGAGTCGGACCAAGTCTCGTATCGGACTCAGTAAGCGTATCGGACTGGAAAAAGCACTATCGGAAAAGGTGTATCGGCCGATACGAACTCAATATGGCCATCGGCCGATAGGGGCAGGAAGTTGATAGAGTTAGCGTGGGCTTGGTCTGGGCTCGAGATAAACTTCAAGGAGATTGCCAAATAGAAATAAGGCTTGGTTTTAGGCAATTGTATCTTGTAAATTAAGTAGATTTAGATCTAATCTTTGGCAAGAGTCTGCCGCAAAGATTTGTTTGTTAGTTAGAGATAAGATCGTGTTCTACACGGACCATGTTGTAGTCTCGGGTATAAATATCCCGGTAGTCTGTACATAGACTCTCTCTCAATCAATCAATTCAACACAAATCAATCTACTTTCGGCGCATCGCCAACCCTCGCAAGAGGTTAACTTCCGGCGAGTTCTTGCTTCCCTAGAGCAGAGGTAAGAACTCGTACTTGACGATCTACATCGTCGGGGCTAACATGTTGCTTTAGACACGTTAAGCCCTGGCGATGTGATCGTCGTCTATCATGTTTTGGCTGATCTTGATGCAGCTATCTAATTCTATCTCGCCAGCGATTAACTCGTTTTAGGGTTTATTGCCAACGATGGTCGAATTAGCTTGCTTGTCTAAATCATCTAAGGCATCTACCATCCCCAAAAGCGATCGACGGCTTGATTGTCTTTGTGTTTCTTCTCAATTCACACTTTGTGTTGCTATCGACCCTAGTCGTGTTTTGAGATTTAACACAAAGCCTATTTTTGATCGTAATTAAGGATAGCGCCGGGGTTTCAGCCAGTCTTACCTAATGCATGTGTTTATTTCACGTTCTTGCATGTGTTTGCCACTTATGTGAGCGGATCGACGGGTATAAATATATTTATTGCAGATTAGTCTCAAAACTGCTATGTGATCCGTATATTTATAACAGCCGATTGGTTCATATAAGTTTACACTAGAGTATTAGCTAGTGTATTCATCTTCATGCATCCCTCATCGGCCGATTCCATTAAATTGCTATAAACACATTAACATGGGCCGATGGGATTAGATCTATTTACCAATTCTATTATGTTATAACCTCAAGTAGGCCGATATAGCTTTGCCCTATCGGCTAGGCTCCCACGATGCAATATCGGCCTATCGGCCGATCGGCCATCGTTTCTAATGTGGTTTACTTGTTTATTCTTGTTGATTGCAGATCAAATCAACTGGCACGCCCTACACGCACCTAGGCAAGCCATTGGACCTGCACTGAAACTAAGCAGATCTCCCAGGCCGCCGTAGAAACGTGGAACCCGTTTTGTTGCGAGGCGGATCAAAATTCTACGCCAACACGTGGCTCATTAACTCAATCCAACCGGCTAAGTCATCATGTGGGGCCCAAATGTCATCATCTCTCTCCTTTCCTCTTTCCTTCTCCTTTCCCCTTCCTTTCCCGTGGTCGGCTCCTCTTGTTCGTTTTCTCCACAACAACAGTGCAGCAAGACGACGAGGGAGAACATCGCGGCTGAAGGCAATAATTCTTCTCCTCTCTCCCACCCTAGGACGCAACGGAATTGGGGACGATGGTCAGTGGCTTGGACGGTAGAGCCAAGGAGGACGGCAGTGGCGTGGCCTTGAGGAGGAAGACGCTGGCCTCCTCGGCGAGGAAGACCCACCCATCCTCAGTCTCCTCCTCATGGAAGCTCATGGCAGCGGGCTACGGCGCCGCCTGCTTCTTCATCCCCATCTATTTCTCCTCCCTTCTTCTCTCTCTCCTCCCTCCTCACTCCCCCGGCATGACGTTCATCTAGTCGTGCAGGCAGCACCACATGGCGAGACTGTGATCATTTTCGCGATGCCGCTCTCCATCGGCACGTACACAACGACGTCGATTACGGCTGCCACCTCCCAGCCCCCTCGAGCTCCTCTGTCGTCGTCACTCTGCTGCATCCCACCTTCGTCCTCTCCTCAACCTTCCCCGCCCTGCTGCTGCTGAGAGACATGGGGGCCATACAGCTTCCTCGAGATCCTTCGCTGTCACGCCCAGAGATTCGCTAACCCGAATTCCAAGCAAAGTGTGCATTCATTCCTTGTCCAGGACCGGCCAGGGTACACAAACGACAAAGTTGACATACAGATCCACGTCTTACAAACACAATAAAAATATCTTACATAAATGTAGCGGAAAGAGATAAACAAGCTATTCTAGATAACTAGACGCTCGCAGTGTGGCAACACCATTCCACAGGCATCCTTGACGACAACCACAAGCCTACTCCTCTGAATAGCCTCTGTCGGACACGTACTCCAACTCTGGTGTGTGGGAAAAATAGAACAAGACTGAGTACTACCCACTGTACTCAACAAGTCATACCGGAAAGGGAGAAATGATGCAAGTAAAAGCAAAGGAGGCTAGAGGGGTTGTTTGCATGAAATACGCATTTAAAGACAATAGTTAAATACGGTAAAACAGTTGAGTTAATTAAGCAAAATTGAACCATCGCTGCCCAACGCTGCACCACGTTGCGGCAGGCCCAAACCACCACCTGAACTACATCAGTTCCATTAAGTCAGGTTATTAGAAGTATAACTAATCACGGTGAATTTGGTTGATCACCCATAACCGCAGGCACGGCTATTCGAATAGTTTTACTCTGATCAGAGGTGTACAACTGTACCCACAACACACAGCCCCACGACACGTTACCGTGTGCCGGCATACCACCACGGTACACCGAAAAGGGATTGTGACAGGACCCTTCGCACAACCCTTCCTAACCAAGCGCACCACACCACAGGTTTCGCCCCCACCTTTAAACCAAGACAAGCAGCCCCCTCTCGTGCCTAGGTGAATCCGGCAGCTGATCAACGAGTAAACCCCTGCTGACCTAACTCCATCACGCCCACCCTTGCCTGGATGCGTCGGCTAGGAAAAGCCACACTACAAGCCCAGCCATTACTCATGCTGGCTTGTGAAAAGTACGGTAATTCTTCTAGGGTTTTCCGCGAACCGGTCCTTAATTGTCATGAGCACGACCATCAAAACTATGTGCTCACAACCCACCATTAATCAGGTTTTAGTTGGACTAATTATTTAATCATTCATGATTAACCATCGTGAGCTACCATTAAATATCCATCATTAAGTAATAGTGAAGCATTAGTTATCCCAATAGTGCGTTAATGTTTCTAAGCAGGGCTAAGCATGTTCTAACCTAGCGACTACTCAAATCATTTTCCAAGCTACCAAAGGAACAAGATAATTGGAACATAAGGCTGAGTACAATAGGGAATTAAGCCCATAAATGAAATTATAAAACAATACAATTTTTAGAGAAGAGTAAGACATTCGCAATTTAGGTCAATATGTTCAAGTGAATAAGCATGACTTGTCTTGCTCCTGCACTGGATCGGCCTCTGCAACAACCTCGAAGTAAACCGGAGTGTCAGAATTACCGGAATCTAAACGAAAAACAAAACACACATGCAAACAGGCCATAAGTCTACAGAAATAGAGAACAAAACCATTTTTAATGGATTCTCAGCATTTTTATAAATTTTCTGCAACTTGAATGGACTCAAACGGAGTCCGGATGAATTAGTTATGAATTTTAGAAGATTAACTATGTTTTTACTATAAACAGAAAAATCCTTATTCAATTTATTACGCAATAATCCCTAGGGTTGACGTCAGCGGAGGAGGGGCGACGGCGCCGACAGGTGGTCCCCACCTGTCGGTGGCACGGGGCCCCGGTCCACGGTGGACCGAGTCCACCGGCCGGCGGGAGAGCGACGCACCACGTGGCGCACGCGTGGCGCCGACGCAGTGGCCACGCGACGGCCACGTGGCGGGTGCGGCGGCGCGGCGCGACGCCACGCGGCGCNATGGCGCGGCGGCGTGGGCGACGGCCGGCGCGGGCGGCGGCGCCGGCGCGCACGGGCGGTGGTCGGGCGGCGGCCAAGCGAGCGGCGCGGCGGCGGGATAGAGAGGAGAGAGAGAGAGGGAGAGGGAGGGCTCACCGGAGCTGAAGAAGACGACGGCGGCGGCGGCGCTAGAGGGCACGGAAGGGGTCGGTGTTTTTGGAAAAAGAGAGAAAGGAACACGGGGAGGATTTTTATAGGGGTTCCGAGGGCTAGGGTTGGCCGGTTGCCCCCGGATTCCTCGCCGGAGTTGGGGAGTGGGGAGGAGAGAGAGTCGGGATTCGGTTGCGAATCCCATGCTCTACTGCGCAGGGGAGGGTGCGCGGAGTGGGGGAAATGGATACGGGTGGCGCAGGCTTCTCGGGGAGGTGGGTGGCGGCGGTTGCGGAGGTGCGAGCGGCCGGCTGGGGAGGAGACAGCCTGACAGGTGGGCCCCACCTGTCGGCGCCTCGGGAGGGAGAGGAAGGCGGGGCAGACTTCGCGGCGCGGGCCGCAGCCTTGGGCCGGCCCGAGGAGAGGGAGAGGAGGGGGCGCGCGCGGGCACGGCCGGGAAAGGGGAAATGGGCCGACGGCCCAAAGAAAAGAAAAGGAAAACAAAAAGGGAAAAGGATTTTCTAGGAAATTATTGCAGTGAAGGTTTTTAATTGATTAAAATTATTTCTAGGACCCTGAAAATTCCACTAAAAATCCTGTTAATGTATTTTAACATGGGGAATTCAAGAAAAATCTCACCATGCCATGTCCATTTATTTAAATATATTTTTAAATTAGGATTTTGCTCTAGGTTAAATGAAAAATTTATTTTAAGCGATTTATTTCACGAATTTAAACCAGAAGGAAAACTCCGGGGTGTGACATTCGCCACCGTCGCATTGTTGCCTGCCACCGCCTTCTCCTTAACCTCCCACCACTCGAGTGTCGCGTTGCCCACTGTTGGTGCCACTAAAGCTAGAAGATATGGGATGAGAGAGAAAGGGTGTAGAAGAAGATAGAGGGGGATGACATATGGACCCCACATGCTGACTCAGCCGGTTGGACTAGGTCAATGAGCCACGTCAGCGAAAACCACCCTCAAAATCACCGAGGGAGTCATTTTACATCGATTTTAATAGTTAGAGGGTCAAGATATATGGTATTACATGGATATGAATTAAATTGAACATATACTTGGGGGAGTCAAAGTGGGCTTATTCCTTACAAGAATGAAAGGCAAGGAATGAAGGAATTGTTCATTTCATAGTAATATTCTGTTTTTGAATTGTTAAACTAATGCAGCTGCTATCTGGACTACACTAATGTGTTGATTTGATTGTTACAAAGATTTACAATTTGGGTTACAACAATGGCTATAAATTGAGAGTCCACACGATCATAATCTGTTAGATGGGGAATACCAGTGCGAATGTACGATGGTAAGCAAAATTCACAATCTCTGAATATTTTGAAAACATTTGGGAAAATTTTAGAAATGATTGCATGAGTATGTATTATTTTTCAGAGATACACGTGTGTATATATTGTACTAGTACTAGTTTTTGTGTGACACTGGTCTAATTCGGAGCCGTTCGATCAAATCTCCCTACCAATTAATAGCGGATTGCGACTTGTAGAAGATAGTGGAATACTGGAATGTCCATACTCGAAGCAACCTGTCGAATTAATTTGCTCGAAAAGCACAGCGCAATCACGCACCATGGACCATATTATCCTCTTCCCAGCTGGTACATTCCTAGTAACTTAACTGCTATCTCTGTCTTAAAATATATTTATTTTTTATCCATCCTATATGTATCAATACAAAATAAAAAAACTAAAATATCTCTATTTAACAAATTTCAATGCAATTATTTTTTATTTTATCTACTCTCAATACAATTATTTTTATTTTCTAAAACTTTGATGTAATGATTATTTAAAATAAATTTATTTTGAAACAGGGAATTAAAAATGAATAACAGGGGACAGAGGAAGTTACGTCTTTGCTTTTGCGTAGCAACAAACATTCCCCCGAACAACGCAGCACCAGTCAAGCAGCTTTCCCCCCTCACTTCGCGTGAAATCTGGACCGTCCGCTCTTGCCCTTCAACCCCGTACATCCACCCGATCGGTCGTGTCCCGCGAGAGAGGCACAGCCCGTACATTATTCCCCGGCCAGCACGCGCGTACGCCAACGGCCCAGCGACCGCACGGCCCAGTGGATGTCTCCATCTTAGCAGAGAAAGTTATTGTGTGCGCGCGCGACTGTGACTACCTGCTGCTGGAAGGACGACGTAACCACCGTTTCCCCTGCTTTTTTAGCGGTGGCGAACGATCCAAATTTCAGAAGCAGCTTCGCCACACGAAGTAAGAATCACCAAATCCAGAGCAGCAAAAGAGACAAACGGAACAGAAAAAACAGAGGTGGATCAGTGAGTGGGTCACACGGTAGCGGCGGCATCATGGTGGTGGAGAGGTCGTCATCATCGGTGGCTCGTGTGGTCGTGCTCCTCGCGGCGGCCATGCTGCTGTCCACGCTGAGCCCTTGCTGCTGCGTGTCGGCGGCCGGCGGCGCGCGGCGGCGGGAGAAGCAGCAGCAGCTGCTGCACCCGGTGATCCTGATCCCCGGCGCCGGCGGGAACCAGCTGGAGGCGCGGCTGACGGAGGAGTACGCCCCGTCGAGCCTCGCGTGCCGTGTGTGGCCCGTGGTGCGTGGCCGCGGCGGGTGGTTCCGCCTCTGGTTCGACCCGTCCGTCGTTGTGGCGCCGCTCACCAGGTGCTTCGCCGACCGGATGACTCTCTTCTACGACTCCGTCGCCGACGACTACCGCAACGCTCCCGGCGTCGAGACCAGGGTCTCCGACTTCGGCTCCACCTCCACCCTCCGCTACCTCGACCCCAACCTCAAGTACGATTCTTACTACTATCAGCATGCAATGTGTTGTTGGTGGTGGTGATGGCGCGAATGCAATGGGATGTGTAGGTTGCTGACGGGGTACATGAACGTGTTGGCGAGCACGCTGGAGAAGGCAGGGTACGAGGAAGGGTTCAACCTGTTCGGCGCGCCGTACGACTTCCGGTACGGGCTGGCCGGGCCGGGGCACCCGTCGCGTGTGGGCAGCGCGTACCTGGAGCGGCTGAGGAAACTGGTGGAGTCGGCGTGCGCGGCCAACGGCGGGAGGCCGGCTATCCTCGTGGCGCACAGCCTGGGGGGTTTGTACGCGCTGCAGATGGTGGCGCGGAGCCCGCCGGCGTGGCGCGCCGCGAACGTGAAGCGGCTGGTGACGCTATCCGCGCCGTGGGGCGGGTCGGTGCAGGAGATGCTCACCTTCGCGTCGGGCAACACCCTCGGCGTGCCGTTCGTCGACGCGTCGCTCATCCGCGACGAGCAGCGCACCGCCGAGAGCAACCTGTGGCTGCTGCCGGCGCCCCGGGTGTTCGGCAACACCACGCTGGTGGTGTCGCGCTACCACAACCGGTCCTACTCCGCCAAGAACATGACGCAGTTCCTGCGGGACATCGGGTTCGCGGAAGGGGTGGAGCCGTACCGGGAGCGGATACGGCCGCTCATCGAGGTCCTGCCGGAGCCGGGGGTGCCGGTGACGTGCCTCGTCGGCACGGGCGTCGACACCGTGGAGAGCCTCGTGTACGGGGAGGGCGGGTTCGAGGCCGGGCCGGAGAAGGTGGTGTACGGCGACGGCGACGGTACGGTCAACCTCGACAGCCTCGTCGGGCCGATCAAGGCGTGGTCCGACTCACCGGAGCAGGTGGTGGAGGTGGTCGAGCTGCCCGATGTGTCGCACTCCGGCATCCTCAAGGACAAGAGCGCGCTCGACCAGATCTTGAGGGTCATCGACGCCATCAATCTGAACGCCACGATCTCCTCCATCAATCGATCGTCTCAGGACGTTTTGTACAATTAGATTATATTGCCCGCTTGAAAATTTGCTTCTTTTAATCGTTGAGAATTTGCAAGGGAGTAGTTAGCTAGTGGCTGCTCAGGTGCATGTTTTTTGCACGTTTGGCAAGCCAATTGGTCGAAGCCAACAATAAGAGCAATTAAAATGTGTTTCTTTCGTACTAGTACTATCAGATTAGCCTATGAAATTCGAGGTCATTTTTTTTCAGATGTTTCTTGTTCAATGGCAGGTTTGCGTTGCCATGCAGTATTATCATTCATTAAAGCAATTGAATTTATCTACAGTACAATGCCATGAGTACGATTGAAAAAGGCTTCCTTAAGATACAAGCTAGTCTGAATTCGCATTTACACTTGCTTCCAATGCATCAAGTCACAAAGTACATGCTACGTGCGGCAGGACATGCAAAGCAACGCGTGATCATTCGGCTGCTGCTGCGATATAAGTCTACCACAAAATCTGATCAGCGAGTACAAAGTGCAGTCAGGATCCTTAAATCTCGTTCTAGAGTGATGTTCATTACCCGTAGAGATCAATCAAGATGGATTTAGTGGGTCAGCTACAACTTAATTGAGTTCGTACGTACAACAAACTCTGGCATGTTACTCCGTGCGTGCTACCACTGCAAGCAAAGAGTTGTCATGTGTCCGTGGAGAACTGGAGATCACGCAAATATCAAGTTCCCTAACTCCAAACAGTACAGAAGAACCCATGTCTTTGTATTAAGGCAGCGTTCAGTTCACGTTCCATGTCTGAGCTAATCACCCGCATGCGAAAATAAGTTGGGTCATTAGAGTATGATTATTTAACTTTTGTCTGTTTTATAGTGTGAGCTACTTTTAATTTTTTTAGTCAAACTTTTTTGAGTTTGATTAAATTTATAAAAAATTTTAGTAATATCTATAACATCAAATTAGTTTCATTAAATCTAACATTGAATATATTTCGATATTATGTTTATCTTGGGTTGAAAATGTTACTGTGTTTTTCTATAAACTTGATCAAATTTTAAAAAAATTAATTTAGCAAACAGTAAAAAAATATCTTATAACATGAAATGGAAAGAGTAATTAACTTTCTTAAACCCGAAAAAAGAATTTATTTGATTTTTTAAAGAAACTTCTATACAAAATGTTTTTTTAAAAGACAGTAATTCAAAAAAAACTAAATGTAGTAGCTAAGTCTATGAGCACTGAGCAGCCAATCTTGTGGTTCTCTATGGGATAAGGAGTAAAAATGGTTTCAGGCTGCTTATTTATAGTGATGTGACCATGGCTACCGGTGATTTAACCATTGTTCATATCAAGATCAAGTTGTCCAAGTGCTGGATTCCAATTCGACCACCTGCTACCGTGCTGACTTCAAACGGCCGCCAAATATCCATACGAGCTCCGTTTTGGACCCATGAGTACTTGGTGGAAAGCTCTCGGAGTCCTCTTTCCAACCGATCCAGCCTCATCTTCAAATTCCTTCTCAGTCATCCGCAATAACAAAAACAAGGTGTTGCACACCTGTAATGGGCCTATGGACTTGTAACTTCATCTGGGACCCTGGCCCAAGTAGGGCCCATGTGGGATACGCCCCAATCTGGTAGAGCACGACCCTAGGGACCCCTTGGTCGTTCTCCCACCTTTTTAAATAGCAAGGTATCCCTTTAGAGTTTCTTGGGTTTTGTTAGATTAAAGTTTTAGCCATTGCTACTTTTTCTTGTAGTTACGTGTGTCGACTAAACCACCTAATTACTTATCTTCGGAACCCCACCTTATCGTGAGCTTTAATTCTTATTTATAATTTAGATTGCTTTTATCTTGTTTTTACTTGTTTCTTCGATTTGCTTGCAGGAATAAGGTTGATTTGCACTGGTAAGATCAACAACCCACGGAGAGGTGTATCGATCACTTAGGCGCAACATAACAACGTCTTGTACGGTTGTAGTCGGATCATCAACGTTTCTCTCAAATCGTAGTTATCATCAACTCACCAAAAGATCGGGACAATCATATCCCTGAGCATATCGAGTGGAGCTCAGGGTTTATCTCATAATTTTGCCAAATTTGTGCTTCCTCCTATCATTAGTATTTGACGTTGGAGTACTAACAGATAGAGTACATTGTTTGAATGAGATGTTGACATTTAGATAAGGGCCAGTTGTCATTGTCGCACCAGATGCTATTTTGACAAATTACAGCTAAAGCAATGATATACTGATAACTATCATAAAATTATATATAATAGCTTTTTTTTTCTATAAATAAGTTTCGCGAGATTATAGATTGATTGTTTCATTTCATCTTTCAATTTATAACTAGTGCATTAAGTCTTGCATTTGCGCGACTATAACCTCCCTCCATACTAAATATATTTATATGTTATTTATAGAACATACTTTGTAGGAAACATTAACATATTTAGCTTGGCTTGTAACTAAGAATATTATCATTACAATAAATAATTTTATATACATTACCATGCACAGTGAATCCTCCAATTTGTTGAATTACTAAATGTGTCATTTGTCGTAATATTATAAATAGGGTTGTAATCTGAAATGCCTAGCCTATATTTCAGCTGAACAAAACAGTTAGGGTGTGTTTGTTTCTAGATGTTGGGAACACATTTCCTCAGCATGAAAAACAGAAAGACTCATTAGCACATGATTAATTAAGTATTAATTTATTTTTTTTGAAAAAATAGATTAATATGATTTTTTAAAATAACTTTTGTATAGAAAATTTTGTAAAACACACATCGTTTAGTAGTTTGAAAAACGTGCATGTGAAAAACGAGAGAGATGAGTTGAGAAAGATATGAGAAGAACACAGCCTAGTGTAGCAGGTTAAAGTTTCTATTCATGTTCTCTATTGTTGTTTCCCTCTCCTTATTCGCATGATGTTGCTTCAGTCGCGGCCTTACTACCATCTTCACTGTTACATGGCCCCTTTTATCCTCCTCTTATGTAGTTGTATTTCATTTATTGTTCATCTTTCACTTAGAGAGATAAGTTGCTTAAGTTTTGTTATTTTGGATCTGTTTGGTAGGGCTCCAACTCCAAAATTTAATTTCAAGAGCTGGGTCTAGAGTGAAGTTGTGAAGCAATCTAAACCCAGCTTCACTTTCCTAGTATATTTTATGGGAGCACTCCAGATAGCTCCACTCCCATTTTGAATGGAGCTGAAACTATTTGGCAGAGCTCTAGCTCCAAGAGCTGGAGTTGGACCTCTACGAAACAGATCCAAAATAACAAAACTTAAGCACCATGGTCCTCCATGCGCCACAGTTTGTTTCAGCATCAGATCTTGAGTGACAGTATGAAGTAGCCGATAGACAGCTCCCAGGAGATATCGGCCAAGGGAGATTTGTTTCTTATCAACCAGAGCTTGAGCCAAGTGTTGGCAATTTAGAGTGGGGCCACAGGTTGATCCATAGAAGACAAATCTTTCCAACCATAGCGTCAGGAAAGCTACGTGTTCCCTCTCTGAGACTCATCCTTGTTCCATATGCTCAGAAATGTACCTAGACCAGCCTCCAATCTTCTTGGTTTTCAACTTATGGCTGCTGTTTGTTAGGAAGCTAAACGGGTTGATCTCAGATTGGATATCTAGTCCTGTTAGCAGCTGAACGTCAATCAGCGTTGGGGTCATCGGACCTTGCCGGAATAGGAAAGCGTTCAAGGTGCTAGACCAAAAATAGATGGCCACTGACATAAGTGGTTCATTTTTCTTGGTATCGGCCAGGGACAAAGTGATGCATTGGCTGATTCCTATTTTGTCCCAGTGAACCTGCTTGGTTGCAGCAATTCTCTTATGCCAGGTTCTGTAGCCATTGAGCTTTGACGGCCAGGATCTGAAGGTGTGCTTCCAAGAAGAAACATTGGGCTTGGCTTGTTTAAAAGGAACTCTGTTGGTCTCTGCGTTTATCAGCCAGGTTGGGTCGTAGTTGCCCATGGGGCCTAGAAGGAACCGGTGGGATTTGTCGTTGGTAGGGATTAAGATTTGATTTTTGAAGACCTACGGCATGTGAACAGTGATATTAGGTAATGACCTGGAGGGCAAAAGCAGAAACCCTAGTTTGAAGAAATCGGCGAGAAAATACAAATGTGGATTCAGAAAGGACTGACTCACCACGGGGATCTCGGAAGCGTAGAACGGCGCGAAAGCCATTGTTGCTGTTGAGGAGGTCGCTGTTGAAGGGGTCGGTACCAGAGAGATGCCGAGGAAGTCGCCGGAGTCGCGAGGCGCAAGAGGCTGGACGAGGAATTGCGCAAGGAAATCGGCGGCGAGAAGTTATGAGCCTGGATCTGCGCGGTTTTTAGACAAACCCTAGCAAAGAAGTCGATGGGTTCCTCGGAGCTAATTTCAGCGCATTATATAATGAAGCGGAATTGGGAGGCATGTGTTAACAGCAGATTTTCGTAATCGGCCCGAAGAGGGAAGAGGAAACCGACGCGGAGAGATGGCCGATATATACTATCGTCCTTAGGTCAAATTTTACAACATGAGCCCTCATCTTCTAAAATTTGGGGGGCATATATATATACAAGTGCGAAATTTTTCAATATTTTTCTTCAAGATTCTTCAAGTTTGTCAGATTGATCTAGGTTTATGGACTTCAAAAAATTTTCAAGCTTGAACTTCTTCAGATTTATTTAGATCAAATTCAGCTGATTGGCCGATGAGATTTATGATAATCAAAGCAGGAGGTTATCTGTTTACAAGAAGGACACAATAAATATTACATCACCCTATAAAGTTCTCAATAGCTGCAATGACCTTACGACGGATTTGGTCAATGTCTTCTATTACTTGGGCATCATCGGCCGTCGACCCTGGGATTGGCTTCAGAGATTTGCTCAAGGTTGCAAGGTGCTTGGCCGATGCCTTCAGCCTCGCCGTTTGGTCTTCTATGGCCTTGAGTGATGCAGCTATTCCGGCTTCAACTTCTTGGATTTCTTTGCGGGTAGCCTCTAGCTTTAGCACTAAATCTGCTTCGAGACGGTGGAGTTCTTCAAGCCTATTGTTTAGGATAATCGACTCAACAGCCAGCTCATCTAATCTAGTCTTGTCAGAATTGACTTGAGCTTTGCTGGCAGTTAAGGCCGATTCCAAGCTTTCACGTTCCCGCCTCTTTGCGATTCTTTCTTTCGCCTTGTGGAGCTTGAATCAGTATTGTTCCAGGAAGATGGCCGGTGTCAGGTTCTTCGTCAGGTCTTCAGGCAGTTGGTCTTGGATTTCTTGTACCCTGATCCTGATGGGAGTGCAATCCTCCACCAAGAATTCCAGCGATGACTCCAGCCGATTGGCGATGTCGGACAGTTGGTTCTTCAAATCTTCAGAGATTAACGTCTTGGCTGTGCTGGGTGGTTCCTTGTCCTCATCGTCGAGAAATTGGCCGATATCGAAAGAGAACATATCGGCTAAGTTCTGCAAACATTAAGATAGGGCATGGTTAACCCAGTCAAATAAAATCAGCAAGAGATTCGAAAATGATCTGGCTTACCTGTGAATGGACATCGGCTGTGCTGGCATCGGCTTCCTTTTGCTGTCTTGATACCATAGGTGAAGGGGTTGGCCGATGCGGTGCAGGTGATGGAGCTCACGGTTGAAGAAAGACAGGAAAGAGGTAATCAAATCTATGCTACTAAAGGAATAATATAAAGATTAACTCTTACCGAAGCAATCGGAGAGGGTGGTGGAGAAGGAGACGGTGTTCTCAATCGGGCCTTGGCTCGTTCGCGCCTTTGCAAGGTTGCCTTCTTAGTTCTTGCCAAAGGGGCCGATTGAGTTCGTTCCTTCAACAAAGACGATGCAAGAACCTGCAAGGGATCGAGATGTAATGTGCCAACAGAAGGGGATTGCATAAATTCAAGAAAGGAAATGTGTTACCTTGCGGATTGCATGCTTGGTTTTCTTTGGTTGGGCGGCGTCGGCTTGGTCATCGGCCGGTGGAATTGCGATGGTCTTGGCCGATGGTTCCTTAGTAGTCTCGGCAGATGGATTTTCTTCTTCAGGCACATCGGCGGCAGCTACATCGACCTCTTCCTCCATTACTTGGTCGTCCAGGAACTCTTCTACGGAGGGGTCTAATCGGACAGGATCGGCCTGGTCAGCAACCTTGGACTTTTTCACAGGTTTTTGGGGTTTGTCCCTTGCCGGCGCCTTCCTTTTGGTGGTTTCTTTAGCTATCGGCCCTTGGAGCAGCGATGAGACCTTTGGGGCAGTAAGGCCGATAGCCGATTCCAGAATAGAATTGCCCGATGGAGCCAGGACCATTGCATATGATATCTTCTGTCTACTATTGCTCACGGATGGAATCGGGCCGTCAGGGACTTGAGGGCTGATATCCTGGATAAGTTCTGTTAGATGAAATCTGGCCGATTGGTGAAAGATATGAGCAGCCCATTCTTGCCACCATGCTTGAAAGCTGATGTGGATGAAGGCGCTCAGATGCAATCGGTCGCAGTCACCCAGGTTTGGGATTTCAACCTCTAGTGCTTTACTCATGATCAGCGCTGATGAGACCGTACCCCTGCTCTCTAGGAGCCGATGAAAGTATAGGTTGACAGGAAGTTGTCCAAGCCCGCACTATCTAGCAGCCACCATGGGATTGTAGAACTCATAAGACAGGCTGGTGCTTCTTCCTTGGAATATGCCTACTGGGAGCAGGCATGGGGTGATGCCGATCATAAACGATTCCTGTGACTCCATGTCATCATCCACCAGGTCCAAGTGGAGATCGTCAGGGAGTTCAAAATCCTGGTTTGAGGTGTAGATGAACATGTCCATCTTAATTGATGGGGGCCAGTGTAGAATCGGATGAACCATGTGGCCATGTCTTCGGCTGATTGATCTGCTCCAGGATAGACAGAGACCGCTTCTCCAAAAGACATGCACCTTCTGGTTCTGGGATCTTCGTGATCGGCGTACTTTGATGAGAAGCAGGAGTCCGATAATGGAGGCCGATCGATTATGGTGTTGGTATGGATAGTTAACCAAAGTTGGATAAACCACCATGGTCCTCCATGCGCCACAGTTTGTTTCAGCATCAGATCTTGAGTGGCAGTATGAAGTAGCCGATAGACAACTCCTAGGAGATATCGGCCAAAGGAGATTTGTTTCTTATCAACCAGAGCTTGAGCCAAGTGTTGGCAATTTAGAGTGGGGCCGCAGGTTGATCCACAGAAGACAAATCTTTCCAACCATAGCGTCAGGAAAGCTACGTGTTCCCTCTCTGAGACTCATCCTTGTTCCATATGCTCAGAAATGTACCCAGACCAGCCTTCAATCTTCTTGGTTTTCAACTTATGGCTGCTGTTTGTTAGGAGGCTAAACGGGTTGATCTCAGATTGGATATCTAGTCCTGTTAGCAACTTAACGTCAATCAGCGTTGGGGTCATCGGACCTTGCCGGAATAGGAAAGCGTTCAAGGTGCTAGACCAAAAATAGGTGGCCGCTGACATAAGTGGTTCATTTTTCTTGGTATCGGTCAGGGACAGAGTGATGCATTGGCTGATTCCTATTTTGTCCCAGTGAACCTGCTTGGTTGCAGCAATCCTCTTATGCCAGGTTCTGTAGCCATTGAGCTTTGACGGCCAGGATCTGAAGGTGTGCTTCCAAGAAGAAACATTGGGCTTGGCTTGTTTAAAAGGAACTCTGTTGGTCTCTGCGTTTATCAGCCAGGTTGGGTCGCAGTTGCCCATGGGGCCTAGAAGGAACTGGTGGGATTTGTCGTTGGTAGGGATTAAGATTTGATTTTTGAAGACCTACGGCATGTGAACAGTGATATTAGGTAATGACCTGGGGGGCAAAAGCAGAAACCCTAGTTTGAAGAAATCAGCGAGAAAATGCAAATGTGGATTCAGAAAGGACTGACTCACCACGGGGATCTCGGAAGCGTAGAACGGCGCGGAAGTCATTGTTGCTATTGAGGAGGTCGCTGTTGAAGGGGTCGGTACCAGAGAGACGTCGAGGAAGTCGCCGGAGTCGCGAGGCGCAAGAGGCTGGACGAGGAATTGCGCAAGGAAATCGGCGGCGAGAAGTTATGAGCCTGGATCTGCGCGGTTTTTAGACAAACCCTAGCAAAGAAGTCGATGGGTTCCTCGGAGCTAATTCCGCCGCATTATATAATGAAGCGGAATTGGGAGGCATGTGTTAACAGCAGATTTTCGTAATCGGCCCGAAGAGGGAAGAGGAAACCGACGCAGAGAGAAGGGCTGAATTGGAGTCGGACCAAGTCTCGTATCGGACTCGGTAAGCGTATCGGACTGGGAGAGGCGCTACCAGGAAGAGCGTATCGGCCGATACGGATTCAATATGGTCATTGGCCGATAGAGGCTGAAAGTTGACAGAGTCAGCGTGGGCTTGGTTTGGGCTCAGGATAAGCTTCAAGGAAGTTGCCAAATAGAGATAAGGCTCGGTTTTAGGCAATTGTATCTTGTAAATCAAATAGGTTTAGATCTAATCTTTGGCAAGAGTTTGCCTCAAAGACTTGTTTGTTAGTTAGAGATAAGATCGTGTCCTACAAGGACCATGTTGTAATCTCGGGTATAAATATCTCGGTAGTATGTACATAGAAACTCTCTCACAACTCAATACAACAATCAGTTTGTTTCAATCTACTTTCGGCGCATCGCCAACCCTCGCAAGAGGTTAATCTCGACGAGTTCTTGCTTCCCCAGAGCAGAGGTAAGAACTCGTACCCGACGATCTATATCGTCGGGGCTAACGTGTCGCTTTAGACACGTTAAGCCTCGATGATGTGATCGTCGTTTATCATGTTTTGAATGATCTTGACAAGTGTCCTAATTAAGCGATTTACTCGTTTTAGGGTTTGTTGCCGATGGCGGTTTAATTACTATGCTTGATTAGATCTTTCAATGCATCTACCATCCCCAAAAGCAATCGGCGACTTGATTTTCTTTGTGTTAAGTCTCAATTCACACTTTGAGTTGCTATCGACCTTAGTCCTGTTTTGAGATTTAACTCGAAGTCTGTTTTCTGTTGTAATTAAGGATAGCACTAGGGTTTCAGCCAGTCTTACCTGATACATATGATTATCCTAAGGTTTTTATGTGTGTCTGTCATCTACATGAATGGATTGATGAATATAAATGTATTTGTTATAGATTACTCTTTAGGGTTTATCTGTGATCAGTATGTTTATGTTGGTTGATTAGTTCATATAGATTCACATTAGAGTAATAGCTAGTGTAGTTATCTTTATTATCCCTTATCGGCCGATGTCATTAATTGACATCAGTATGTTGATGAAGGCCAATAAGATTAGATTCATGCTTTAATCTCGCTTTATCACGAGTAAGCCGATATAGCTTTACCCTATCGGCTGGGCCACAACAATGCGACATCGGCCTATCGACCGATCGGTCATTGTTTTCTAACCTGGTTTACTTGTTTATCTTGTTGATTGCAGATCAAATCAACTGGCACGCCCTACACGCACCTAGGCAAGCCTTTGAACCTGCACTGGAGTAAAGCAAACCTCTCAGGCCGCCGCGAAAATGTGGAACCCGTTTGGTCGCAAGGCGGATCGAAATTCTACGCCAACAGGTTTCCCAACCTTTTTTTAAGAACACAGCCTAAACAAGTGGCCCGATCCACTCCAGATACTTCAAACTAAAACTCTTTTAGCCCATCACGGCCCAGCCCACTACTTCCGTAGACCGTCGTTTTGAACCGAACGATCCCGATTCAGGCAACTGTAAAGTATACCGTACTGGACGCGGATAAGCCTTAAGCTAGTGCGCCACGCGAGCCGGGCCCAGTCGCAGACTCGCAGCTAAGCAAGCCACCCGTCTCTTTCTGTCTCTTGTGCCGACCCCTCCACCCCCACCCCAACCCGTGCGTTTCAAACGCGAGCCCGGAAAAAGCAACCATCGATTGAACCAACCCAAGTATATCCAACCCCACGCGACGCGACCCTCTCCCCACCCCCTCCCCCTCCCCTCCCCGCCGCGGCGGCGATCGCCGGAGATGTCATGGCTCGCCCGCTCCCTAGCCACCACCCTCAACATCCCCGACGATGACCCAGGCGCCGACGACGACCCCGACGCCTCCGCCGCCACCACCACCTCGTCTCCCTCCGCGCGCATCCCGCCGCCGCCGCCGCCGCCGCACGTGCCTCCCCAGCCTCCGCATTCGGCCGCGGCGGAGGGCGTCAAGGAGGACCTCACCGAGCTATCCAAAACCCTAACCCGGCAGTTCTGGGGGGTCGCGAATTTCCTCGCGCCCCCGCCCGGGGAGACCTCGCCCTCGCCCTCGCCCTCCCCGCCATCGGCGGAGGCCAGATACGGAAGTGGAACCGCCCGGACGCCGCCTGAGATCGCCGGGATCCGCAGCGATTTTGCCGAGATCGGCGGGAGGTTCAAGAGCGGGATCTCGCGGATCTCGAATCACAAGGCCGTGTCCGGATTCTCTAGGATTGCCTCCAATTTCTTCGCTGATGAAGACGAGGAAGAGGAGGAATTGCTGGATGCGGTTAGGGGCTACGGGGAGGAAGTGCAGAGGGAAGAGTTGAGGTTTCGAGCGGAGGAGGTGGCGACGGACAGGGTAAGACATGAGTCAGATGACTACGAGGTGAGGCATGGTTGGGAAGAGAGTGTAAGGCATGGGGTGGACGGCGATGAAGCGAGGCATGAGGTTGACGACGACGAGGGGAGGCATGATGAGTGGGAGGAGAGGCTAAGACATGAGGTGGATGACGGCGAGGTAATGCATAAAGAGCTGGATGATCACGAGTTGAAGTTGGAGACTGTAAGACATAAGAAGGAGGAGGAGGAGGAGGATGTTGAAGAGGAGTGGGATGTGATAGGAATCACCGAGGAGGTGCTTGCATTTGCCACAAACATCGCTAGGCACCCCGAGACTTGGCTTGACTTCCCGCTGCTCCCTGATGATGATGACTCTGATGGGCCATTCTCATGTAATTTGTTCTCCCTTCACTACAAGTTATTGCTTTTGTATTTGGACAAATCGAATTGCTCTGCAGTTAGAAATATGTATTTGTTTGACCATGAAAAGCTACGGTTTAGGTGTGTTATGCTCCTTCTGTATTGTCTTAAGATTGTATTAGGTATAGGCGCTAATAGATACTGCGGTTATAGTAGACAGCTAGACATTTAGTTGTTTCTATTTTGCATTGGTAGTGCCATAAATTGCTCTGGTATGTCCCTTTTGCCATGCGTTACAAGGGAAACAAGACGAGATTTGGGGTAATTGGGTGTATAATACCTGACTATCTTAAACAAGGTAATGAATTTTCTAAGCATTGGATATTATCATACGTATTATTTTTCCACTAAGCAATCACTACCAACCTGCATTCCAAAATATAACAACTTCTGGCTATGCATTTGGACAAGAGTATGTCCAGATACATAGCGAAAAGTTGCTATATTTTTGGATGGAGGTAGTACCTTATGTGTGCTGATGTCATCCTTGTATTTGCATCTATGTTTGACAACTTAACCTGTTGCTTCTAATATGTTTGACAACTTAACCTGTTGCTTCTAATATTTCACCGAGTATAGCTCCCATATTTAGGATCCGAGGGTCATAAAGTTTTGCATGATATTTTACAGTGAGGCTGCATTCTTAGTACCAGTATTTGATACCAAAGAAGTCCTCGCCTAGTTTTTGTGGTCCAGAACTCCAGACTGAGCACTGGGGTCAGCTTGTTGCATGTCATAGCCTCATAGGGCATTGAACATTACTCTACTGAACAGAATCCTAGAGTGACCATTCCCTGATGAATAGGATAATAGCATGGGAAAATGTGTTCTGCCAACATGGTGAGCACACGGGTTATGAACAAAATTCATAGAGCCCTTTATATGCATGATTTAGTATTTGTCAAGTGTCTTCTGCAATGTTGAGTGCCACTCTTGTAGTAGTATGCTGATGACATTGCATGCGTTTGTGTTTTGTTTTTGCTAAGGAACTCATTGTCTGAATTTTGATAGAAAGCCATGTAGTCTGATACTCTGATGCATTTAGTATATCAATCGTACCTTATTTTCTCTGCCCAGATTGAAAGTGGTTTATTAACATTCAATAATCCTTTTGTTCTTCAGATTTTGACATGTCGAATGCTCAGCAAGAGCATGCCTTGGCTATTGAACAGCTTGCTCCTAGATTAGCTGCTTTGCGGATTGAACTATGCCCAATACATATGAGCGAAGAATGTTTTTGGAAAATTTATTTTGTTCTCCTACATCCTAGACTGAACAAGCATGATGCTGAGCTTCTGTCAACACCACAGGTAAATTGATCTGCATTATTGATATTGATTTTATTTTTATTTGTAATATCAACTGCTCCCCAAAACCAATTCAATTCAGTAGAAAGTATGAGATGACTGTTTTTACTCAACAGTATTTGCATTAAACCCTTTGTATTTGTTCTATTGTTTTTACTCACTGTCAGTACAAAGTATTAGTGCCTACTTGCAGGGGCGAAGACAGGGAGGGGCGGAGGGAGGCCTGGCCTCCCCCAGCAGTTCATTTCCTGTTTAGCATCTAGTAATTAATTCTTTAATTATGTGATTAGTTTAAATGATCAAGCACTTTGCTGTAAGCATTTAAAGCTTCCAAAACTAACTACGTTGAATGCCCAAACAAATTAGTAGGTATATGTCTTTTCGTCGTGATTAACGCATCATGCAACAAGCCAAAACAAAGAAATACAAGATGTTTAGACGGCTCGACTGTTCCAATAGCCGTAGCATATCGTTGTTTACTGCTACTAATATCCATTTCTTCGAAATGATAATACTTGATTTACCACTCCACTTTAATTTTGTATACTAAAATCTTTAGCCAATTACAAATAATAGACACGTTATTCTTTTGTACAGTAAAAACATATAAATATATTTATATGCCATGTAAAGTGCTTGAATTTTAGTTGTATTGTGATGTAATTTTTTTATGGATAATTGTCACTTAATATTTAGTTTAAGTCGTGCCCCCTCAAGTTTAAATCCTGGCTTTGCCACTGCCTACTTGAACACCACTAATAGTAAACAATAAATAATGGAAAATTTTGCCTAACCAGAATCAATTCAACCTTGAATTGTCACTACTTGTTTGTGTGCTATGATTGTAGTAAGGGAAGATCCCATCTTCATGTTAACATTGTAATGAGCATGGATGGGACAAGGGCGTAAACAATAAATAATGGAAAATTTTGCCTAACCAGAATCAATTCAACCTTGAATTGTCACTACTTGTTTGTGTGCTATGATTGTAGTAAGGGAAGATCCCATCTTCATGTTAACATTGTAATGAGCATGGATGGGACAAGGGCCCTTAGTCCTATTTGAGGTTGTCCCTGGAACCAAGTGGGCATGATGGCCCCATGGAGGCCGCACCACAAGGACATGGAGGGAGAGACTAAATAATGGTTAAGACTTTTGTTTATTTCTTGCTTAAAGAATAGAAATACAACCCATCGTTATATAGATAGGATGACTTCACTCTTGAAAAATTTATCTCTAAGATTATGGAAATCAATTTAATCTAAACCACATGAACAGTATCCACAATTGAACGCTGAACATTAACCGCGTGGGAACACTTCATGCATGAACTGCTGCTGGCCTATAGGTGTCGACCACTACTATATAGGCCCTAGTGGACTGCACATGACAAACATCAGTATATGCTGATCAATCGAGCAAGTTATGTAATTTTACGTGGACACAAAAACTTACCAGTAGATATGCCCATGACGTTAGGCAGCTTAGCTTACATAATCCAGGTTAGGTTGTATATTTGTTGATATATTTGTTGATAGTAGATGTGGATAGCTGTCCTCCAAAATCCATGTGCACATTCAATCGTATTTTTCTTATGTGTTGGTAATTCAGCCTTCCTAGGAAAACTACTGGAGAAAAGGTTCATACTTCATGCCAGCGCACTGTACAGATTGTACGTGTTATTTAGTGCTCAGTGACAAACAAACTGAGCAAAGCTAGCTTTTTATCCAATTAACATTGAAGCTAACCCAGCTGCTAGCTACTTCCTCCTTCCACTTATATATGAGTTGGTTCATTTTTTATCTAACCAACGTCATATATAAATGGAAGGAGGGAGTACTGTTACAAAAGGTAGCATATTTGACCATACATTTTAGAGCTGTCAGTTTTTTTAAAAAATACATGAGCAAATAATTGGAATTAATTAAAGCACTCGTAGGCAACTTAGGCAACTTGATTATCCAACCAAGTGGTATATTCTACCTAGTATACTCAGTTAATCGTCTTGGCTAAGGATTTTTGATAGACCTTCCTGACATTGGGCTAAATAAATGGCAATAGTTATGCTCAATTATCAAAACCGCTTGAATAGAGGCATGTGGCAACATGTGGATCCTGCATTCCTGCTGCATAAACAACACAGCAAGCCTTCTCGTTGATTTATGCATTGTGATAAATGCTTGACAAGTGTGTCCCCGTCCCCAAAAGCAGTAATCACTGGTTATATCTGCATAAAGGAAGGTAAGCTGTCTCCAGTAGATAATGGTGCAATTGGCTGGTTGTGATGAGCTATCTTGAGGGTTGTTTAGGACTATGTATTCCAACTAACTGATCTCTGTCTGTTTCTTTTTGGTTGATATTGGTTGCATACAACACATATTCTATAATGCATATCAGGAATTAAAATAGTATGTTTCAGAAATGATGCAACATAAGTTTAGTCCTGTTGTTGTTCTTGCAGATTGTTGAAGCTAGAGCGATGCTTATGCAATGTTTGCAGCACCAGTCAAAGCTTGAAACGGAGCAACTATTTCATCGTAAAGATGATTTCGGCATGCATTCAGAAGAGGATACCTCCAAAGATATTCCAGAGGTATTCCAATCTATGCTACAACAGACCGCTTCCGTCATCCCTATAACAGATTTTGAGACCGAAAAGCATCCTATCCATGTAACTGAAGTTGCAGTAGTCGACAAATCTGTCATCAAAGGGCAGCTGACCAAGGATGGTAGCAAGACCCCAAATGTGTTGCAAGAAAGCTTTGATGATGACATAGATGATTGGTTCGACGAGGAGGCCGAGCTCGCCGGGCACACAACCATTCCCATAGGTGATGAGGAAGATGTGTCTTTTAGTGACTTGGAGGACGATGATGGGAAATGATTCTAGGTCGTGGCCAACTTCGAGCCTGTATGTTGGAAACTTGCCTTTTCTACTGTACAAGCGAAGGAGTTGAAATCGTTTTGTCAATAGAATGAAAGCTGTACAGTGAAAGTAGAGCTGCTTTGTTTTGGTTTCAAGCTGCCCGGTTGGAAGCAGTGAAAGTAAGCTGCTTTGTTTTGCTTGAAGCTGCCCTGATGGAAGCACTGTGGTCACCAGCATTACGGTTTGTAATCTTATTCTTTTAATCTGTGTACATAAGCATCGGTGATGTTACAAGTTCACGACAATAAAGTTCTATTCGTTGGTTGGTTTTCAAAGGATTGCACATCAGTATACACACACAGAGAGCATACCAGTCTGGGAGAATTGTATTTGCAATGGCAACATACTGTACTTGTGTATATACAAAATTGTACTGCTTCCTGACACTATATTCCTCAACATGCAATGCAAGAAATCACTGCAATGGAGTACCAATTGAAGGCCATGCTTAGCAACAGCCAACAGGTAATGAATTGACCTGGCTACACTGTCTAAGACCTGATGTAGCCAAAGTTATTGGAGAGCTTCCCAAGATGTGACCAGAGGAGGCTTCCTAGGGTGGACCTCGGCCTCTCCTGCCCCTGCGCCGCCGGCGGTGCCACCGCCGGCGTCGCCTCGGCGGGCGGTGCCGGCACGCTGGTCTTCCTCACCGGCGGCCAGCCAAGCGCGTCCTTGGCCACTTCGAACGAGATTCCCACTTTGCCGACCCTTGCCCGCACCGCGTGCAGCGCCTCGGCGCGCACCTCGCCGCCGGCGTCGGTGACGAGGTAGAATGTCCCGACGGCCTCCTCCCTCCGCCGCTTGAGCTCCACCCTCAGTAGCGACAGCCCGTGCTCCCGGAGCATCCTCGTGAAGTCGGACAGCAACCCCGACCGGTCGGCGGCGCGCACCTCCACCTTCGCGCCCTGTGGAAACATTGCCACGCCGGCGTGTGTCAGTGACCGTGGCGTCGCGCGTCTCCAACAGAAGAAAAATGGAGAATGGTGGTGATGAGCCTGACATGGGAGGCCCTCCGCTCCACGGCGGCGACGAGGCACCGGGAGACCTTTTGCCGCTCGGCGTTGCTGTCGACCGTGCGCCCGTCCTTGTGCCGGATGTAGTACTCCTGCGTCCATTCATGGCCCCGTCGACGACAAGGTCAGCCCGGCTCCGGCCTGTGTTGATGACGATGCAGCATGCAACTGATGTACCTGGATGGCGAGGGGGCCCTGGGACCCGACGGTGGCGTGGAAGACGACGTAGTGCATGTCGGTGAGCGCGCACACGGTGTCGAACAGCAGCTTGGGGCGGTCCCTGCTCGTCATCTTGACGACGGCGTAGCCGCGCTCCTCCCAGCTCTCGATGGACACGCGCGTCTCCACGCGGCGGGCGAGCCGCGCCGTGGTGGCGGCCTTGTCGCCCATGCTGAAATGGTCCTCGTCGACGGGCGTCGCGGCGGGGCCGGACTCGTAGTCGCGGTCGTCGTGCATCAGCTGGTGCAGCCGCCGCTCCGTGTGAACGCGCCCCTGCACCGGCGCCGACATGCACACCCAGTGCCGCTCCCCGGTCAGCTTCTCCCGCGCGCCCATCACGGCGTCCACCAGCCCCTCGATGTGCTCCCACCGGCTCGTCGGCGGCGGCGGCGCCGCGGCCTCGGCGNGGCCTCGGCGTCGTCGTCGTCGCCGCCGCCGCCGCCGGCCGTCGTCACGTAGAGCACGCCCGCGGCGCGCCCGCTGTGCGTCCACGCGTGGCCGGACGCAACGTGGCAGCCGTTGTCGGCGAGCACCTGGGTGATCGACGACAGGAGGCCCGGCCGGTCGTGCACCGTGAACTCCAGCGCCGCGCAGTCCGACACGTCGGGCCCGCCCGGCCCGACCACGTTGCCGAGGCACGTCGTGAACCTGGGCGACGGCCCGTTGCCGTGGCGCTGGCACGGGACGAGCGCCCGCTGGATGAACTCCGGCAGCGACGGGTCCGTCAGCTTGCGCCCCATCTGGTCCGTCACATGGAACACTACATTGCACACCACCACAATTTAATCCATTTTTCACAAAAAGAGAAAAGAATTCCCCGGCATCAACGATCCAAAACAATAGTAGGGAAAACAAAATAAAGAAGAGTTCTTGCCGTCCATGAGCCAGCCGCCATCGGAGGAGATGTACGACTTGGAGATGACGAGGTCGAGATCGGTGAGCAGCTGTACCATTTCCAGCAGCACGCCGTCGCGGTTGACGCTATCAACCTAGAAACACAATGAAACCAAATCCAAACAAAACTCATAAAAAATCAACCATAAAACGAACGCAATCTTCACCCGCTATGGTGATGAACAAACAAAACCTTGACGAGGGTGCAGTCTTCGCGCGTCTCATTGTCAATGACGACCCTGCACGCGACCATGCACAGCCGCCCGTCACAATCATCAAAGCCTGAAAAAGAAATCGAGCGAATTCACCACGGACGAAGCGAATGCGTGCGTACCCAGGTGTACCGAAGCGGTAGAGCAGCGGATCGAAATCCGGCTCGAAGTACGGCCCGGACACGTACTTCATCGCAGCGACCTCCCAACGTCACCAATGGCGGCGTTTCCCTTTTTCCCCGGCGTCGCCTATCTCCTGGACGGGAAATCTGCTGGGGAAATTGACATACACGCAACGATAAGAACAGGGCAGATCCAATCTGATTCGAAACCAAGAACACGAGAAGGGAAGGAAAGGAAGGAGATGAACACAACACGGGGAAAGCAGCCCATGGTCACATCACATGCACGCGCAGGCAGCGGATAGCCGGCGGTCATGCGCGGGGAGCGGATCACATGGCGAGATTTTCCAGCCGCTTCCCGGGCAGGCTCGAAGAATCGAGCAGAAACCAGCTAAAAAATATGCTCTTCTTGCTGTTCTTGATCTGTGGATTATGCAGCGAGGCGAGGACACGAGGAGGAGGAGAAGGAAGAGATTGTTTACCTTTGGATTGGGTTGCGATTTCTTGAGGAGACGAGGTGGAGGAGGGCCACGTGCGGGCGATGCGGGTCGCCTGGTTTTTGTGCTCTGCGATTTAGCTTAAGCGGCCATCGCGCGATCGGTTTGGGGTGTCTCTCTCTCTCTGCAACTCGGCGGATCGGCGGCGTTTGAGGATTTGAGCGCGCGAACGGCCGCGGCGCCACGTCGGACGGGCAGGACGGCACGTGGCGGGGGCGGCCTGGTTGCTAGCGTGCCCCTTTGTCCCGTTCATCACCGTACTAGTACTAATTTTTCTTGGGCCATTCGGTGGTGGTGGATCCTCGTGGCGCCCAAGATAGTAGTAGTGCTACTGAATTTTGTTGATTTTGTTGAGCATTTCGCAATTCTTGTGACTGCATATGTACTATACTCCTACTATTGTCGCAAAGACCAAAAAAAAAAAATCTTAATGTAATAAAGATATGAGAATATGCATACATGCAATCAATAAATGAAGGTTAAGATGACTTTTTGGTTCTGATCAAATAATTAATTTATCTCTTCATTTAAATCTTGGATATATGAATTCTACAAATATAATTAAATTATTTGTAAAAACTAAAATGTGAAATAAATCTAACTATTTTTATGGAGGTAGTATTTCATAACAAGGCCAATTATAGGTTTACCACTATTTTAGATTGTTACTATACAATTGCTTAAAAAACCAATAAAAATATCATAAGAATTGTCATTCATATGCCATTTTTTAAAGAATATATATCAAAAACAGTGGCAAAACCACGACAATAATATTGTTATATTTAACAAAAACATATTGTTTTGCACATAAAAAAACTAAATTTGGAGAAACACAGGTGATGTGGTGGTATAGTTGTTGGTGCATGACTCTACAAATTTTAAATCCTGATATCCACGAATATTAAGATTAGGGATATGTCGTTTGGTTTCTGTCTTTTTAAATGTGTGTTAGGAGGTACATTCGTGAATGTATGAGTATAATGTTACGTGTGTAGTAGTGTGTGCGTGCGTGCGTCTGTCATGTAATCCTTCAAAAAAAACTAACTCTTCAAAATGTTTTTCGTTCTATCAACCGTCTGTGCGACTCATCTCATCTGTAAATAACAACTTAATTACACATCAACACATCGTGATGTTTGCTTGTCAGCATGATTAGGGTAACCACAATGTAACAAAAAGTTAGCCTTAAGCATTAAACGTTGCAACTTTAGTTATTATAGGAGCATACCTCAAGCTTCATGCCACCAAAAATAGCCTTAAAGCTTTAGGTGTGATCACAGGGAAATATAAAATTAATTTTTTCACTGTTTGATGTCCATTTCTCTAGCTTGTTGCCTTGCCTGGGATGATTAGAAAGTAATTCTTTTTTTTTGGTGAGACCCAGCAGGACCCATCTAATATTCTTCTAAAGATTTAATTATTATAGGTATTGTCAATACAGTCATAAGCATTGGTCTTGTCCTAGGCTACACGACTCTGCCTGACGGCTGGAAATGTTTGCGGCTCCACTTGTAGCGGTCAAGCAAATCGCCAATCTTCAGCTGTAGTAGTACAACAAAAGAATCTCCCATGGTCTTCCTGAGTCTGACGGACACGGTGCGTACAGAAGAAGTCGTGAAATCATACTAAAATCCGTGGTAGCTTTCATCTGCCTCAGTGGATTGTTAAGCCCATCAAGCCGCCCCTTATTAGGCAACAAATTTGCTGGGCATGATAGGGTATAACCTTGATTATACGGGCGAATTTTCTTATTGATTTCGAACATGGACGATGATGATGATGATGATTAGGTTGTTTGTGCGTACGGATGAATTGCTTCAGTAAGACGGCGTAGGAAGCTGCCCAATCGTCGTGCCGCTTTTGCTTCGAGAGATTCGTTGCGCACCTACGATTAGCCGCAACCTATCCATGTCGGCTGCTGCTGTGCGTGCAGGTGCAGCAGCGGCACGGTCGGCCGCGCATTCAATCCCCAGTTCCCCACCGTCAGGCGTCAGCCGCCGCTGGGCCTGCACATGACGCGGATCTCTCTGTACGCTAAAGCGATCGACCGATGTGTCGCGCGTACGTGCGATGGCCGCAACGCGGAGGCGGTTAACCTGCAAGCGGCGCGCGCGAGCTGACTGACGCGGTAACGTGGCGCCGCCGGGGGACAAAGGCCCAACGGCTGCGGTCGCAACGAGATGAGATGCAAAGCGGTGAGACGTGCGATGCGGTGACGCCCGTGCGTGACTGCGTGCGGGCGTGGGCATGTCAGGTCTTCCGCGATGGAGGGGCGGCGCCGCGCGGCGGTTGCACGGGACGTTGGCAGCGGCGGCCAGAGACATCCGAGCAACCGTGGCGTGCGCCGTACGGCGGGCGGTGGCGGCAGCGGCGCACGACGTCAGCACGCGAAACCCGACTGTCGCGCGTGCGTGCGTTGGTAACGTGGATGTGGCTGTGTGAAGATGCAGCGTGCCGGTTTCTTTCTTCCCAGTATTTATCGGGAAGTCATTTTGTCCACGAGAGTTTTTTTTTCAGAAGGGGATGTTTTATCCGGCCTTTACATTCAATCGAGATATATACAATTTTTTTAAATTAAAAACTTAGCCTCTTCAAATAACCTTATGTAGTTTTTTTAAATTGAGAATTTAGTCCCCTCAAATATTTTTAAATTGAAAACTTAGCCTTCTCAAATAGCCCAATCTAAAATTCGCTCCTATAGAGATTTGAACTCGGAACCTTAGGATGCTATGTCACTGTAACCACTAGGCTACATGCCTTTAAAAAAGATAACATTATACACTTATAAGTATATCATTATACAAAATATAAGTTTAAATGCGACTCACCTACAAATGCGAAAGATCAAATATGACCATGAAAAAGTATAACATATGCTATTATGCTACCGAAACAGTATCCCCCCAAACCAAACCCCCCCCCCCCCCCCCCCCAACCCAAAAAAAAAAGGAAACAGTATGAGCGCGAAGGTGTATTTTTGCGTAGGATTACCTCTTTGTTTATAGGGGCAATAGGTATATATATACGCAGCAAAGTTCAAAAGCACTTCCACTGTCCCACACGGCACATGACAAAGTGATAAACCCACGGGCAAATTACGCATGAAAAACGAGTTCCTAGCTTAGAAAATTCTTACGAATCTGTATGAACAGCTTCGCGTCTCCGCGAACGGAATATGAGCATATGCAACTTATCTGGACTGTGCCATCACAACATGACAAAACTTTCTAGCTGTCTCAGCCACATTCAACCAATACGCTGCGAGATCAAGGCCATAATTGATCATCATTTTTATCCTATGATCGTCTTCGAAAAGGGTGGCTGCTGGTGTACTAACCAAATATGCTGCGAGGTCGCATTCATGCAAGCGAGACAACATATGACTAACCAACGGGATGCAACTATGACCTTTATAATATCAGCAAATTGGCACCTTGTTTATTTCCAGAACGTTTTGCCAGATTTCGTTAGTACCACTGACCAAGTCCATAATGGTCATGCTGTTACAGAGATGCTCACTTAGATCCAGTGGAACGATTCTCTTTGATTTTGCTCCTTGATAAGCCCAACTAGGTTTTGAAAAACATTTCAAAGGCAAAAAAGAATCACCTTAAAAGGTCTTGCTTAAGAGGATATCACCTCAAAAGTTTTGGACATAATGCGAGTATAAAGTAGCACATGGGTGACAGCTCTACATTGACTACCTGCATTTCAGTGTTTCCTGGCGATGAGCATCTGACCACAGCATGAGCGCAGATAGCAGTGAAATTGTGGCAGTCTCAACTCGTAGTCTGCATGGACCAAGACCTACAGGAACAGCGCCTGCTGCTTTCAAAACGTTTACCTCCTCTTCCGTGAAGTCTGATGAAATGGAAGTTGAGAAAACAAAGCATATTAGATCCAGTGAAACAATACTACTGACATTGGTTTATTTTGGACACCAGATTTTTCAGGGCAAATTCAAAAGCCATCAATCATTCGCATAGTTCAATCCTCCAAATTATATTTGTGTTCTAAAATCTAGCATGTTTAAGGAAACTCAATGTAATCCCACTACTAAACTGCATTAATAAATACTCTCTGTCCTAAAATATAAGAGATTTTGGGTGGATATGACATGTCCAGATTCGTAGTTTTAGGATGTGTCACATCCATCCAAAATCCCTTATATTTTGTAATAGAGGGAGTACTAGTATAAATTTACTACTGTTCATTGTGTTTATTTTGCCTTACATAAAGCATTCACTTCATAAAGCACAGGCAACTAATACCACATCAAAATTGTGAACTGCGCATTTGATACAAGCAAGTAATAAGTATTCTGAAAATCACATGTTTACCCTAACCAATGATCTTATTTTAATAATTAGACATGAATCTCGTCTATAGTTAGACTTACCTCCTTCTGGTCCAACAATCAAAAGCCCACTTTCTTCATTGCAGGACTTCGGCAAAGTGCTTAAAAGAGGAGGTGATTCAGCTGAAGCTAAGAAAGCGAGCTTTGACTGTGACACCTGATGATAGTTAACATGATAATATGACTTTGTCAATCACACATCGTAGTGTAATAGAAGATGTAATAATGACTCTGGTGATCCTAGATTCTAGTACATACATTAAAATTTTATTCCTACGTTTTATTCTTAACAAAATTTTCACCATACGATGCATCATGATTCATGACCATTCACTCCACGATGCAGTACTAGAGATTATTGTCATTTGACCTAGAACTTTTACTCAACAAGGGTCAATATCATGCTTGCCACTTTATAAAAAGCAAGTTACTGGATCCATACAAAACTCTTGCTATCCAATGCATGAACTAGGTAACAAAGTTACAATGTTATGCAAAGATAATAAAGCATTGGTGAACACTTACAACAGGCTGAAGGCCAGCTATCTGAATTGGGGGGTTCAGCAACATTCCATGTATTCTCTGGCCTAAAGAAACAAGAGTAATGCTGTTAATTTATTTCAGTTCATTTTGCTCTAACATCTTGGTGCCAACAGAAACACATACATTGTTTAACTGCAGCTAACACAAGCCTTTGCAATCTGTCAACTCTATTTTCTGCTACTGTATGGCATCGCTCTGTAAGAAGAGGTGTAACACTACAAGCTCCAAGTTCCTAAACAGGGAAAAGGTAAAATAATGTTTAGAAGTAGATTGTGAAGAGACAAGACACCCAAAATTGTACATAACATACAGTACATTTCTCTACAAGCCAATCTGCTCGTCCACCTTTCAATGTCCCTGGGGAATGGAATTATAAAATAGTAAGCTATGGAGAAGAAAACTACCCTGGTATTCACAGAAAGTGTGCATAATTTATGGGACTCACCAAATGCAGCATAAACATGCCATTGAATGCCTTGAGGAGCAATGAGTCTAGCATCCTCTATCAACTCAACATCTGAACCGCCTTTGTCAACTTTTTGTATAGATCCTTCAACCAAACCACCCGCTCCATCAAATAGTTCAACCCTTCCAAGTTTTCAGATAAAGTTTCAATGTACACAAATAGTAATCAGACCCATAAAAAATATATAAATTTGGTGCCTCGAAGTAAAATCTGAAAATTTTACACCACATATCATATGAACATATGCAGCCATCAAATTATTTGCAGTCTTCGCACTCTTAGGATCAGCGGTGGATAGAATATCTACTAAATAATCAAGCATTGATGAATTGAAGCTGGCATTCACCTCAGCAAATTTACACTCATGCAGAGCAATGAGACAGACCTGTCATTTATGCCAAGGCGCAGGACTCTTGTCATGTGCCAGAACTCGTCTCCTTGGATTCGAACCACTTCACCCTGAAAGGTAATACCTACATCAGATACAGCCGATATTAAGGCATGGAACATCACGCAGATAACCCACGCACACCACCTGATCGGCAAAATGCCTATGGGGTAAGTGAAGGAAAAGCGCTACACATTCTACAGTCTACACGACAGACAATGTCTTCCCACGACAACGGGGGCGAACATTTCTCTAGTGGTCATAGTCTACCAACCACCAAGAAAGCTTACGAGCACAAGGTGCTCGACGGAATGACCACGCCGACCCAGACGGACGTGACGAGCAGTCGAGCAGGGGACAATGAAACGCGCGCTTGCCTTGGACGAGGGGAGTGTCGAGGAGTGGAAACGTGGCAGGCCACCGCGCGCGCGGCTCCCGCCGGCCGTGCTGTGCGCTCGCGCGGCGGTGACGAGGAAGCGCCGGCCCCGCGGCGGCGGCAACCCGCGGAGCAGCGCCGAGAAGGCGGCGGCTGGCGACATCCCTCTGCGACCCCGCTGAACGCCGTCTAGGCAGGCCCACCCTGGGGTGCCGGCTGCTGTCAATCGCTCACGCCGGGTTCTCCCTACAGGAGCAGCCGAGCCACACCGCCCAGCAGATGGAGGTGGGGAGGCATGGAGGGGAGGAGGTACCTAGCTGCGGCGTTGCACTTTGCGCCCTACGCAATCTGGCCCAAACGAATCATGGACAACGGCCGCTAGGCCCACTACACCACTAAAAGAGACGAGATCGGAATAGGTCCACTTTGTTGTGCCTCGTGTTTACGTCGAGTATAATTGTCATCTCTAAACTATAATATCAAAAATGTTCACATCCCATTGTTACAAAATCATCCAACTCGAGTCCTAAGACAATATGGATGTTTGTTTTGGCTGATCCACTCTGTCCCGATCCCTCCCCACCAGGATTGTTTCGGACCCACTGACTTTGCCTCCCAACCTCGACACCGACCTCCCACTTCTTCCCCGTCGTCATTGACTTATGCACCCCACCACCAGCTTTGTTCGACGAGGATAATCGTTCCTCCTCACGCCACCCCTGGCATAGCTGTTGCCCTCACCGACTCAGCCTCTCCGCTTGCTGGGTCGCCAATCTCACGCCTTCCTCTAACATCTGGGTTGTTGGCCGCCCTCCACCGTTGGCTCCCCATCAAGCCAATCTCTGTCGCCTCTTCCTTGATCGGGCACTGTCGACACCTAGATTTGGACCATGCCACCATCTAGCCGCCTCCATTGCCCCGTGTCCTCTTTCCTGTCATCTCGGCCACAACAAGGCGAGGCGCCGACGCCCCTCCTCTCGTTGGCGGCGGCCGCTCGCCGCAGCCCTAGAGAGATGTGGGGAAAGAAGGGAGAGGTGGAGAGAAATGGGAATAAAGGAGAGAGGGGGATTGGAGGAAGAATAAATCACCTGACATGTGGGACCCACGTGTTTTTTATTTTTATATTTAACTATAGGATGCCAAGTTGGAAAAAAAAAGCCTCCAATACTGTTATGGAATCTGATTTGAATAGTTTTTGCAAAGATGAGGGTGTGAAGATTTCTCTATCACGGTTTAGATATGTCAATTAAACTTGACGTAAAGATGAGGGAACGACAAGTGGACTTGTTCCAAGGAGATATGAATATTTGGGCTAAATTACTCTGGTAATTGTGAATTTGTGGCCTAGCTATCTCTTTATCTAGTAGGAAAAAGTATATCTAAGGTCCCTCATCTTGTCAGCGAATTACAAAATCGTCCTTCAACCGAAAAACCAAATATATGTCATCTATCAACTTACAAAACCAGGTCACTCTAGGTCCTTAGGTGATTTTGTCTCTGGTTTTGTCTGACGTGGCAGCTGAGTCAGCATAGGACCCACGTGATCCCCACATCTCAGTGACTACTTCTCCTCCTTTATTCCTCTCTCTTCTTAGCAACCGGCGATAGGGGAGGAGCGTTGTGGGCAGCTACGGCGCTCCCTGGTAGCACGATGCTCGCTGGTGAAGAGGAGCGATGCCGACGCACAAATTGGCTGAGCTCGAGGAGCTCACAGCAGGCGGCTCCCTTCCCCGACCAGGTCAAGCTTGCAGCAATGGCACCCTTCTCCTCGCTCAGCTCTTCTCCCGCCGATCGTCGTTCTCAACAACAGGAGCTCGAGCTCAAGCTTGAGCCACCATCGACCTCGTGGCAAACAGTACGACACTGGAAGGAGGGGGCAGGGACTGGCGCAGTGGTGGAGAGAAGAAAGAGATGATTGGTGCGGGTGCCGATGGCCGCATCGTGCTTCGATGGCCGCATCGTGCTCTAGGACGGCGCCCGTTGGGTCTACGCCAACGGCCGCCGTCGCCAACGTCCAGCTCTTCTCCGTCGGCCACCGGCCGCCGCTCCTCTCCCCGCTCGTCTTCGCCAACAAGGGCCCGTCGTCGGCCACGTGTCTCCCCTGCTGTCGGTCGCCAAGAAGAGAGAGGAAGAGAGGTAGGCACGTCATGCTCTTTGATGGAGCCTGCTGGGTCTAAGCCGACGGTCACCACCGCCAATGCCCAACTCCTCTCCGCCGGCGCTGCTCCTCTCCTCGCTCGTCTTTGCTAGTGAGGGCCCGCTGTTGGCTGTGTGTCTCCCCCGTCGTCGGTCGCCAAGAAAAGAGAGGAAGAGAGGTGGTCGCTTTGTGCTCTTTGACGGTGCCCGCTGGGTCTAAGCCGATGGCCGCCGCCGCTGATGCCCAACTCCTCTCTGCCGGCGCCGCTCCTCTTCCCACCCATCTTCGCCAGTGAGTGCTGCCGCCGTCGCCCACCGCGCTCCTCCCCTGTCGCCGGTCGCCAAAAAGATAGAGGAAGAGAGAAAGAGACGTGGAGAAAGGAGAAGTAGTCACTAACATATGGGGCCCACGTGGGTCCTACACTAACTCAGCTGCCACGTCGAACAAAACCGCCTAAGGACCTAGAGTGACCCAGTTTTGTAAATTGAGGGATGACATATATCTGGTTTTTAGGTTTAGAGACCATTTTGTATTTCGGTGACAAGATGAGGGACCTCATATGTACTTTTTCCTATCTAGTACTAGCTCATTATCTAGTAGAAAAATGTACACCATGGTCTCTCATCTTGTCAATGAATTGTAAAATCGTCTCTCAACCAAAAAACCAGATACAACGCATTCTCTAACTTCCAAAACCAGTGCAAACGAGGTCCCTCGGTGGTACTGTCCCCGGTTTTGGCTGACATGATGCATACGTGGCTCCTTTGACTAGGTTTTCATCTCATGTGACGCTTACATGGCAGTTTCATCCGAAAAGAAAATAATAAAATAATAAAAAAGTGAGGCCCACTGGTCAGATCTTCTTTGTCTTTCTTTTCTCTCTTTCTTCCTCTCTTTCTTGTGTCAGGCAGGGAGGAAGGGCAGTGAGGCCCATCGGGGAGGCGCTCTGCGGGGCTTCGGCATCGTGGAGGCAGGCAGCGTCGGCGTCGTACCACCACACGATCCAACCGGTGCCGCAGGAGATGGCTGGTCCTCGTGTAGCCGTGCTGCTCGCCCTCGCTGGCACTGGCCTAGGGAAGGAGCTCCTCACCGCCGACATGAAGCAGCTCGGCCTAGGAGAGCAGGTAAGCTCGTTGGCCTCCCCGCCCCCTCGCTGACCCCGCCTCCTTCCTCTCCGTGCACACTCGTCGCCGATCTCCCCACTCCCCTCGCCGATGGACAGCCCTAGCACGGCCACCTTTAGCATCGGTTGTGGTATTGGGCAGCATGAGGGCAGGGTACGTCGGCTGCTCCTGCCCCGCCATAGCCGGCAGCGGTGATAGCATCAACAACGTCAGGAAGAACGGCGGCGCAGGGCTCGGAGGCAACGACTGATCCAGATCAGCAACTAACAAGCAAGGTCAGTGACGCACAGATCTCGCAAGGGGAGAGAAAGAAAAGAGAAGAGGAAAGGACAATGTGGTGGTGGTGGATATAGCTTATGAGGGGGCAGGAAAGCCAACGGCGAACGAAGGAGAGGAAGGAGGCAGGGCCAGCGAGCTCGCCTGCTCTGCTCGGCACCGTGTGGCGAGGAGGAAGGAGAAAACGAGAAGAGAGGAAGGAGAGGAGAAAATGAGGATGAGGATGACATGTGGGTCTCATATGGGCCTCATTATTTTTTATTATTTTCTAGTGTAACTGACACGTAGGTCCCACGGTTTTTATTTTTTTCGTATCGATTTGCCACGTAAGTGCCACGTCAATACCACATGGGATGAAGACCTAGTCAAAGGAGCCACGTAAATGCCACGTTAGCCAAAACCAGGGACAATACCACCGAGGGACCTTGTTTGCACTGTATTTTTAAGTTAGGGGATGCGTTGTATCCGGTTTTACGGTTTAAGGATGATTTTGAAATTCGGTGACTAGATGAGGGACCTCCAGTGTACTTTTTTCTATCTAGTACTGACACGGCCCAATTATATCGGCTCTTTGGGCTAAATTACTTTTTAGGGCTGACGCGGCCCATTCTGTTTCTGTACTGACAATATTTGGGCTAAAATTACTTTCTTTACACACGGCAATATGGCAGTATCAAATGCACACCACGCACACGAGCGCACCAAACACGACACGATCTGTACTCAGCCGTGCACCCGTCTCCTCCCTGGCAGCACCGCCGGCAGGCGGTACAGGTCCAGCGTGGGGTGCGCGGGCGACTCCCCGGCGCCAACGCCGGCGGCGACGGCGGGAAGTGGAGCGGCGCCCTGCAGCACGGTGACGGCGCCACCGTGCCTGCACGACATCACCCGTGCGCACCTCGCGCCCGACGCCCACCCGTTCCACATGCCGCACCCGCCGCGCGTGGCCGCCTTGGCTTTCTTCTTCTTCTTCTTCTTCGCCTGCCCGGAGTTCTTGCCGGCGCCGGCGTCGGCGCGGCCCTTGGTGCACGCCACGTAGGCGGCCAGGAACGGGTCATGCTGCTGAGGCGGCGGCGGCGCACGGATCCTCACCACCGCGCCGTGCGGGCCCACCACGATCGTGGGCCCAACGTGCCACCCCGGGACCCGGGTCCCGCCACGGCCCTCGCGGTGGGCCCTGCTCGGGGGCAGCGGCAACGGCAGCAGCTTGCCACCGTCGTCGTCGTCCGCCGGCACGTCGCGGCCGCGGCCTCGCACGAGCGCGTGCAGCGAGCCCGGCCCGTAGCCGCCTCCGCCGCGTACGCCACCGCCCGGTTTGATCAGCCGCCCCGCCGAGCCGTCCTCGCATAGGAAGACCGGGTTCGCGGCAAACAGCGGCGGCGGCGTCGGCTGCTCGGCCCGCCTGGTCCGGCGGCTCGTCGCCGCGCCGCTCCTACGGCTCATCTCCTTTCTTCTCCGTTCACCGGCTCACTCCGATCGATCGACGAGGTAAGTTTTTACTAACGCCGTCGAGGTTTTTTATACGCGACGATCAAGTTCAGTTCAGCTCTCGTGCGACGTGGCCGACCGTGTCACGTAATCTTTACCTTGGCATGTGAGCAACAAGGAGGCGTGGACGTGTCGTTGCTGTTCCTTTCGCGCCTCCTCACCCCCACTGCTCCGCCCGTGAGATCGCTACGTGGTCGAGGTGTGGTGCACACGCACTCATCTGCAAGTCTGCAACGCCGCGAGCAACCGCCCCGGCTCGACTGCTTGCTTTGGCGTGATCGGCTCGGCGATTTCGGGCGTCCGTTCAGGTCGCTTTCTGGTTGCGTTTGCAGTCGGTCGCAGGTGTTCTCGTGAACACAAGAACATCCGTGAAATGCACACCGTGCAGATTCGACGCTGTGGCTCATGTGTAGTACCAGTACTAGCATTGCGTTTTTTCTGGAACACAAGGCGCTGATGGTACGACTAAGCTCACACTAATGTTGGGCAAAGTACGAAAACATTCAGATACTAGTATAGTATAAAAACAGAAGCATCCTTTACCTGTACTGCTAGTACACACGAGTGCATTGCTTTTCCGTAATGTATTGCACGCGCGCGACTTTTGTCCAAACACAAGCTAGCGAGCACACGTGACGGCAGGCAGGAATAACTGGGAAACCCCTCTGACCCAAAATTTTCCCTTTTCTGTGCCTCCTAACAAAACCGGCAATTTGCATCCACCAATGAACATTTCCCCTTCAAATCATCAGAATAGCCATGAGAAACAAAATTAAACAAGCACAAGAAAATGAAAAAAAAAAGATTGACATGTCTAGCAGGTGAGCAATCAAGGAGTCACCCAGGTCACCCGATTCCTGGAGGAAGAACACTATTATCGGTCCATGTGTGTGGTATGCATGGATCACTTTTGAGTCTTTTGGGTGCATAAAAAGCAGGTGGCAAACGGCATCAGGGCTCTCATCTCATTACACACACACACCCCCCAGTGCAACTGCAAGCCTAGCTGCTGATGAATCATTCTACTGTAGGCTACTGTAGAGCAAATCATCAAAAGGGAGAAAACCACACAGTGCTTGCTTGCTGCCTGTGGTGTAGAGGCTGGCCATGGATGCATGCATGCAGTGATGAACATTGGGTAGTTACACAAGCTAGAGGGAGGCTGGTCTCTTTTTGCAGGGCTTGGCAGCTGTTAAAAGAGGAAGAAAAGGCTGGTGGTGAATGGTCCTGAAATTTTATCATTGTATTCTGGTGAGGCTGTTGGTTGGGAGTACAATGAGAACTGGATTAGACCACTAGTCCACTGTCTGTCAATAATACTGGGAAAAGAAAGACCGCTCTCAGGCTCCAAAAAGCAATGCTAAACTATTTGGTCAGAATTTTGCACAGATTTAAACGCAAGGACCCCCCCCCCCTTCCCATTGCCTCGTCCAAACTGACCTATAACTACAGTTCTCGTTTGTCTATGTCTACTGATTGCAAACAAAGTAGTCCTATGCAAAATTCGTATACACCGAATATATGGTCCAATAATTGGGAGACAAACAGAACGGCCCGTAGACGAAATACCAGTGAAACACTACACGAATGCCGCATGGACCAACTAAATTACCAACAAGCATCAAGAAGTCAAGAGGAATACTTATATCAGCTCACAAACAATCCATTGAATATACTATCAGAAAGCGAGGATCAGATTACATTCATCCACGATTATGACGTCACAACATCGTATATTTTAAGATGAGACATTCCACAATGGAGCACCAAATCCATCCATACCACACATCATAGCACGTCAAGATCCAAGGTGAAGGTTACAAAGCAAAGGAAAAATAACAGAGCAGAAATACCAAAAACACAAGATTAGTCTGAATGACAAAGTACCGAGGTAAATGCTCACACTTGAAGATGTCATAACGATATGTAACAAGGTGGAAGACTGATTCAATCGTTTCCTCATGCCTGTCATCTTGTTGCATTTTTGTTGATCAAGAAGCTCACACCAGGCGGATGCTCGGGTGATTTACAACAACTGAACCGAGATCATCGCGCAGGTTACTGTTACCATCATAAACACTATGATTCTCCAGTCTAGGACTGCTTCCGGTGCTACTGGAGACTGATCCAAAGGTGGTCTTCTGCAGAACACCAACTGGGGATGAATCGAACCCTGAGCTTGAATCCCAACCATCGTTTAAAAGGTTTAGAGACGCCGATAGGCAATTCCTTGCTTCCATGTTGTTATTCTTGGTTAAAACCTCCCCCAATGGTCCGCCCATCAAAGAATCACGGAACATAGGCGTCCAGTTTGCTTCTCCCTGGTTAACCTCATCTCTATTTGCTGCAGAACCTAGACAGATAGGACTATATTCTCGGCTCAGCTTAAGAGGTGACAACATCAGCTTCTCATGGATGGGAGATGTTGAGGCCGATGACAGGTCAGAAGACGCCATTGGAGCAGATATTGAGAGCTGGCTTCTCTGAGCTTGCATGTCTTCAGCATCAGGCCATGCGAGAGCTCCCTGTGCAGGTGTCCTTGGCCAGTCCACAAAGTGTTGAAGGGAAACTGAACTCTGTTGTTCATTCAGACTCTGCGAAGTGAGCAAATTGACGTTCTCCAAGGAGCTATGAGGAGAACTCATCAGTGATTCAGGTGATACTAGGCCAAAATCTGGCCTTGAGTTGGACACTTCAAAAGGATTATGTTGTTTTGAGAATGGAAACAGGCTGCCCGTGTTTCTCGTGCTCATGGAAGTCAGCATCGAGAGACTGTCTGAGTCTTGCACTTGTTCATTCTCATTATGCTTGTTTGCCAGATCCCTGTAGAAGTTTGATCAACAAGTGATTCATTAGTGAAGTAGTTAATACAGCATATAACAGTTGTTCCTTTAGTATGGCAGTACTAAAACAACCTCTCTACTCACAAAACAAGTACCTTTAGGGCTACCAGAATGCATAGATGAGCAATGTAAAGAATGGATTTGTTTAATTGATGGTAAATGATTAAGAGCTTATCTTTGGGGCTCATCTCCAATCATGGTAGCTAAATAACCTAGGCAACTAAATTACCTTCTATCTATATTATTTGGTGGATGCCGGCAGGCAAATATGTATGGAAATGGAATATCTGTGCAAAATGGCAAAAGCGGAACTTGACGTCTTGAGCTTAAGCATTGGCTATATGATTGACTAAAAACAATATTTAGAGCTTGAAAATGCTGCCAAGATTCTACCTGTTATATTGCAGAGAGCAAGGATTGGCAGTGTTGGCAGCGTAGTTCTTCATTTGCTGCTGCTGATGGTTAATAGCGAGGCCAGCAACAGCTCCGCCACTGTGGGCGGTCGGAGCACTAGGCTGGGTAGCAGAGGCAACGGCAGCTGCCGCCGCCGCGGGCATCGCTTTCGCGGCATGGCCAGGCTGGCCTTCCACATGCTTTCTTGAACGGTGGCGTCCCCGGTTCATGTGTCGCTCACAGTACTTCTGGTCGGCGACCGCGTCCCTCGAGCACCGCCATTTCTTGCCGTCCGTCCGGCGGCACCGGCCGGGCTCCGGATCCGCGCTGCCGGAGTAGCCCAGCTGGAAAGATCCCCATCCCACTGCACAGCAAAACCCCAACCAAGGGCAATGCAACCAAGATCAGGGAATGGAACAGCTTTAATTTATCATAAAATCAGTCCATGATGAAAGGAACTAAAGCCAAGAAAGCATTCAGTTGATCTGCTTCCTTTCCCATTTCTTGGCTTACATGTGCTTGAGCCAAAGTAGGCAGGTGAGTAGGGTGATGTGAGGCTCCTCCTGATGGGGATGAGGAGGCTGTGAGGAACAGGGCTATTCGCAGCCAAGTACTTGTATATCAGCGCCTGGTGCTCCAGCTCGATCCACTGAGACGGCGTGAAGGGACCCCTCACCCTGGCCATTGCACCCTGCATGCTGCTGCTCAAGCTCATTGAGCTCAATCCTGCAGGCAGATACACCAAGGAGATGAGCAACAAGGCAGTGCAAGCCAACAAGGCACAGCCAAAAAAACATGTACTTTATAGAGACGAGACGACGACCACCATCCAGATGCATGTGTTTCCTAAACATGATCCTTGTGCAAGACGGAGTATACTACATGTACATAGATAGGGGCAAGCAAAAGACACACAAAAATCTGAAGCAAAGTGGCTGCAAGGATCAGAAGCAGCACGGATTTGTAGGTGGCGTGTGCATAAAAAGTCACCAACAACCACATGTTCGATCCGTTGCAGCAAAGCTTGATTCGCGTATGCCGCATTGTTTACTTGCAACCTTTCTTGCATGTTTTTTTCTACTTTAACCTTTCTTTCTTCCCTAGTGAGAAAAACGTAGAAATAGTAGTGATAAATAATGCTAAAGATCACGACTTTTCTCATCCATATATGTGTTTTCTCCTTTAGTTTCGGCGAAAGGTATGACGAAAGAGAATACGCCCGATCCGCACCGATGAGGACAAGAAAGCGTTTGTGGATGTCACTGAAAAGAACAGGTAACTTATACTCCAGTATCAAAAAAAGCTCAAGAACTATCCAATATAGGAGTAGTTTATATTCATACTCATATACGCTAAAGAGAATAAACTGGTCTGTTTTAGAGGAAGTGAGCTATTCGCAGTCAGTGATCTAGTCGAAAGGAAGCCAAAAATGAAAAATATGAAGAAAAAGATACTAGAAAATAGTAGCTCTGAAAGATGCCAATCCGAATCTAAACCACAATAGTAAAAGAACCAAGTGGGAAAAAATAAAAGTAAAAACTAAATCAGCTCCATCCCAGTGTGAGCAAGGATCAAGCATGATGCATACCAACAAAAATAAAAAGGCAGAGAAGTAGCATAAAAAATGAAAAGTAAATCTATAACAAAGAGAGATGAATCAAACAGCAATAATACTTGAAAAGGAGCATAAAGCTTTTCAATCACCAAATCGAATCGGACGAGCAGAACAGGAAAAAAATAAATGGAAAGATTTTTGCACCATCCCCACCTGAGCAAGAAGCAGGGGTGCCATAGTACAGCGGCATCGCCCCGCCAGCCGCCGCCGCGGCCACGGCGGCGCCACCGCCGCCGGAGGAGCACGACGAGGCGGAGGACGAGAAGCTGAGCATCTGCTCCCCGCCATGGCCCGGGCTACATGACGCCCCGAGCAGGAACGGCGCCGCCACCTTGACCGCCTCGGACACCGCCGCCGCCGCCGCCGCCGCGGCGGACGCGTCCCCGCCCCTCGCCTGCTTCGCCGGCGGCCTCCACCCGTGCTCCTGATCCCCCGCATTGCCCCTCCCGTGCTTCATCAGCCTAGATCCGAGCAACCCGCCGCCGCCAAGCTCCCCGCCGCCTCCCCCGTCCACCGCCGCCATCACCACCCCCACCCCGCCGCCCAGGTCCATCCCCACCTCCTACCACTGTCCCCTCCTGCTCTCCCGGTCATCCGCCGCAGCCGAAGCGAGCTGAGCAAGCGAGCGCATCCCCCCTCCTCCTCCTCCTCCTCCTCCTCCTCCTCCTCCTCCTCCTCCTCTTCCTGTGGTGGTGGTGGCGCGCACGCGCGTGCTCTCGCTTCGCGCTCGCGCTCGCGTCGCGTGGCCTTGGTTTCTACGGTGGAATGGCGGATGCGTCGTCGCGGGCGGCTCGCGTTCGGGAAACCGGGATGGTTTTCCTTTTGGGGGCAAGACTAGCCACAGCCCCAGTACTAGTAGTACAACACCCAGGGGTAAATAGGGAAACTCTTTTCAAGATTTTTACTGCTATGTTTTTTAACCGAGTCATTTTACTGCTCTAACCACCGGCAAAATTGATGGTAAGGAGCGATCTTACTGTACAGCTGTAGCAGTAGTAAGAACTGTAGCCGGTAGGCTTTATTTGCCTGGGTGGATTTTTCTTTTTTTTTTTCCGTTGAAGTAGGGGGCCGGTATCTTTGCATTGTAAAGTTGCTCCAAATGCTACTAGATTCAACAACATTTATAAGAGAAAGATTATGATTCCTACCAAGAAGATTCAATGACATTATCTTTCCGAGAAGAAAGTACTACTACTGGAATAGCTCAGCCGAAACCAACCCTTTTGTCCTATAGATCAACCAGGACAAGCGTTGTGTGTGTGCAAGAGAAACTGATAGATGTAACCGGTAGTTGACAATAGCAACAAGAGCAGCTAACACCAACATTTGGTGTGTTCGACCGTACGTTCTCCTCCCTAGACATGGAATGGCAGGTAGCATAGTGACAGTGTGTATGATATGCTGATAGCATCGTATGCCGCCACGATCGATCTAGAGCTCATGTTGATGTTAGATTTAAGGCCTGTTTAGATTATATCATTTTAAATTATATTATTGTTTTATAAAATTGATAAATATAGATTTATTTAATTTGTTACCAAATACTGATAATATATAAAAATTTTTGACACAACATATTTATTTTATTCTATCAAAATTTAACAATGCTATTAACTATCAAAATTTTGGTATTGATAAATTTTAAAAATAGTTGATTTTGATGGAAATTTGAACATGTCCTTAGTTTTGGTTGATAGGTGAGTTTGCTAGCTAGCTGCGTGCTTAGCTCCAGCCGCTCACTGGGCATGGAAATTAGGCAATTAGTAGCTGGTAAGCAGTAGTACGTACTATCTCCCTGTGCTAATTAAGATATTAGACCATGGAATCGCAGCCACGCGAGACGCACGTATGCATGGATAGATCGGTCCATATCTGTGTGTGTATATATATTTGTTGCGCACATGCACCTGAAATACCGTAGGCTAAGATCGCAGGAGCATCAATCATGGTTGAAGATTAGCACGCTAGCACGACCACACGAGCAAAGCGGACGAGTTCCGGATCTCAAACAGGGTTAATGTGCCGTTTAGTGGAAAGATATAACGCGAAGGGCCATTCGGTTTGGAGAATTTTTCACGGGAATCTTGGACTTAAAACTGTTTTCTGTAAAAAAAAACCTCTAAAATTCCTGCGTCCCGAAAAAACACTAAGGCTTTGTTCGGCTGAGAAGGTTCAGAACGCGCACAGTAACACGGAAAACGGAACGGTCATTAGCGCGTGATTAATTAAGTATTAGCTAAATTTTTTTTCAAAAATGGATTAATTTGATTTTTTTAAGCAACTTTTGTATAGAAACTTTTTACAAAAAAGTTCACCGTGTAGTAGTTTGAAAAGCGTGCGCGGGAGGAAAAACACTGTGGGCACTGTACGCGTTCGTAACTCGATCTGCCGAACAGACCCTAAACGTTCTATGATGAAGGTTTTGACAAAATAGTGTAGTACTGTAGTGGCATTAGTATGTTTTCAAAATGAAAAAGAAAAGAAAAAAATCATGCGCAGCTCAATTCTCATGCTCCAAAAATTCAAGATACGTAGCTGAACACACTTCTCCATGACACATACATCGGCTCTTTGGCTCTTATCATTTGCTGGTTGATATTTGAACCGTATAGCTAAAAGCTAAAATTTAAAACTTAATTTTAGAATTTTTTATAGCTGTCTATTTTTAACCGTGTAAAAACTTGTAAAAAATATATATATTAAGTTGCTTCATATATTTCAACCGCAACTCTACCGCTAGCAGTCATATTTCGGAACTCCTATTTAGACATCAAGCTCAAAATTTCGAGAAGCAGTTAGTGAGAATTTAAAAAGACTAGATTTTCTAACTCATGGCTACTATTTATTTTTCCTAACCTTTACAAGCATAGTTTTTAATTTTAATCTAACTTAAAATCTAAACTGTTTGAAAGTCGAAGATTTAAAAGCGGTCGCTGTTAAAAACTCCCCTTAAATTACAGAACCTAGCTTGCTCGGCGCCATGGTGTATGTGCCAGGGAGCAGGGACCGATCGGAACACCGAACAGTTCCACGCGCCGTACGCTGTCCGCTTCTCGCCTTCGGTACGTTGCGTGCGCTCTCCATTTCTCCAACCTCACTGCCTTTCTCTTGCCCGGACTGATCAGTAAAGACTCAGTAAATCAAGGCCGTAAAAAGAAGAGCCTGTATATCACCAGATCACCTCCGTTAATTCGCTCGTCGCTGCAAAGCTGCAAGCGAGAGAGAGAATGTTCACCCAAACAGTGGGGTCAACCGTGCTAGATCAGCTCGATTAACGGTAATCCGGCTGTGTTGGCGGGCTACCTAACGCCCGTTTCTACGGCAGATATATTCACTCTCATCGCACGAGAGTTACTGCCTCTATCATTCTACAATGATGGGATAATATTGTTGTTTTTTCCAAGGCGTTTCGAGTAACTTTTTCGTCTTTTCACTCTCCATTAGTTTTACCCCTAACATAATACTCCATCTATCGTCGTAAAGTATAAACAATTTTTGACAAGTTTTAGGTGATAAACAATTATGATTGGTTAAAATAAAACTAGATAGAAAAATTAAATAAAAAATGGTTACGATCGATTATGATGAAGACTAGTAGGTGAATAAATACTTTAAAAAATATTTATATTTTAAAACAGAGAATGCATTATTGATAGAGAATATAGTAAAAGTACTACTCTTTTATATTATTACCGTGAGGTAAAACATCAGATGAAATTAAAAAACCAGTAGCATGACATAATCATCACCCTTGGCATTAAAAACGTACACAATGGCACTATGTTCCAAAATAAATACTTGTGTAAACATATGCCAGTTGTTTGAAATGTCCCCCTTTCCCATCCTAATTAATTTACTACTACCCATTTGTTTAATTAGCCCTCCTCGATGTACTTAGGGCATTACAAAACCATCAAGTAGCAATATGCGTGGTCCAAGAGCACGGCTGCCTCACGTGCCTTCCCCCAAGCCATCACGAGCGGCTTAGTTTCTTAATAGCGAAAAATGTATATAGCTATAGTTAATTAACCTCTGCCTAATCGAGCTTTGTCACGGAGCTCTTTCTTTTTGGGCGGTCGTGATCTTGGTCAAAGAAATGGTAAGATTCTAGCAAGCTAAGGGGGGGCTCTCATTATGCTTATTAGCTTATATTAGCAATGAGATCGATCGATCCATGGGTGGCATTGTACTTGTTTAGAGTTAACTTTAAGGTTACGCATAGTTTAATTAGGCAGGCTTTGTATAGGAGGGAATAAAATGGTCCCTAGTTGTTTGTGGTACAAATCTGAAATAGGTTTGCATTATGGTCTTCACAAAAGGCTAATTACTTGGCCTGAAAGATCCTTGTTGCACATTTAGGGGAAATAATATCCATTAAAAAACATCAAACAAGTAAAATTTATGAAAACTAGACCTAAAAGTTTTCCAAGTCCATGGGAAAATTACTGGTGATGGGTATAGGCATAAACTACATTACCACTACATCTCACATCCAAAATCAACTTTACTTCGGAGAGAAAAAGGACAAAATTTAGACAAACAGTAATTTCATGGGTTTTTACGTATTTGATGGTTTTCACTATATATTCTTCTATACATTTAAACTACATATTTTATATTATTTTTGTAAGGCAAGCAAGATGGTTGAGATGGCTACGGTTAAAAATTATGTTATATACAAATACAAACATAAGAAACATAATGATATTTAATTAATATTATATTTCTTTTTTTCTTCTCATGAGGTGTTCTTTTTTAATGGCTGAATAAATGAATAATGTGTGATACTAATTTGGGAGTACAAATAAATAAATTTAACTATTATAAAGTAAAAAAATTAAGCAATAATTAAAAATCATATCTATATTTTTTTAAAAAATACATTGTTTATGAGTTTGAAAAGTGTGCACATTAATAATCCATTAATTCATTAAGCAGAAAAGAATAGGGCCACGACCAGCTCCTATCTCTCTTTCCTCTCTCATTTACATCAACAAAATAAGTGATATAAAATGCTTTATCAATTGAAGTTATATCTATACCTGTCATATTTAGGCTGTGTTCGTTTGCTGGTGTTCCCGGCGCGCACAGTACGCACGAAAAACGGAATGATCCATTAACGCGTGATTAATTAAGTATTAGCTAATTTTTTTTCGAAAATAGATTAATTTGATTTTTTTTAAGCAACTTTTGTATAGAAAATTTTTGTAAAAAATACACTGTTTAGTAGTTTGAAAAGCGTGTGCGTGAAAAAAATCACGGTGCGCGTGGGGAAATCAGCAAACTAACTCAGACTTAAGAAAGTTCGCTGTATGTTGACATCAGCAAAAGCATCAGCTCGCAAGTCCTGTATGTTGACATTTGGCCACCCATATAAAAACGGTCCATGCACCATCTTCTCTTTCACTAGTTAATATAATCTCTAGTCAAACATCATTTGGGCGTGTTAATGGTCAATTACTAGCTAGCTACTCCAGCATCTAGTCGTATCTCTCATGCATGAGACCAGGTTTCCTTCCTGCAACACGCTTCGTCGATCAAAGAAAAGCTCGAAAGGTAGTAGTAAACAGGAAAAGATACCCCTTAATAGCAGAGCAATATCACTGTTGCATCCTCACGCGCAGCTATCAAGATCAAGCAGCAAATGTGTTCATTGTTCAAGGATGGACCCCTACATCGATCAACCCCTTTGTTTTCAAGGCTATGGATGCAAAATATACAGAGAAATCTAATTGATCTTTTGGGCTGGCTGGCCGGCCAATTATGCGCTCCAAAACCTGCTTTTCCATGCGGTCCCTGAAGCTTTTTCCATCGAGTGTATAACAAACATCTCCATCGCTTTCTCACAATCTCTCGATCGGATGCTTCCGATCATGCATGGTAGCTAGGGGGAAAACGTGCCGCGTAACAATCAAATCGAAGCAGCAAAGCGACCGATCATTTCTCCCCGAAAAGTCTCCCTTCTTCATCGACTTGATCGATCGTTTCTACCGTAAAGTTTGTTCATCTATCCTTGATTATTCTGCCTTTCTTACCTTCTAGATTTATATTTCTAACCTTTACTACACATAGCTTTAGAGGGAGTAATCAAACATTGTCGTCCTCTGCGCACACAAACGATTAAAGCCAATCCATCTACTCTCTGCATTCTTTTACTCTCTCTTTCTCTCTCTCTCTCTCTCTCACACACACAAGCCAACAAAATAAAGCTGCTAGCTAGCGTTACACAGGTGCTAGCTAAATTTAGCCCTCATCTGGTAAATGTGAAGTGTAACTTGTAAAATGTGAATTAAAATAGCGTTTGAATCCCCAGCGAAGTAAATGAATGATCGAAGCAATGTGAGGTCCATGAGTAGCATTATTGACTACTGTGAGCTACTAGTACGTACTGGAAGCGACTTGGGACTTTCAATTCGAACGAATTGAAACGCTGCCCCTTCGAGTCGTCGTTCTAGCTCGTTGTCTCATGAAATCGGTGTGTACTCCCGCAACAGTAGTCACACGCGCGTGCACACACTTGTAGTACTCCATTTTACTTTATTCGTTTCAAAAAATAAGTTCAATCCTCAGTATTGAGGTTTTTTTAAAACATTAGAGTGCACCACATGCGTGTATATACGTGTGGGAACAATATCCTCTAATATACTGTATGTGCATCAAAATAAATGAAGCCTATATATTAGTTACATGTAGTGCTTTTGAGGATGTGTATTCACGCCTATGGCCGGAGGCCTCGGGCGTCGCAATCCTTCCTTTGACGCACATGCATATCTCAACCATTTCCGGTGAAATGTTGGAAATATTTTTGCTTGATTTAGTTCGGTGAGCTTCTTTCCAAACGATTATACACCACCGAGACGTACAAGGTACGTTTTGGACTTTCTGGTGCAGCTGAACATACAGATTTATCACAGAGCCGTGTTGGCAAAAATGAGGCAGATCGTAGCTAGAGCGACCTAACACTGTACGTGCCAATCCTATAGCGACGGTTCAATAATTAGGATAGGAAAATTGAAGCGAGTGAGGACGACAGGTTAGTTCGCCAATAGTGGTTGGCAATTAGTGGCTCGTACGTACCACCACATCTCGGTCGTCGCTGTTTTGTAGTACTCGACTCGAAAATCATCGGAAGAAGCTAGCTTAGCTGTGGCTAGCAATATAATTAGCCGCGGCCTATGACCCGGTGCGTGTGCAACGCCCTGCATATCTACCGTGTAGAAGTGGCAAGCGGATAGTTGTTTGCTGGTACATTCATACGCATGTCCCCGATCTGGCAACACGCATGTTCGCCGCCCGTACGCGCCCAATAAAGCTCCATCTCGCAACGAATTATAATCATTTGATCACCACCCAACGAACAAATTAAGAGACGCACGAAATTATCACATTAACTGATGGTGCACCAGCAGATTGTGGTAGCTCATTTATTACCACACGGAACAGTAGAGGGATGACTAATGGGCGCGCGCTTGATGTCTAGCTCACGCAGTCACGCGCCCCTTCTTCTGAATAGTCTTATTAGGCCAATCTTAATGAATATTTCATGGGTATGTCATGTTCATTTAATAGGATGACACCTCAACAAAAAAAAATATTTGCATGATATGAGGAGGAGAGAGAAGGAAAGAGTTTCATCATGGTGAAACGACTCAGCGCTGTTTCATAGCTCTCGGTAACCGGGTGAAACTCCCATTGAGACCAAATCGTTTCATCCTCCAGATCCCATGCGCACACCTCCGCCCGCGCGCGAAACTTCGCCTTCTTTCCCGCACCGCGCGGAATCCTCCTACGCCGAATCCTTCTGGCTAACACAATTCATAGGGTGCATATGATCCCAACGAACTGCAGCAATTAAATTCTTTTCTTAGTCTTGGAAACGTCAAAGTGAGACGCTGCATTGTGGGAGCTGTTTCATTGATGGTTTCATTGAGTCTTGATGACGTTTTAATTTTGGAAACTATGCAATGACACTAGCCATTGAGACTGATCTTAGCGTTAATGATGTTAATTAGTGTTAATGATAATTTTAGTATTGGTTTTATTAATAAATAAATAAAACTTTTAACTCGGATTTGATAATTTTCAAGTCAAAATTTAAAACTTTTAACTTAAGATTTTTTTTGAAAACTTTCAATTCGAATTTGAAAACTTTCAACTCAAGATTTGAAACTTTCAAGTCAAGATTTAAAAACTTTCAACTCAGATTTAAAAACTTTCAAGTTAATATTTGAAACTTTCAAACCAGATTTGAAAACTTTCAAGCGAAGATTTTAAACTTTTAACTCAAGATTTGAAATCTTCAACTCAGATTTGAGATATTTAACTCGGGTTTGAAAACATTCAACTCAAATTTAAATAAAATTCAAGTCAAGATTTAAAAACTTGATAGGTTTGAAAACTTTCAACCAAAATTTTAAAACTTTTATCTTAAAATTCAAAATATTGAATTTAAATTCAAAAACTTTCATCTCGAAATTCAAAACATTCAACTTAAAGTTTTCAACTCAAATTGAAGGTGAAATATTCAATATATAAAATACAATAAAAAAATTCGCAAAAAAAATCATGCATGCGATGTGAACAACATAATAGTCACGAGAGAAAAAAGGAATGCTTTCCCTTGAAAAAAACGAATGACAAGAAAAAAAAAACTAGTGTGTGCGTGGGCCTTAGCAGCGTCCGTGCCGCCAACACGTATGCGCTAATTAGCGTTTCTGGGAACAGTAGTGCTAAGCTCGAAGGGAAGATAGCTTAGCTATAGCTCCTTTTGCCCTTGTCGATCGAGAATCAGTGTCATCGGCTGGCTAGCTCATCGCATCGATCGGATTATTGTACGTCGACCAACAGCAACAGTGAGGACCGACCTAGTTGCGAAAGCGGCTAGCGGTGTGTAGGGCCGGCCCTTTTGATGGAGGTCGTAATCGATCAACTTCCGTCCCGCCGTTGATTGGAGGACATGGGAGGAGCATATATGCCGGGGCAGCTGGACGTGGTGGTTGGCCACCACGAGAGAGGTTTACATTACTGGTTGATCATTCGATTTCGAGTCCAATCGGTATCAGGGTTTTTTATACATTTCGACCTTTTTTCGACAATTCCGAGTGAATTTCGATCAAAATTTTGCTGTTTGTCATTTGAATTTATAAAAAAAAAATCAAAATTCCAATCAAAAAATAATTTTGAGCCACATAGAAACGTCAAAAAATCACGAATACCGATCGGCTTTTGTTGGCTTTGTGAACCAGACCATTCATGAGCCAAAAATCAAGGTAAGCAGTTTAAAAAAACAAACATTTAAAAACCGTTGAGTTCCAACAAATTTTAATTTGTATTTTTTAACCTGACTAAAATCATGTGCGGCTTGCGGGATCAATTTGGCTCATCGTTGAAGGCTATCACACATGACACATCTAGCCGCTTGTCGAGTCCAAAACTGATTGAGAAGATGTTGATATATTTTAAGATGCGGAGTATTAATTTATCGACCCGGATGAAAAGTGAGCCCCCGCACTATCGTGTTGTCCGGACTACAATGCCGGCGGGAAGGGTCACTGGCGCAGCGATTGGCGTCGTCGTGTCGGCGTGGCATCGCGGAATCGGGGCCATTCCGGCTTCCAGGTGTAGAAAAGATAAGGGAACACGAACGTGAGCACGTACAGTCGTACAGGTGGCATCGATCCGTCATCGATCGATCATCAAAAGGTTTTTCTTCTCGGCCGGATAAGGATGCGTGACATGGGCGATGAACGAGTGCAGCTTCCCTATTTAAATACTACTAGTACTCCCTTCCACCGCCAACGCATTACGCATCAGTGCATGGACGTGACGCGAAAATTTAAATGGATTGGGAGATTCTCGGAAAGAAAAAAATGCGTAGGTCGAACACGAGGGGAAATCTTGGTGTTCTTGTTTTTTTTATGTTCCTGATTTGATGTCTACAGCGAGACATATAGATGCGGCAGAACATACCACGTCAATCCCTTCAGGGATGATTTTCAACATTTTTTTTCTCATACTTTCGTAGGAACTCCTACTCTGCTTTTCTGTTATTCACGAGAGGTACAAATGTAGAGTACATGTTATATAATGTACAGTACGCATGCATGTAGTGATACACAGCTACGTTATCTCTATCATTTAAATTTTGTTTAAAACTATTATATTTCTAATAAGATATGACACTCAACAAATTAATTAGATAAAGATATACTGTCTTCTAACCCTCTGTCTTTCCATCCTCTTTTCCTAGCCTTTCTTTTAATCAAGTTTACGTGTAGCATGTGTATCATTAATTAAATATGGTTATTGTGGTTATTTGTGTGTACTACTAATATGTTTCTAATCTTTTAGAAATATAATTATTCTATGACGGAGATAGTATTTATAAATGATAATGCTTTTAATCGGATGTCCAATATGCGATAAATAATCGAATGTTATAATTCCCTCATCCGAACTCACGAACGACACATCCATCCATCCACCCACCCACGGACCCTACCATTTTCATCCCTTGTATTTGTTCTCTCTTCTCTTCATCTTTCCTCCCCTCATTCTTTTGGTCTATCATGGTGCAGTTGTGGATCAGGTCGAACTATCGAAGGTGTCAGTGAGCTGCATCACATTAATACGTACGATGATATATGTGTCGAGTGAGAAGAGGATGCGAAGGAGGGAGGGGGTGGGGGTTGTGGGAGGCAAAGAGGCGGGAGCCTCCTATGGCTAGATGTTGTAATGCATGTGGTTTTGTGTTGTAATAGATCTTTTTCAATATTACACATAATGTTGTTTGAATGTTTCGGTAAATATATCTTTTGATGTTCTATTGGTTCATGCGCGAATTTTAAATGTGGTGTTGTCTGAGTAAGTATTTTGTGGTGTTGTAGGTTATTGGGTTTATTTCTTATTTTTTTAAAAATGTTTTAGGTGTTGATAATATATTACTCCTTCCGGTTTCATAATTTTTGACATTTTAAAAGGTCAAACTTTTATAACTTTGATTATCGATAACTTTAAAGATATTTAGTTTAAAGGTACTAGAACAACATATATAGATTTATTTTACAAAATAATATATATATATTATAATAGAAAAATAGTCAAAGATATATTTTGGAGACCATGTCATTGTCCAAAACTTTAAAAATTATGAAACTGAAAGGAGAGAGTACATCTTTGATCAACAGAAACATTTTGACCGTCTATTCATTTCTCTCGTATTGAATACTCCCTTGCTCCTAGTCTTAGTCCGTTTATGGTAGCATTTATGGGCGTGATTTAAGTCACAAAAGTAGTACAGACTATTATTACAGTAGTCCAAGAAAGTAGGAAAGCGAAATAGATTATCACAATGCATTATTTTCTCTATGAAATTCAATTATAAGCTCCTGTGTCAAACACGGAAACTAACTATTAGTATTTTTTTTCCCGAATCAACGACAATCCTATTGTATCAAACTATTCTCTTCATCTTATAATATAAGGAATTTTAATGAGGTAGTAGCTAGAAATCTGAACAACAGTACTCCATGGATGGAAACCAGTCGATCTGATCACAAGTGAAGAAACGGCTTGCACCTCAAAATCTCTAATCACAAGTCATACAACTGCGGTAAAGAGCGGACAGCAGTTTGTTTTATCTACGCCGGATACAGACAGCACGCACACTATGAGGGTATTTGGATCAGGGACTAATTTATTTTAAGTCCCTGTCACATCGAATATTTGAGTGCTAATTAAAAGTATTAAACATAGATTAATAATAAAATTAATTGCATAAATGAGTGCTAATTCGCGAGACAAATTTTTTAAGCCTAATTAATCCATAATTAGCATATGTTTATTGTAGCATCACATAGGCTAATCATGAATTAATTAGGCTCAATAGATTCGTCTCGCAAATTAGTCCAGTATTATAAAATGGGTTTTATTTTTAGTCTACGTTTAATACTTCTAATTAGTATATAAACATTTTAGTAAAACTTTTTAGTCCCATCCGGACCTATAGCGCTAGCATAGTCTAATGATTTTAGGCTGCGCGTATAGCTAGTACGGTCCAAGCATGGCGAATTTCCCCGTCCCAGAAAACATTATGAAATCCAATCGATCGGAGATGTGCATTGACAAGGGATGTGAGATGTGACGGAGACGGAGTCGGAGACGGGGTCGGCTTCCTCGTGGCCGACACGGATAAAGCGCGCCCACCTGCCCGCCCATCGCGTCGCCTCTCGCCGCTGCCGCGCGCCGTCCCGTCCCATCCGCGGGCACCCATCTCTACTGCCCACACACACCACCGCATCGTCGCGACCAGCCGCGAGCTGGATGGAGTTTGATGGACCAGTACTGCATTGGCATCAGCGATCTACTAGTATCTGACTGGTAGAAGTTGTAGGACGAGTATTTTACAGTAGCACAGGATGGCAGTTTTGCCCCTCCATCGCTTTCTCCTGCTCCGGGCCCCTCTTGCCTCTCTCTTCTACTGTATCTTTAATCTTCCTTTGAGACTTTACCAGTGTATTAATACACGGAAATAGTAGTCGCACTAGTGTGTACCGAGTTTTTATTTTCCGTTATTGAATTTCTTTTTCTTTTTGCGTTCGTAAAAATTTGATTTGGGCATGGTGAATCGGTTGTCTTGTGTTGCGTCTTTGCCGTATGCATAGGATGCATAGATGTTATAAGACGGCTGAGTTCCAATGCGATGGGCTTGTCACTCATCCCTCTTCCTTTGTCCTCTTCTCGGTCATCATGTCAATATGGACGGTGCGTATTATGATATAGTTGCTTGGTTGCCAACTTTTGTTTTTTTTATGTACTAGCTCTCTCCCTTCCTCTCGAACAAAATATTGTCGTTAAAAAGGTCAATACTAGGAGCAAGAGACGAATACGTACTACTGATACACTTGAAACGCCTTTGATTTTGTATATATATATATATGCGACTGTCGCGTGTATGAAAGCGAGGTCAAGTGGTCATTGGTCAACTCCCTCCGGCCCGGCACGCTCTGTTTGAAGTTTTATGCATACTCGATCCATCCAGTACGTACTGTACACGGTAGCAATCACGGCGTGATGATTCAACCATCTCTCCGTCGATCGGTTCGTTCCAACAGGAGAATTCCCAGATGCCGAAGTAGTAGGAGTAAGTTCGTACAGTAGTACGTACACCCACCACGATTCAGACGGAGTGGATGTTTCCTATTCAAACGCAATCCGGCAGCGTGGTGTTGAAGCGACCATACGTTCACATCGATCTGGGACGTGGTCAAATCTGCGCTTACGACTAGAATATAATATGCTTGGCGTAAGGACGATGGATGTCCCCATGCTCTCGCCAACCCCGTCCAGCGACTCCAGTCGTTTTCAGAAAATTAATTACTACTCCTACAACAACATGCATGGGTCCTCTCTGCTATAGTAGCTATGCATCTCCTCCATTTCACAGTTTCACACACGTAATAGGCGACACTTTTACAGGCTGCCAAGTTCCCGTTTTTGTCGACCGCGAAAAATGTGAGGTTTGGACGAAAGAAGATTCTGAACGAAGTTTTAAAAATATTCAAATTAGGAAATAAATTTGACCAAAATCTATCGAAATCTGGAGAAAACCGTCATACCACCGAGGGTTAGGATCTGACGCTCAATTGGAAAGGCAAACCCTGCACACGCTGCATAGGAGTACGTGCAAGAGGACATGCATGTATGAGCAAGCCTTGTGAAATACCATGCGATGCCGAGCCTTTGTACCAGGAGTACAACTAGCGCAATCCACCCTGACCGGTGACGACCACCCCATGCACCGCGCCGGCCGGCCGGCGGCACCGTCGCGGACGTACGATACGCCTTGGGCTGGGCGTGCGGTTTGGACGCACCCGGCCCCTGCCCGGCCAAAATTCCCCGGTCCGCTCGCCTTCCATCATTCCGACGCACACGCGCGGCCCCATGCACATTGTTCGTGCCTTTTGTCCCGCGCGCGCCCCGTGCTCTCCCCAGCTGCGACCCTGGGACGATGGCCCCAGCCGTCGTAGCACCAGTACAGTAGTATTAGTAGTAGCGCAGTAGCGGTATACGCGCGATGTATAGCCGGTGTGCTCGTTACGCACGGCGAAATCTGATACTCGTACGTGCTGCTACTATCTCGCTGGTTTCTTGTGTTTGTTTGCACGCTCGGTAACGCTCAGCACGTACGCTAGTCGGCGAGACAGTGGCCAACGCGGCTGCAAATTAAGACCCAAAGCGGCAGATGATGACATGGGGCCAGCCAGCCAGCCATGGAATTGCATGCATCGTGCATGCATGCTCTCGATGCATTGCTCCTGAATCCCTGATGTGTGCGTAGCACGAAGGCGCGGACAACGACTGCGATGCTTTCAGTCGTGACGAAAGACTGAGCTTAGCTCTGGGCATGCAGGAGCTATATGGAGCAGCTAGCTAGCTGCCTGCCCGGCGAGAAACGCCAGGGAAGATTTCCAAGAGAAGCTAGCGGCAGCTGCAGCGTGTGCAGGCTCTGGCATCTGTTTGGAGCTTGGGAGTAGCAGCATCAGGCTTAATTAAATGAGCATCAGGCTTAATTAAATGGCAGCTCGCATTGGTGTTTTCTGTCCTGTTAAACCGATGTGTCTCCCAGGTCCTTCAGTCTCTTTCTAGTACTACTACAATCCTGCTATTGGTAATCGACGAATTTGTATGGTAGTGCTAGTAAAATAGCCTAATACTATTATACGTTTTGTGATAGGGTAAAGATTAGAGTTGGTATCCTAAATACTCTATTATCTACTCCCTATGAAATATAAGCATTTCTATGTTAACGTTGTTTTAAGTAAATATTAAGATTAAGGAATTTTTCCCTTCCAAAAAAAGTTTATGTCGTGTTACTAATTTGAAATCATAAAAATGATTATATTTTAAACAAATGGAGTATTTAGTTATAGTTTACGTTAAATAAAACACATGATTGAAATTATCATGGACTATTTAGTTTTAGTTTTTCCAAAATTCAAAAATAACAAATACGAAGATGTATATATTCATATTAGACTCTTAATTTAGTATGTTATTAATTTAACTCAAATTTAAATTCGAAATCAATAATTTGTGATTTGTAATTGAAGTGGACTTCTCTTTCAATCTAAAGCACTACAATTTTAAAACAATCATCAATTTTAGCATGTGATTAATTTTTTATATATATTTAAAATTCATAACAACAATATTATATAGCTCGTGCAAATACACAGGTTTGTGACTAGTTAACCATATAATATTGTTAATTAAAACGGGAGGGTTTTCTGTACAAAACTAAACATGGAACTACTAATTGCATCCAAGGAGAAATCCCAAGTTTGTGTTGTGTGCCAAGGCTCAACTTTTGAACGTGCATCGCAGCTAGCTAGACATGTTTTAGTCACAGGGCTCACAGTATGGTTTAACTTAATCAACACAAAACTGACATTAATTACACGCAAATATTTTACAGCTCGTGATTAGGCACCAACATTGCAAATTATACACTATCATGAAAGGTCGCCTAGCTTGGCCTCTATTGGACACAGGACATCTCCATATAGTACAATTCTGCAGATCTCGAGTAAGTGTAGACGGTTAATTTACCAGCAGGTTGATTCTTTTGATACTTTAGGGCTAGTTTAGTTTTTGAGAGGTTTCACGCGAAACATACTTTACACCAAATTAAAATACTACTGATCATCTTAACACGAATACTAGAATATATTTACAGGAATGACAAATGAGCTAGGATGCATATGACAAGACTTGAGAAGAAGAGAACAAAAGAGAAGTCCTGCGAGCGAGATTGGGTGGAACCCAACGGATGCTGCCGGGCTTATTGTTTACTCCATCCGAGGAAGACATCAAGATGCCAACCACAACTAATCCGATCTTAATCTACAGGGATAATAACATCAGAGTACACGATATATCGACCTTAGTTTACTCTAGGCGAGGGAAGAATTCCAAGATAGCTAGTTTTGAGCTATCTTTGCATGCAGCAGCAGTGTAAAGAATTTCTTACAAGACGACCAGAATCAATTCTTTTTCCTAGCTACCAGGCCAGGATATATATTGAGGAGACCCAGGATGCTCGAAATGTGGTGTACAGTACTGTATGCGCAACATTATGATGGACAGTGAAACTGCCAGGACGCAGTAGAACTGCAAATACAATGTAATTAAAAAACATAAAATTAATGTCAGCAGTACATTCATTACACGCAGTCTTAATTCTACGTACTCCTATATGCCACTAGTTGACAATTTTTTGAGTTATTATGATGTACTAGTAGTATGGTAGTACTACTAATTTGTCCTTCAAAGTAACCAAATGTGATATTGTCTCACTCTAGTAAAAATTTCTTTAATATGCATTTAGAGTGTGTGAACTAGTTTTTACATCAACTTTCTTTCATTCAAGCCACATTTATGAGGCCCATTGATTGTCTTAATAAACCAAAGCAAAAGTCAAAACTTGAATTTTCAAGCTTAATTTTAAAATTGATTTTAAAATATTTTCAACGTGATTCTTTTTCAACATTGACTTTTAAATCGCTAAAAACACATATATAAATCTTTTACCTATAAATTAATTTTTATTTTAGCTATTTTGGCTTATTAAAGAATATGTACAACCGATGAGGGCCTATAACATTTTTTCCATTCATATTTCATGTATGGCAATGCAAAATTCGACTCCAATCTATACGTTTCAGAGAATTACACAGTATCTCTCCTCGCTCCTTGTACATTGTCTTTGTGAACAAATATTGCGAGACAGAAACCAGAGTGCCAATATGTAATTGAAATTTCATTAACCAAAATCACGTCAAAAACAAATCACCCAAAATGAAGCTACTACTAATTAGACGGCTCCACCAAAACACAACAACAGTTGGCCTTTTGGATCAGCTAGGACATGATTGTACTCGTCCGTGCCACCGTGTGTTACTCCAACTAACCCCTTTCTAACCCTACTTTGGGAGGCCGTTTTCTCGTTAACCGAGGGATGATGCATGCCTTGGCTTGGCTCACATGGGGGAGGGGATGGGAATCTTGGTTTGTTTACATGGGGCCGCGTGCAACACACCCCTCCTCTCTTCCTCCTTCCCTGCATGGTCCCCACAGGGTTGGGATTTGTGTGACCGTGCCAAAGTGAAATTGACTACACTGCTCCATGAGTGCGTGGCCAATTATAAAATTGCCCCCACCGTGTACTGCACTGCTACTGTTGATGGAGAAAACTTTGCCTGTACTACTCCTGCTAATCATCCAGCCAGGCCAGCTGATGGCAATTCCACTGACATTCCTTGGGTGATTATTACTATTACTGAATTACTGATGCAGTAGCATTGCCAATTAAGGGCGATTTGATTGTTAGCTTATTTCAGCTTGGAGAAAAGGGAATGGTCGGTGCTAGGGAGATATCGGTCGTTGGCTTCCAATCTGACGGCCATGCACGCATGATGGCATGAGAGAGACGATATTTTGCAGGTTTGGAACTTGCCTTTCCCTTTCACATATATAACCTGGAGGGAGCCCTAGGATTCTCAAAGGCAGATCTATAAATATTTTGTGTTAGTAGTATAGCACGGTTACCTTGGCTACGCAAATTAGCCATAGACCGATGGGGGCAGGGAGACATCTTCCTAGGTAACACCATCACGCAAAACATCTCTCAATGTACCTTCGAGCCTCTCCACGCACGCAAGATGGACTAGTTTACGCCATCGCCTACCTTGAGAACGCAGTACTAAATAAACCCTACTAACTAATTAGCCTAGTCCTAAGTATAACTCCTAATAACAATGTGGTAGGCAAAAGTGCATTAACCGACAAGCTTCCAGCACTCGCAACTCGCAAGTTCCAGTGGTTTGACGACGTGCTCTCGCGTCAACCAATCCGCCCGTCTCGGCGTTAGCGTGGACGTGGGCTACTGGCCCGGTTCTGCGTGAGAAAAAAAAAGGCCGACTTCGTGGGGGGTTTTCACGGAGAAATCCACGCAAAAACTCACCGCACAACGAACGGCCCAGCTAGACGAAAGCCCACTCGTTCGCTGCCCACTGGTGGTACAGTTTTGAGGCCGCGCCCGCGCCACGCCGCTCTCCCCGCCACGCGCACCAGCGGCCACTCGCTCGCGCTCGGGCGCTCGGCCACACGCTGGCACCGCACCGGCGGCTGCACCTCGCACTCGGCGCGCCCCGCTCTCGTCTCGTCTCGTCGTACCTATGGAGACAGCCGCCTCGCTCTCGCGCGCCACGCTCGCCGGAGCGTCCGCCGCTCCACGCGCGGCGTCGCGCGTGAACAGGGCTGTGGTCCTCGCGTCCCGGCCGCGCGGGGGACGCCTGGGCTGCCGCCGCGGCCGCAGCTCGCTGACCGTCTCGGCAGCGGCAGGGGCTTCCTCTCCCGTCTCCCCGTCGCCTAGCCCCGATGGCACCTCCCCCGGCGTGTGGGACGCCCTCGGCGGCGTGTCCGTGCTCGCCGCGGGCACCGGCGACGCCGTCCCGCTCAGGGACCTGTGGGACCCCACGGAGGTAGTCATCTTCTCCTCTTGTTGCGCGTGCGAAGTGTCGATCAAAGTACACTACTAACCAAGTAAAAAGTACGTCTTGCCGTTGTTGCGCGTAGGGTGTGGCCGTGGTGGCGTTGCTCCGCCATTTCGGGTGCTTCTGCTGGTGAGGAAATCGATCCGAGGCATCCATGCTCGCTACGTTTCTTGTGTTGCTCGGCTGATAATTAGTACTAACATTTTCCCCTATGGTCAAATGGATTATGAAGCTGGGAGCTGGCCTCCGTTCTGAAGGAATCCATGGCGAAATTCGACGCCGCCGGGACCAAGCTGATCGCCATCGGCGTCGGGACTCCTGACAAAACTCGCATTCTCGCCGACGGGGTAATCATTTACGCTTGGTGTGAGATTGACATTGAGAGAGAGTGTGGCACAATGACACTGTGTCGGTATGCTGTTAGTACTATACTGCACATGATCAATAATAATTCAGTCTGTTCTCTAAAAAAAAGATTTAGAGGGAAAGACGTTCCTCCAAACTTTTAAAGAAGAAATTATGAGCATGTTGACATATTTTTGTCACTGCACTATCAAGTGCATCTCAATTCACTCTGTTCTTTGACTTCCTCTGAAATTTTGCACATTGCAGCTGCCGTTTCCTATGGATAGCTTGTACGCCGACCCCGAGCGAAAGGTGAACTGAAATATCCCTCCATTAATCTGAGCAATTTCTTTCTGTAAAGAACACTGATTATTCTAATCCAAAGCCCAAGCTTGTTATGTATAAGAAGCACCCGAAATGCCGGTTGCCAAGACAAAATACGTGACTGTCTGATTAGTTCAGTACGTAAGCTAATGCATGCATCAATGGGTGAAGAAAATCTAAAGGAAAATGGAATTAGTACGTATTATGCTCATATTTACTGTGGATACTCATCTTTCAGGCTTACAAAGTGTTGGGGCTGTACCATGGTGTCGGTCGGACATTATTCAGCCCAGCTAATGTAAGCATCACAATTCAGTAGCGTAAGCTCCTTGCAATGCAAATCTGAAACAGTTACATGAATGGCACTGAAAGTACTAAACGTGTGATGTCCATGAAGGCGAAGATATACTCGAGGCTTGATTCCATCAAGAAGGCAACCAAGAACTACACGCTGGAAGGCACACCAGCAGACCTGACGGGTGTCTGGCAGCAGGTTGTTGAACACTGTTCTTTGCATGTACTCCTACAATACTCTGTATTGAAGTTCAGAGTTCCTTTTGTTTCTTGGTCCTGACCTGTCGCTCGCTGTTCATCGTACTCTGGTTTCTGTTCAGGGTGGAATGCTTGTGTTCAGAGGGAAAGAGTTGCTGTACTCGTGGAAAGACGAAGGCACAGGTGATCATGCTCCTCTGGATGATGTCCTCAACGCTTGCTGCAATCCAACTTCTTGAGGTCTCTAGCAGTCGGAAGATGTGTATATAAACATGAAATGCTCAGCATGCCAAACAGAGAGCAATTAGACTTAACATTACTGAATGTTCGATTAATTATGCATTGTTGGTTTGCTTATGTACTTAGCATGTCAAATGCTACCCAATGGACATGGCACTGCAAAGTCTGAACTCTGAACTTATGATGTAAAAAGTACAGTTACACCTAATCAAACAGACATACATGTTAAGCACAAAATCGAGGCAAAAAGATTCACGGGTATCTATCTTGCAATTTAACGAAGAACTGGTACGTTCTATACTAAATGTTTTTAAATTTTACTCTCTCGTTTTTCACGCACATGCTTTCTAAATGATGTGTTTTTTACAAAAAATTTTCAATAGAAAAGTTGTTTTAAAAATCCACATTAGTTTATTTTCAAGTTTTTATAGTTAATACTTATTAATTACTTCCCCTGATTTTATAATTTTTTTATGTTTTGAACAAGGTTAAGGTCAAACTTTTATAACTTTGACTATCAATAACTATAAAACTATTTAGTTTAAAGGCACTAAATCAACATATATAGATTTATCTTATAAAGTACTATAATAAAAGTAAAGATGTATTAATTTATTGCATATATTATAATAGAAAAATATAGTCAAACATAGGTTTTGAAGACCGTGTCATTGTCCAAAATATCAAAAATTATGAAACCGGAGGGAGTATGCGCTAATGAGCCACCCGTTTTGCGTGCGCGGAAAAGAAGTTCCCAATCTTCTTTGTCAAACACACATATATCTTTGCATTACAACTGTTACCCCATAACAAGAAGAAAATTGATTGTCAAGATGGGGTTTCCGCTGAATGTCACTTCACAATGTGGCTTTGTTAAAATGCCACTATCAAACGATACCAACTTGTTGGTATGCTATTCTATCCATTCGAGGTGTTTTCTTAATATTTTTACCCTCTTTTTGATGCTGGCTTGATTAAAATGCTCCTGTGGTGGGCAATGGTGATCGCGGTGGCCAGCGATCGAGACGGGACGACAAGATGCCTCGCACTCCTCCTGGTTCACCATTGTCCAAGAAGGGGCCAAGCTCGTTGTGCGCGTGCTCGCTCCGCACGCTCCATCGTTGCACGACTAACCGGAACGATGAGAAGATGGGGTGCCACCAGCGTTAGTGTTTCCTCTCGATGAGCTCCTTGGTGACGCGGTCATCCGACGTCATCGAGCTTGACTTCGCCATGATCGACGTCGACTGCCTGTTTGACCGCGTTGACACGCTTGGCCCCGTCGAGCTCCGCGAGACAGTGTATGAGATCTTCTTTATGTCCTACCGCTTGTCATTGGATGCGTGACATGATATTGGAAGGGAGGTGTCGTCACCGGTGGCCGGCGCGAGGGGCAGTAGTGAGGCGGCTACCGAGGCCATGGGCGGTGATAGCCATGTCAAGAATGTGTTGGGGCTCGTCGATCGGTTCCTCGACGTGTGGCTACGCTTGCTGCGGTGGCGGCGACGGCTATGGAAGGAGGTACGACATGTTCTAATCAACAACAGTGAGGCTGGGTTCACAGAGAGAGGAGGGGATCGGTTCGATTTGAATGGGTATTGATCCCCTTTCTCACGCATGCAAAGGAATTGGGGATCGGTTCGATTTGAATGGGTATTGATCCCCTTTCTCACGCATGTAAAGGAATTGATCAGGACAAAAAGATCGGTGCATGTGCTAAAAAAGGGTTAAAAATAAAGAAAATAGCATACCAATAAGTTAGCCTCTTTGTTTAATAATGATATTTAACAAAGACATATTGTGAAGGGAAATTCCAGCCAAACCCTATTTCGAAGATACACAATGTCAATTTTCTCCGGAAGGAAAGGCAAACTGTTCTGACCGTGTCTTCCCTAGAAACTTGTGGTTAGACCTCCCGCCATCCACGACGAGCTCCACACCGCAACAGTCACTAGCTCGCCTCCGTCTCCCGCGTCTAGGGTTTCGCCACGTCTCAAGCAGCCATGGCCGCGGCCGCCGCGTCCACCTCGCTCCCGCGCGTCTCCCTCCCGCCGGCCGCTCGCCCAGCCGCCGCTCCCTGTCGCGGTCTCCTCATCCCCGGTCGCCGCGGGTGCCTCCGTCTCCGCGGCTCACCAGCGGCACCGGCCGCCGCCGCCTCGGGCTCCCCTTCCGTGCCTTCCTCTTCTCCGCTCGCTGGGTCGGGCATCGGGGATGCCCTCGGTGGCGTTGCCATCTTCTCCGCGGCCACTGGCGAGCCCGTCCTGTTCAGGGACCTGTGGGACCAAAACGAGGTAGAGATGCTCGTCGGTTTCCCCTAATTTTAGCCTGTTCTGCTTTGCTTCCTAGCAAATTTTGTCTTCATATCTGCCCTATCTGGATCAAAGTTTTGCACACATGATGATTTTTCAAAATAAGATGCGATGAATTGCTGCCTGAGCAAATTAGATTCCTTCTATCAGTGGCGGATCAGAAAGAAATATCAGGGGGTCTGAACAAACTAGACAAAGCTATAGCCCCTTTTGCATGTATGTATGACAAAAAATTGTAGTGAGGCTTCATGGGGCTCCCACGGTCCCATTGCCAGTAGTGGAGGCTTGAGCCTCCGCTGCCCCTGCCTTCTGTAGATTTAGAAACTAGCGGAACATCGGAGCATTGTATTTCACCATGAGAGTCATACATGATGTATTCGTTACAGAAATAAATTAAAGAACTCCTCTGTTCTGCAGGGAATGGCTGTTGTTGCTCTGCTAAGGCATTTTGGGTGCCCTTGCTGGTGAGAGAGATGGCTCCTTTTGTGGATATCTGTTTCCCGGAACTCGTTTAATTTCTTTTTCTCTGCTAATCATGATCATTATTTGTGCTTCCTGTAGTTGGGAGTTGGCCTCGGTGTTGAGGGATACAAAAGAGAGATTTGATTCAGCTGGTGTCAAGCTAATAGCCGTTGGTGTTGGCACTCCAGATAAAGCCCGTATTCTTGCTGAGCGTGTATGCAGTGTGCTTTAATTTATACTTCAGCTTTTAACACACACATCATGAACCGTTCCTTCATCATGAAAAACCTTGTTTTACTAGTTCAAACTATGGAATTTGACCTTTTGAACCTCCTATCTGTTATAATATGAAAAACAAAATATTTGGCTATGAATTGTTGCAGTAGATCATTACAGCTTCCGGTCTAATATCACAACTTGCTGGACAATGGATTTATAGAGCAAAGCAATTTTTGACATTGTTTACTGTGCCCGTAAAGTTTTTTCGTCCCAAATGACATTTCTCCAAAAAAATGCTGATTGCAGTTGCCATTTCCATTGGACTACCTCTACGCAGATCCTGAGCGCAAGGTGCATATTCTTGTGCCCACCTATTTATGAATCTGTTTTATATCTTCACAGGTCACACTTTCTTACTTAAGAGTACCCCATATGCAAAGTGTCTCCTTGCCTTTCTATTGTTTGAACTGTACTAACAGGACCTGTCCCATAAAATGTATAGTTACCAAGTTGGAGAATTTTTTTTTTCAATTTTGTCTCTGTTGCGCCTGATTGGATGAAATCAGAACACATACGATGCAGTATTCATGTCAACTGACAACAGGAGAACTTTTGGTGTTGGATTGCATCCACAACTGGAAGGTTTCTATAGCTATAGAAAGTGGTTTCTATCTTCTAAACCTCTCTCTTTTCTCTTTCTTTTTTTTAAAATAAAAAAAATTGATGTTTTCAACTATAATAAGTGCAGTAATAGTATGTAAATTTGTTCCATAAGCATTCAATTGTAAATTTGTTCAAGCATTCAATTCTCCTGGACAGTATATGATGCATTTATTGTTCTTCCCTGTCCAGACATAGATGTTGATATCTGAATTAGACAGAAGCATGGTCAGTTTGGACATAATACACATGAAGATGAATTATCTTTGCATTGGACATTTTGTTGTTGATAAAAAACATTTTAATTCTTCTGTTACTGATTGCACAACTTATATTGAACCTTTTCACCTGCAGGCCTATGATCTCTTGGGTTTGTATTTTGGTATTGGTCGCACATTCTTCAATCCAGCCAGTGTAAGCATCATTAAATTTTGTGACTTACTTGCATAGCTGTTTTGGTGTGAAAAATGCTTGAACATTGTCTTAAACATATTTCCTTGAAGGTAAAAGTGTTTTCACGGTTTGACTCCCTTGAGGAGGCAGTGAAGAACTATACAATTGAAGCCACCCCAGATGATAGGGCAAGTGTTCTACAGCAGGTTGGATCATATGCCCACACACCATCGTCTGAACTTAATCTTTAGGATTTTATGAAGAATCTTTGATTGGTTACACTACTTGTATGTTCCAGGGTGGAATGTTTGTGTTCAGAGGGAAAGAATTAATATATGCAAGGAAAGATGAGGGCACTGGTGATCATGCTTCTCTGGATGATGTCCTCAACATCTGTTGTAAAGCCCCTGTGGCTTGATATGTTATAATCAATGTCCCATGAGAATTTCCACAGCCTGGTAGGACAGACTTTCCTTTTGCATCTTTTTTTTCCCCGAACATTTTCTTTTGCATCTAAGTATACAGTATCTTGAGTTTTCTTTTGGAAAATAGAAATTTAATCTTCGTGTTAACTTGTGGTGGCCTGTTCACAAAAAAGGACGATAAAAGAAAGTTAGAATATACTTTCATTGTTATGCCATGCTTAGTATTTTCATCGTCAATTCTCATTTACCACCAGCATGTTCTTTTCTCTGTTAACAAGCTGCACGTGGTATTCTATGCTTTCCCTTGTGCAGGTTCTGTTCGTGTCCCAAAGTTGTATGCAGAAAAGCATCTCTTTATCTGTACGTCTGATGTACCATGCTGTTGATATGTAATATATCAGTTGAAAACTTGAGAGATGTAGGTAGACCAAAGGGCTTTCTCATACCATAAGCTCAGCAGTTCTTTTTTTTTTTTGTCCTCATAGAAATGTACCAATCATAGAATCTTACACTGTACAATAAGTTTGTGTTAAAGTTAGCGAAATTTTCCTACAAATCTATTACCTCTATGCCATAAAAAATAATTTTTACCTTTGAACCTTTGTCCTATAATAATTGTATTTCTACTAATATGGGACCCATCAAAGTGATTACATCAAAATATTTTCTTGTATTCTCCTTTCCTTTCATTCCATCTCTAACCCGTTGTCTCAATCTTTCTTTTAATCAAGTTTATGTATGGAATGTGTGCATGTACTGTATTCATTAAATAAGTTTATTATGATCATTTGTCTATCCTCCTAATCTGTCTTTAATTCTCTAGAAAATTCAAATTTTATGGGATGAAGATACTGCTTTCGTCTCATAATATAAGAGATTTGGGTAGATGTGACACATTATAATGCTACGAATGTAGACACTATCCAGATTCGTAGTACTATGATATCACATTCATCCAAAATTTTTTATATTTTGAGACGGAGGTAACAGTAAGTACGGTTGGTGAAGTACGGCTCCTACACAGCGCTGGGCTCGTGTGGTCTTGACCCTTCAGTTTTGATTTGCATGTTTTAAAATGACCATATCTTCTATTTAATAATTCTGTTCTGAAATCCGTTTGATGTATCGAGCTTGTTACAATTAAATCATCAAATCACGATCCATATCAAGTATGATTCGCGCGTCCCCCATATATTATTTTAATTGCAATCCAAACATCCATTTCTATTAATATTTTATTCATCCATTCGATTTTCTATTACTATCAAGTATCAATATTGACTATGTTTCAGCCTGGTGGAATATTCTTTTATGCAATGCTAGGCCTATACGGCTTAGAGTGGGTTGGTATCATGTTTATCTTTCTTGCCCCTAACTTCTAGTTTTGTAGAACAAAATTATAAGTTGAACAATATGATACAAAACCTTTGAGTTTGTGTAGTACTATATTACTTAAATTAAATTTTCCTGCGATAACGCGCAGATTACCAGCTAGTAAATTATATTTCTTGAGAAGTACTTCAGATATCCAAATTCCTAAGTATGGCATCTGGTATACGTCATGTTTAAACGCAAGGGGAAAAACTAATAAAGGTGGAACAACTGCATTGGAGCTCAAATGGTCAAATCCTTAGGCTACTACCCACCCATCCAAATGCAAGTTTGGTGCTTCCAGGAGCCTAGGAAACTGCCATGAACATGCAGCCCATGTGAATAACATTGGGATCTTTTAACCAGCAAAACAGTTCACCAAAACAAACTCTTGTTGGCCTCAGAAACCAAAACCAGCAGTACCTTGATGAAACCACTCTATATGCATTTACTACTAGCATTTACTGCTAGCCAGAGAAATATAAAGTTACCTACAACTGTAACATCTATGTTGCTTTCAATTGCTGAGTATGATTCGACAATAGGCCTAAGTTAGTGATATGCTTTCAAAATGAAAAAAAAACCCTACGAAACATGATACTGTTGGATATGCAATATAGTTTATGTGCTGATGTTAGCACAAAACATACGTATCAGAGGTGGTATTGGTACCATACGAGGTTTGGTCTGGTATGGTACTAGGTTTGACATCTAGATTTCATGTTGATGTCAATTAGCACATAGACTGTACTGCATCTCAAAATTATATCGCGCACTTGCACGACTCCTTTCTAAATTTGAATGGTTAAATTTCTTCTACAATACCTAATCCTTCATAATTGATTCTGGAGTCCAAGCAAAAAAATAAGGACTGTCTAGTTCAATCACCAGAAAATATATATAAAAAAATTCAATCAATTGTTTTGACGGCTAAGATTGCATCGACTAAACTTTTCCCTCACCTTCTTCTTCGTGTGTTGCATCCGCTCGTTCGAGTGTTCGACACCGTCTGCCTCGTCCGACCGTACCACTCCTGACCTTATTTGTTGGCTGAAAGACGTAAACGGCGCGAGGCAAGGCCTATTAGACTGGCCTCCTCCCCACCTTTCCCACTCTCATCCTTCCTAAGTAGGGGCTCTCCCACCGCCCCATCTCGTCCCCTCATCGCCAGCCTCCATTCCCGCAGCTCTAACACTGCCCCCGCCGCCTAACTACTCACCCATTGCTATAGCTCACTGTTGATTTGACCATCACCTATGCCCGTCTCTCTAATCCCAAAAAAGCTCCCCTCTTCCCCATCCCCCTAACCTCCTCTCTCACCCTGAAACCTAATATATAACATATCATTGCAACCATAATAATTGTGAAGAAAAATTCTCCGTTGTTACTGTTATTGTCGGAAAGTCGCCATCGCGGGTGAGTCTCCACCCCCGGGGTTCCCCACTCTTAGGAGAATTAAATTTGAGATAATTTCACCGGGAGGGTAACATTTTTCAGGAATTAATTATCAAGGACACGAATGGACGGACACACGGCTTACAAATGGACGGACGCACGACTTTTTCCCCTTCCATCCTCACGACCCCACCCCATCCCACGCCAGGAGCTGAGCCGCCGATGAGCCTGACGTAGACGGTCTCGTGTGAGTTGTGACCGGCAAGTCCGCATCCAACGATCGGTTTTCAGGGCCCCCCGCTTCTCGTCCACACCGCTGACGCCATCCACGCGGACCCCATTTTAGACCACCGCGAAATGCAAATTTTTAGACCACCCACCCAAATCCTTTCCTCCATCCCAATTCCATTCCACCACCCCCCGAAAATCTCCCCCGCCGCCGCCACCGCCCACCGGAGAGATGCTGCTGGTGAGCCAGGCCGCCAACGGCTCCGTCTCGGCGCGGCGGCTGCCCTCCAAGCAGCCCGGCCGCCACGGCAGCAGCAGCAGCAGCAGCAGCGTCCCCAACCCGTACCCGCTCTTCGCCACCACTCGCCTCCTCCCGCACCGCCGCCGCCGCCGCCTCGCGCTCTCCGGCGCTGATGCGCGGCGGGGAGCCCTCGCCGCTGCGGGGGAGGGCCCTTCTGGATCCCCCGCCACCACCACCGAGGACCCCGTCCTCGTCGGCGTTACGGACGAGGGCGTCCCCCTCGAGGGCGTCATCCAGTTCGATAAGCCCGGCGACGCCGCCGCCGAGTCCAAGTTCGTCTCTTACGCGTACGTAACTCCCCCGACGCCCCGAGCCATTCCCCGTGCCTGCTGATTTGATTCGGTTCGCTGAGCCGGTGCCTTGCGTTTCGCAGGAAGCTGGGGCTTCTGGCCGGCGGAGATGTGCTCTGCCTCCTCGTCTTCTCTGCGATAGGAAGGTTCAGCCATGGGCTGCCTGTTCTTGACGCGGAGACGTTCAAGACGGCCGATCCCTTCATTGCTGGTCAGGAAAATGTGACAGCCTCTTTTCCCTCTTCGCTTAGCATATTTTGGAGGAAGGATTGCTTACAGTATGGGGTGTTGACGTGTTGTGCAGGATGGTTGCTCAGTGCCTATCTCCTTGGCGGATTTGGGGATGGTGCGAAAGGTCGCAATGGCGTGGGGAACGCTGTAGTTGTTGCGGCCAAATCGTGGGCTGTTGGGATACCGGTAAATATCAGTTCTGTTACGAAATTCAAATGTGACCACTAATTAGAATGTGTTTGTATCTACATATAATTTGTAGTGTTATTTTGCTATCATAGGTCAACATATAAATAACCTGTATAATTTTGGGAATTGCGAACTTTTATCTTTGAGTGTCTTCACTTATAACTTGAACTGACTGAACCCATTCTTTTGTTACAATGAAGCTATATTTTGTTTGCTTGACAATTGACTGATGCTACCTTCTAACTGTACCCAAATCATTTCCATTCTGTTCTCCATGTGTTACATCATAGCTTCGTAGCTTGTCGTGCAAAATACATGACACCTACTTTTACATGCTCTAATACAGATAATGTCCTGTGTGTACAAGTGTGCTTGTGCGAGGGTGGGGTGTTCTACGATGATATACTCTCTTGGATGTAACATAGTATATCTTCATAATGATCTATTTCTCTATTATATCTTCATAAACGATGGAGATTATTATATCTGATTAGACAGTATTTTTTCAGCATCTGGATCTATTTCTGTTCTGAACTCTACAAGAACTGTTCATCTGCCTTATCATGTGATTGTTTGCTGAAGTTATTGACTGTATGAGTATGTAGTGAGTGTTAATGTTTTTTCTGGTGTTTCACCGCTGATGTTTATTCTGTTTTCTCTCTCTCCTCTTTAGTTGGGCCTCGCCATTCGAGCACTGTCATCTGGTCATATTCCACCAACTCCTTTTATCCTGGTAGCCATGGGAAGTACTGGGATCTTGTTGACTGGATGGCGAGCGCTGGTTTCTCTACTATTTTCCTCTGGACAGAGCCAGCAGGATGATGTCTACAGGCGGGGAAGCCCTTTTGAGCTTTTTGAGGTTAGAAAAGTTCTTGAAATTATTGGCACATTTTTTTTGACACCTGTGACTAGTTTGCTCAAAGAGTGAGATGTTCTAGGCCTATACTTTTGCTGTCACGTAAATGGTTCCACTTGGAGCAACTAGTAAAGAATGTGTACAATCGCATCTAACCATTTTAAGTTTTCTGCCTTATTGTTTGATGATACCATGCTATTCACAATGATTAGAAACTACATTTTGTTGATTAATATACTCTGTGGAGTGTCATCTAACGGCCAACGAACAATACTATCAATCCTCACACATCAGTATAACTGCAAATATGATGACATCAAACAATTAGTTGAAAGTTTCTGAATATATCTTTTGAGTTTGCTTTGGGGGCATAAGTTGGCTACTTGCCTGTATTTTTTACACTTTCTGTGCAAAAATCTCTGTAATCAATTTGTAACATCATGGCCCCAAACTCATCATGCATGACTGGAGGAGCTCATTGAGGTAGTTAGAGTCCATAAGTTAATAAAATGGTGAAAGCTGAATTATTGCCTTAAAAAAAACTGAAGGAGATCATGTGATAAGGTTTCTTGGTTTCTGTCAAAAGCCATTTTTCCCTCGCATTCTTACTGAGAATTGTTTTTACTCAAGAAATAGCTTGCAAGAAGCTGCTAACTAGCTTCTATTTTTTTGGCAGTTGCTCACATCACTGGTGCGAAGGTGGTGATACCTGAAACTTGTGTAAAGGTGATGATTGCCATCGAACACTAGGCTCTAATTTCTATCGTGTAAGTACAATTTTGGAGGGAAGATAAGAAGACTAGATCATAGTTGGAAGCACATCCATAATCGCATTCTGTAACAAGATCGCACAAGGCTGTGTTACATATGTTAATCTTGAACATGTACTACTAAATCAACAACTGACAATCTCTTTCATATGTAGCATGGCCCAATCATTTTGGTTATACTCGTAATAAACTCTGCCCTTGGCCACATCACAATTTTTTTAAAAAAAAAGAGGAAAAATTACCTGAGAGCTATTGAATTTGATTGCCGGTATTTCATCCATCACACACTTTTCTACACAGTACCAGATAGTTAGTACTTGTTTTATCCCCCGTTTCACTGGTCACTAGTTCACTGCTCACTGAATACTATTTTGTTCAATCCATGACCACAAAAAAACTAATTTTACCGAAGATGCATGAGAAATTTTTACCCAACATAAAAACTATAGAACTTTTGTTCATTATAATCCAATTAAAGTTATTGGTAGTAGATTTTGAAATAGAATCGGTTAATAATGATAAGTACTGAAATGGACTTTAGGCCTAATTTGGAATGGTGGAATTTTACGAGAATTGAACTAATTCCGGTGAAGTTTTTGTAAACTTCCTGCATTCTAAACAACCCTTTAGGCTGTGTTCGTTTAGGGTCTGTTCGGCAGCGATCGTTCCACACGGAAAACGGAACGGTCATTAGCGCGTGATTAATTAAGTATTAGCTAAATTTTTTTTCAAAAATGGATTAATTTGATTTTTTTAAGCAACTTTTGTATAGAAACTTTTTGCAAAAAAGTTCACCGTGCAGTAGTTTGAAAAGCGTGCGCGGGAGGAAAAACACTTTCCGAACGCATTTAGTACTCTTCACAACTCATCTCTCTTATTTTTTGCGCGCACGTTTTTCAAACTGCTAAACGGTGTGTTTTTTGCAAAAAGTTTTTATATGAAAGTTGCTTTAAAAAATCATATTGATCCATTTTTTAAAAAAAATTAGCAAATACTTAATTAATCATGTGCTAATGAGTCGTTCCGTTTTACGTGCTGAAAAGATTAACTCCCAATCCCAACTTTCGAACTCAGTCTTAGTATTGAGATAAATACTGACAAGTACTTCCTCTATCCTTTTATGTTTGGCGTTGGTTAGCTTAAAATTCAACTAACCAACGTTAAACATTTGTGATAGGAGGTAGTACTATTTTAGAAATGGAGACAAAAAAATTTGCATGCACCAGCTAGTACTGAACTCAAATACTCCATATTTTGTGCTGGAGCTGAGACTGGGAGCAAAGACTGCAGGAGGCAACTTCAGAAATCAAAATTACTCCTTTTAAGCCCACAATGGAAACGTGTCAAGTAGTCCTTCAAAGCCTTTCGACGTAGGGCCCACACAAGAGCCAACGGCCTAAGCAGCAAGCGAGCTGCTGCCGCCAAGTGTGCAGTTCAGCTTGCCAGTTGGATAAGCCGAGGCCTCAACTCCTTCGTCGCCTTCCGCCGCTACTCGATCATCAGCGCGCCCAGCCTCCTCGCCCGCCGTCGCAGTCTTCACGACTCCTCCCCGCGCCTTCTCGACGTTCTAGAACTCTCCCTTCCCTCCTCCTCTCCATTTCCGAACCTTTTTAAGCTCCCTTACGACTACGAGCTTCAATTCTCAGATCTGCAAGAAAGAGTAGTTAGAACAAGCACGTGCAAGCATACACACACACACGCCAAGCTAGCTCGATCGTCGCCAATGGCGTCGTCGTCTCTCGTCACCTCTCTCTTGTACAGCAGCAGCAGCAGCAGTAACACGGCAACTAGTAGAAGCTTCCGTCTCTTCTCCAAGAACCAGTGCAAGCCTAGGCCTCTCAGGCGAAGCAGTAGCAGCCTCCTGGTCAGGTGCTCCTTGCAACAGCAGGAGGAGAAGGCCACATCCGTCACTCCAACCGAGCAGAAGGCGGCGCCGGCGGAGTCGCACCACGCCGGCGGCGGACAGGACGACGTCGCCACGACGTCGCACCACGCCGTCGGAGGAGAGAAAGGTGTCGCCGACGCCGAGGCGTCGTCGCACCACGCCGGCGGGGGAGAGGAAGGCGATGGCGGCGGCGTGAAGAAGAGCAAGGAGGAGGAGCAGCAGGAGGTGGACTGGAAGTCGGACGAGGAGTTCAAGAGGTTCATGGGGAACCCGTCCATCGAGGCTGCCATAAAGCTGGAGAAGAAGCGCGCCGACCGGAAGCTCCGCGAGCTCGACCGCGAGCCCGACGCCAACCCGCTCGCCGGCCTTCTCCGCGGCCTCGCCAGGGACCAGCTCGCCCGCGAGAAGGAGAGGCTCGAGCTCGCCGAGAAGACCTTCAAGGCGCTTGACCTCAACAAGGTAAATCAATGGCGTCTTGACGTCTTCTCAATTGGGCTAACATGATCGGATGGGGGAAAATGATTTGATCGTTTGGTCGATTGGTGTGTGCAGCTCAAGAGCTGCTTCGGCTACGACACATTCTTCGCCGTGGACGTCCGGAGGTTCGGCGACGGCGGCATCTTCATCGGCAACCTGAGGAAGCCCGTGGAGGAGGTGAGGCCGAAGCTGGAGAAGAAGATAGCCGAGGCGGCCGGCACAGACGTCACCCTCTGGTTCATGGAGGAGAAGAACGACGACATCACAAAGCAGGTAGTGCCAATTTGTTATCTTGTGGCATAATGTCATCGATTGCATTTGATCACTTGCGATTGATGCTTTTATTATGGGTTTGATCTATGGATCGTTGAAAGTAATTATCTTGGCGTACGTGTTCTTGTGATTGGATTCAGGTCTGCATGGTCCAGCCGAAGGCAGAGATCGACCTGCAGCTGGAGATCACCAAGCTGAGCACGCCATGGGGATACCTGAGCGCCGTGGCGTTGGCCGTCACAACGTTTGGGACGGTCGCCATCATGAGCGGCTTCTTCCTCAAGCCCGGCGCGACGTTCGACGACTACGTCTCCGACGTGCTCCCTCTCTTCGCCGGCTTCCTCTCCATCCTCGGCGTATCCGAGGTACATATGATCTGCCGCTGAGCTCTGTTCCTTTCTGCTGCGTCAGCGGCCATGCTGATGCTGATCTCGACGTGTTCTTGGACCAATCCGATGATCCATGGCAGATCGCGACGAGGCTGACGGCGGCGAAGTACGGCGTGAAGCTGAGCCCGTCGTTCCTGGTGCCGTCCAACTGGACGGGGTGCCTCGGCGTGATGAACAACTACGAGTCGCTGCTGCCGAACAAGAAGGCCCTGTTCGACATCCCGGTGGCGCGCACGGCGAGCGCGTACCTCACCTCGCTGGTGCTCGCCGTCTCCGCGTTCATCTCCGACGGCAGCCTCAACGGCGGCGAAAACGCGCTGTTCGTCCGGCCGGAGTTCTTCTACAACAACCCGCTGCTGTCGTTCGTGCAGGTGGTGATCGGGCCGTACGCCGACGAGCTCGGGAACGTGCTGCCGAACGCGGTGGAGGGCGTCGGCGTGCCGGTGGACCCGCTGGCGTTCGCGGGGCTGCTCGGGATGGTGGTGACGTCGCTGAACCTGCTGCCGTGCGGGAGGCTGGAGGGCGGGAGGGTCGCGCAGGCGCTGTTCGGGCGGGGCTCGGCGGCGGTGCTGTCGCTCGCGACGTCGGTGATGCTCGGCGTGGGCGCCATCGGCGGGAGCGTGCTGTGCCTAGCGTGGGGGTTGTTCGCGACGTTCGTCCGCGGCGGGGAGGAGATCCCGGCGCAGGACGAGATCACGCCGCTGGGGAGCGACCGCTACGCGTGGGGGTTCGTGCTCGCCGTCGTCTGCCTCCTCACTCTCTTCCCCAACGGCGGCGGCACCTACTCCAGCGACTTCCTCGCCGCGCCATTCTTCCGCGGCGGCATCTAGGCTCTCTCCATCCATGGCGGCGCAAGTAGGCTTAGTGGTGAACAAGTAGCTAGAAGGCGATTACTCTGCTTATGCTTCGACGCGTATGTGTATATAACAACATAAATCATACATACTACTCTATCCGTTTCACATTATAATTCGTTTGACTTTATTTTGGTTAATTTTAAATTTGAGCAAATTTATAAAAAAATATGCTAATATTTTCAATATAAAACAAATATATTATCAAAATATATTTAATGTTAGATTTAATGAAACTATTTTGTATCGTAGATGTTGCTAATTTTTTCTATAAACTTGATCAAACTTAAAGAATTTTGACAAAAAAAAATCAAACGACTTATAATATGGAATGGAAACGAAAGGAGTGCTTACTAACCTCTACGAATTTTACATTTTAACATCTTATTGTTCTTTTCGGCTTCTTCGCTGATTTATTGTCACTAATTATTTACTCCATGCATTCAAAAATACATTTTGAGTGAAATGAGCATAGCTCAACTGGTTAGGTTTCTTTTGGTGAAACCAGTTTATCTGAGTTTTAGTTTTAGATTTTACATGGGTGCTTGCATTTGTGGCTAATTATTTTTTTAGTGATAGACGATGCACTCGTGGTGACTTCATCAATCTCAAAATGTGCTGACTTGGTCTTTCGGAGATATTCATAGGGGTAGGGTGTGTGTACTTGTTCATAGGGTAGAGTATGCGCGTGTTGCGAGCACCTGGGTTTGTACTATGTTCTTTTAAAAAAACTAGTGGTGTGATCTGCGCGATTGTGCGGTTAGATTTAATATGTAATATTTTATTGTTAGAGGACAATTTAAATGTGCACACTAAATTATTGATGACTTTAGCAATCAAGGCAAAAATTACATAATTAGCATGGTCATGACTTATATTGCAGTGGATCTGAGAATACCTATTTTCCTATATATTATTATCCCTATACATTTTTGTCATCTCTTTGTTCGCCCGTCAGCTATCCGTCCTCTACTTTGTCATCAATGCAAAAAAAACCGAATCTTCTCATCTCTAGGGTTCCACTCGTCCACCCGCTACCCCTTCACTTTGCTGTCATTGCCACATTAAAACATCAAACCTTATCATTTTCGAAATTATGTTATTATAGTTTTTAGAATTTCTGCAAGTTGCTCCTTCCTACTCTTTCATCACCTCTCTGCTCGTCTACCTATCACTACTCTTACTCCTTGTTGTGGGCACTGTAAAAGTCATCATCCCAAAGATTAATTTGCTACCGCCTTACTCTTTTGTTGCCCCTCAACTTGTCCTTCTATGGCAACCGCTACCTTCCTACTCCTTTGTTGCACCTCCATTCGCTTGCCCACCGCCTTTCTCGTTTATTATCAAAGATACCTTACAAAATCAAGCTTGTTCTATCTAAATAGAACATTATAGTACCATATTTTTCGTTTTAGATATTTTTTCTTGTTGTCAAAAGACAGACTTCTCTTGGTAAAAACAGTATACGTGTGTATTAATTTCTTCAAAAACTAGATCTCCTTACAGAGCATTCCTTGGGAGCTACTTATAGGTTTACAACCCTAATGGCTAACCCTATGGTTCAGCCTACAAGGGCTTTTACATTTTTGTCCTTTAATGAGAATGTTTACAAGTATATCCTAGTCTTTAGCCTGCTTAACTGTTTCTTGGGCCTCGGTGGGCTGTACTTGGGTCGCCAGCTAGGCCAGTCCTTGGACTCGATGGCTTTGCCTTGTTCGGACATGCCTAGCCACGCCTAGCATGGCTTCGCCACCGGCCGTTGTACTGCGCTTTGCCCTACTTTTGCTGTACTTCGCGCTGCTTCGCCATGCTTCGCTTGCAAAGCCTGTTAATTGCTTAGGTAGGATGGTCGAAGGGCCTCCTAGCCTACCTTATACATTTTTTTTCAATGGTTGCTGTTGAAAACCAAACACATTGTCTTAAATATGTACTCAATAGCAACCGCTATTTCCCTACTCCTTCGTCACCTCTTCATTCGCCTGTCCACCGCTACAAAATCAAACATGCACCTTACAAAATCAAGCAAGTTATGTCTGAATAGAACATTATGGTACTGTATTATTCTTTTTAAATGTATTTTTTTTATGGTTGGCGTTGAAAAACAAACACGTTGTCTTAAATATATACTCAATGATAACCATTACCTCCCTACTCCTTCATTGTCTCTCTATTTGTCTGTCCACCGCTACAGAAGCAAACATGTTCTATTTTAACCGAACATTATGATACTATGATTTTCTTTTTATTTTTAGATACTTTTCTTTTTCTTATGATTGAAGTTGAAAATCAAACACGTTGTCTTGAATATATACTCAATCGTAAGTTCAGCACGGAGAAAGAATGATCCAGTGACATGCCTTGCTCCTGTACTTCTTTAGCTGGTTTCTTGGTTTTCTGTGTGCACGCATACTGGATACCTACTGAATTACAATAGCTAATCCAAGTCTAGCACGGATTGTTCCACTCGGGAGGCAGGATTCCGATTCCTTTTTTTTTTCCTAGCCAAAATTGACCGGTCTATTCCCTATTCGATTCTTTCTCTATATCTCTAAATACTTTAAATGCCTTTATATCTCGTATACCTTATGATATCAATCTACACCATTATAATTTGGACCGATCATGATCAAACTGTTCATATTGTTTTTCTTTTTTTTGATTAATGTGATAATTTTTAGGCCTCTAAACGAATGTAGTGGCTTCTTTCAAGACTATCTTAATAATATCTATATACCTAATTGAAAAATAAGCAAGGCTTCTGGTTAATTTTTTCGTCCGTCATTAAAGCATGGGCCCACACGATATTTCGTCGCTGATCCGCGAAATCGGACGCGTGACGACGATATGTGACACCCCGTAAATAAAAGAGAAAAGGAAAAAAAAAGAAAAGCTAGCGAGTAGCCCAGCAAAAAGCAGCAGCAAGCTGGCCCAGGAAAAAACAGTCGCAGCCCAGCAACCAGCCCACAGAGCAGAGGAGCAGCCCAGCACAGTACTACGAGACACGAGCACTGTAGCATCACCGCACTGTAGTACGAATAATACCACTTCGCTTTTTCGGCTTGAGCAGCACCAGCTTAAATAGGAGGCTTCCCAAGCATGTTAACACCAAATAAAGTTTGGATTTATGCGAATCAAGAAATATAGTACAAAAACATAATTTTATTATTTTTTAAAACAATCACATGTCTTTCTTTTTAAAAAAGACATGTAATCACCAATAAAATGAATTATTTTTTTCAAAAAATCAAAAACAATCACATGTCTTTCTTTTAAAAAACACGTAATTACCAACAAAATAAATCGTGTTTACATCAAGATTTATTTTCCTCCTCAATTTCTCATTCGTCGTAGGATATCTTACCACGTCACATTTTTAATTCATTGTGTGATTTCCTTGTGATTTTTTTACACTGAAAGCTAGTCTGCAATACATCACCTTTTTTTTATTCCATTCATTGTATGATTTCCTTCTATTTTTTAAGTGAAAGCGATTCTGCGATTAAAGTGCAGTGAGTTTGATATGATAGATAGCCAAAAAGTATTTCTTCTACTATAGCTACTCTTTACACTATGAAAAGAAGTGTTTATCAATATCATGTACCAAAAATAACCATGCATTACAACCTACTCATAATAATACACGACAAAAATGACAAAAGTAAATATTTTTTATGGTTTCAAACTTTAGTCCGTACTACATAATTTCATTTTATAGTGGTATTAATAGTTTTCTTATAATCATCTAAGTAAGTGGATTTAGAGAAACAAATAATTATGTCATGTTATCTTTTTTTTGCACTGGGAAGATTTGATTTGCCTATAAAGACCTCAATTAACTTGGTGGCTTTATGTTCTCACACACTCACTACTATTTTTTTTTGCTTCACCTAGTGCAACACACACGCATTTTGCAAGTAATAGATAGATAGATAGATGTTTCTTGAAAATACTTTGTGTAACCACTTGTTCTGTCCGGGTGAATAATCAAGGTTTTCAGTATCCCGATCTGTATCCTAGTATCTTATGATACTACGATCCTACCAAGCTGAAACAATATTGATCCCATCTAGTATCCTAATTTTCATATTATCTTGATTTTATTATTCATTTTCACATGATCCTATGAAATCTTAGGTAGTATCCCAATTATATGATCCCTATGATCGTACAAAATATTATTTAAAACAAGGGGCATAAAAAATAATGTGAATAAATATGCTCAAGTTTACATAAAAATCAATTAAATTTATCAAAATTAATATTATATGCTTTAATTTATACAACATATTATATATTATATATAAAAATATGTACTTTCTAAAATCAGATAGTATATTGATCCTAGTATCATGATACTATGATACTACACATAAAAATAATTTGTTTACCTTGTGAATAATTTGTTTCAAACAGGCCCAAGAGCACATTTTAAGTCTTGTGCAAGCACGAGCCTGAAGACTGAACAATATTGGGCCTAGTTTCAGCCTATTTAAATGGGTCTCTACATGGTAAAAGTACATTTGAGGTCTTTTATCTTGTCACCGAATTACAAAATCGTCCCTTGACTGAAAACAAATATATGACATTCCTCAACATACAAAACCGGGTCACTCTGAGTCCTTAGACGATATTGATCTCAGTTTTGTCCGACGTGACTGCTGAGTCAGCGTGGGACACACATATCAGGATGACCCACATCATCATCATCTCTCTTTCCCCTTCTCTCTCCCTCCCTCCTCTTTCTCTCCCTTTCCTCGTTATCGTCTGGGCGGCAACGGAGTGGCAGGTGCGGAAGAGGCTGGACGGGATGAAGCCGGAGCCGAGGAGGCTGGCGGCGCATGGAGGCAAGGAGGGGAGGCGCTTGTCGACGCTGCTAGCGGTGGCACCCGCCCCTTCCATCCCACGCCCTGTTCGTCTCTAGTGAGTCTGAACTACCGACAGCTTGATTGCATAGAGGATCTCCACGCACTGGCGATGCGTCTGCCTCGGTGGTGCAACGGGAGAGGAAGACGGTGTCGTCCTGCAGACGAAGCATGCCGCCCCTCTCCCCGTCGGCCGCTGCCCTTATCCGTATGGCCCGCTTCTCGCCGATCGTCGCAATCATCGTCCCGTGGAGCTCCGGAGTAGTGGTCGTGCCTAAGCTTCGAATTCGGAGGCCGGGCGGAGAGATGTGGGAGCGAAGGAGGTTGGTCGGAGGAGGAGCGGAGGTCCCTGGACCTCCCCACGACAATCGAGCTCGGACGAGAAAGCCATCGAGAAGGAATGGATTCGTTGGCAGCGGTGACGCTGGTGACCGGTGCGGAGCTTCCTCCACTCTCTCTCTCTCCCCTCAAACTCTCCCCACCTCTACCGGCTGCCACTCCAATCCCCAGCACCGCCACAGCCGGGGCCACCTCCCACCGCCATCGAGGTCGCTCGAGCCGCAAGAGCCACGCCCCCTGCTTCACCCTTCCTCCCTGCCTAACCAAGAAAGAGAGGAAGAAGAGAGAACAAGGGGATCTAACCAATGGGCCTCATCTTTTTTTATTATTTCATTATTTTTCTTGGATCAAATTGCCATGTAAGCATCACGTCAATGTCATGTGAGACGAAGACCTAGTCATAGGAGCCACGTAGATGTCACGTCAGTCAAAACTGGGGACAATATCATCAAGAGATCTTGTTTATATTGGTTTTGACAGTTGGAGAATGTGTTGTATCTAGTTTTTCGATTCAGGGATGATTGTGTAACTCATGACAAGATGAGGGTTGTGTACTTTTTCCGTCTCTACATAGCGATCCGAACTAAGGTGTAGGCCTCATTGGGCTTTCAGGCTGAGAACGAACTCAATTTCATGGGCTCTAAGTAGATTTTCCTCCAAGCCTGCCGCACAATTTTGGGCTGATTGGGCTTTGAGGCTGAGTACGAGCTCGATTTAATGGCTTGCTAAGGATATTTCTCTTTGGCCCAAAACATTCATTGGGCCGCTACCATTGGTACCATCCGACAGAGTCCTCTGTCCTCTCAAAAAAAAAAAGAGGAGTCTTTGTGTGAGCAACCTGAGAGGCTGAGACGTTGGATTTCATAGTTCAGTAGCTGCTGCCTGCTTGTACGATGAACTAGTACAGAATGTACACTTTGCAACTTGCAAGAAGTGCTTTTAATTTGTTTGTGATCCTCTGCAAAAGAAATCTGTTCCGGCATGCATGAAAACTCCTCTTTCTGAAAGTACTTACTACTGTAGCTAGGAGTAGTAATAATGTCGAGCAGATCTAGCTGTTGCCTGCACACCACATTGATCTCTTCGTTAACTTTACGTAACCCATGTAGTAGTATTTAAGCAGGGGAAGCACTTTGGTCTTGTTAATTTTTTGTGTTTCTTGTACCGGCTAATCAGTACTACTGTTAACCTGGTTTGTTGTTCATTAAATAATTAATTTCCTCCGTAGGAATCAGTCTCTCCACTCTCTCCAGGATCCTAAGTAATCGTACATTTCGTGCCCAGCACCAAATCATTCTGAATTCCAAAATCCAAATCCAGAATTCAGAGATCAGAATAAATTAATTAACTTTTGCGTGAACATAAACCTTGGCTCCTTTAATTTGTGCTGTGCTCGCTAATAAAGCCGACCGGATGATTATGATTGTCCACGGGAATTAATTAACTAACTAACCTAATCGATCGGATATAAATTAAATTAAATGGCCGGCCGGTCTCCATCCTCTCGTCCATTGCATAGTGAGGTCTCCATCATGGGAGGCATTGATGCAGGCGAGCGAGCAAGCAGCCATGCCTCGCTTTCCATCTCGCTCTCGACGCGGCGATCGCACACTTGATTAGCGAGCGCACACCGGGCGATCGATCGATCGATCGATCTCTCTCCCGGGGGAGGCGACGATATGATCATTACGCGCCCTGTACGCGTGCCTTGCCGTATCATACAATTCACCGTATACATGCCGCCTTGTAATTGAGCGTGCTTAATTAATTAGGAGAGTGTGGTTTCAGCGGCTAGCTGATTAATGGCTGTAGTACGACCTTCCTACACGGACATTGTAATGGCTGTGATTCAGTTCATCGATTTGAAATCCAAGAGGAGCTTGGAGCCTTCGAGTTGGATGCTTCAGCTCAAACAGCTACCTGATCCATTCTTTTATGATTATAGCCATCGGACTATCACGGCCATACTTTCTAAAGTTGTAGCGAAATTTTGACGAAATGATAATCTTACGAAACTTATTTGGAGAATGAATTGTGCCAAAAACTAATTACAGAAGTGGACAGTTAACTCGACGCCAGGTATAAAGCTTTAGTGCAATAGATATTAGCGCCGACGTTTCATCCTAAGGCGACTAGAATTTACTAAATCATACGAGGTCAGCGTCACTAGATTTAGCGTTAAGCTATAGACTAAATAAAATGCTATACATGACTGGACAGAAGTACACTAAAAGTGCACTACTAGCGCAGTGGTAAGATGCGGATCTAGTTTCCGTGCAGTTTTTAGTGTGACTGTAACTTAATCAGTCGTATTAGGACTGTACGATGCAAATCTAAAGGCCCAAGTTCGATAGGTAATTGTTCATCCAGGGCATTCACTATAGAACTATTGTAACAAGGCTACTGTAGCATTTGATCTGAGTCATTCAATTGAAAAATTGGATGTTTTCTTACTCCAGAAGTCAAGAGTCAGGATCCGGTGTAGTTGCTAGTCTAACTGCAACTTAAGCAGTTGTCCCAGCACCGTCATGATGAGAAAGCAAGGGCCAAGATCAGTACATCACTGTAAACACCACTTTAATGTAGCAAAAGTATTATTTGTATATCCTGTAGCAACGAATGTGGACCGTTTAATCAAAATGTGGACGGCTCCCTTATTATGCAGTTGCAATACCAACTACACCTGACCTTAATATGATCCAAACCATTGCCATGAGCTATTGTGACTTGTTCCATTTATCTAATCAAGTCGAGCGACTAATCTAAACTCATCTTACAAGCCGTCCTCATTCTGCTCTCAAAAGAAACATCACACAATAGATTTTGTTACAGAGACGGTACACCTTAGGTACAGGAGAACGATTAAACAACAAACTTGTGAGCTCTACCCAGTACAAGCGACCAAGCGTGATGTCACCAGGCCTATGGCACTAGTAGCACACTTGGTAACCGGGAAAACTAGACTATGACTAGTCGTTCCATTCCAGCTCTCAAATCTTCAGAAAAGTTGTGCTGTGGATTTGGCACGAGTGATCAATTCTCAGTGTCACGTCAAAACACACCCATAATAAACCATTAAATCAAATGTAGTTCTACCATGATTCTGTCACTCTCACTTTGCAAGAACATCAATGGAACAGGCGATCAGGAACAGCTAATGCCTCCAGTATTAAAAACAGTCAATCTGGACAGAACCGTAGTTTAGTATACTTTGCTTAGATTACTGCAAGCATGTAAACAGCCAATCACACCGACACATAATACAAGCCCCAGATTCTCTTATTGGGATGCAAATTAGGTGTCTAGGTGAGGGTAATATACTGTACTCCCAAGTCATCCCAACTCATGACAGTGAGTCTCTCCATCTGCTGCTACTGCACTAGCTGATTAAACATTTTTCTGTAGAGCTGTGCTGATTTGTTGCTGCTGAAGTCATTCGAATCTCCTTGTCAAATTTTGGGGCTCTAGTTGATCCATAAAGAAAGCAAGGAAAAGAAAGATCTTGTGGAGATGGAGACACCTCAGCATGCAAGCAAGGCAGCAGGATGCCTTACAGTGTCTTCTTTGACCATATCCCCCAAATCCAGCCAGTCCTTGCATTTCAGACTGTAGAGGACAAGAAGGTGAAAAGATTACAAGATTCCTTATGTTTTTGCTTCCTATTCTTCTTACTTTTCTCACCCGGGTGTAGAACTAGAGAGAGAGAAGAAGCTGTAGGTAGGCTGGCAAGGAGAGAAAAGCCCAAGTGTACAAATAGATATCAGTATGTCAGTCAGAAAGAGATCTCCCTCCATTCAAAGCTTGCAGCTTGGTGTGGAAGAGAAGCACCTTCCCTCCCCCACCTTATAAACAAAGCCACCATAGTTTAATCCTAAAGTACAACTATTGTTTACGTGGTCCTACCAGAAAATTTTTAACGGTTGTAGTTTTTTCTAGAATCTACAACTCTCATAAACAATCTAAAATCTAAATTCTCATATAGATTATAAGAACCTGTAGTAATAACAAATAAACTCGAAATCAAAAATTGGAAAACCTATCATTTTCACACTCTTTAGCCAGGATTTTTTACAATTTGGTCCTTTTGTAAAACTTATTTCGTAAATAGACCTTTGGAAAAACTTATTGCAGGAATGATCCCTTTTGGTGCGCCAGAGACATTGGCGTCGCAGTCGAACATCACGGCGCCCAGACCGGTGGCGCCGTCGTGGTGCCACGGTGGCAGCACACGCCGACGTGGCGGGAGGGCGGCGCCAGAGTGGCTGGCGCTCCCACACCAAGCACGGCGCCAGGGTGGCTGGCGCGCCCCCTCCAAGCACGGCGCCAGCGATGCTGGCGCGCTCGTCCGGGGGGCGAGGGCACTTAACCCCCCGCGGGCCCCACCCCAGCTCATCCTCCCCACTCGCCCCAGCCATTCCCAGCCGTTCCCAGGCGACCTGAAAGAGCCGAGAGTTCTCTCTCTCCTCTTTCACCTCTCCTTCTCAAATCCACTCAATTTGGAGCCGTTTTTCGCGGGATTTTTTTGTGGAAATCGAAGAGCAAGGTATACTCCTCCATTCCCCCCTCTTTTTTCTCGTTTTAATCGGTTAAATTTGTAGATCGAAGGGTAACCCTAAAACCCATATTTTGCCCAAATTTTTGATTTTGAAGATTTAAATTGGGGATTTGTTGAGTATAATGTTGACTTGAATGGATGTATGGAGAAATTGATGTAGGTAAAAATTTGTAGCTATGTGCTATATGGAGGATAGACAAATTTGGTGTAATGTTAGAAGTTAATTGTAGGTAAATATGAATATATAAATTTTCATGAAAGATGACAAATTTGATATATAAGATATTGGTTGATAAAATGTCACAATAATTTACTTGGCGGGAGATCATTTTGGTTTTGTAGAATGATAAGGAAGGATCATACTGGCTATTGTCCTAGGCAGCAACCACCACCGGACGCTATCCGTCCCATGTGTTGGTGCGGTGACGAATGTCGTTTTGCAATAAGTGATGACCACAAGACATACCACCAGAGGTACTGGATGTGTCGCAATTATACGGACAGTCCGGAGAAGCCTAAGCCCGAGCCTAAAGCAAAGGGAAAGAAAGGAAAGGCGACGAAGCCAGCGGAGGTAATTTGTTGTACTTTCGAGGTTGCGATACTGCACTGCAATTTGTAATGAAAATCATTTAAATCGGGGAATGTGCAGGTAGCGAAGATACCGCCTCCTCTGTGCGACTTTGTGGAATGGATTGACATGGAGATTGATCCCCGCGATGCGAAGATGCTTCGTAGGGAACGTGAATGGGAAGAGGAACGCCTCGATCGTCGTCTCCGACTTGCGGCAGTACAGATCGCGGAGAGGAAGAGGAAGGAGGAGCGGGAGGTCAGGGAGATGGCAAGGGAGTTTGCGGAGAAGGAAGAGCGTGCAAAGGAGCGGGTGAGGAAGCTGGCTAGGGCACAGCGTGCCAAGGAGGCTGGTCCAGAGGCCGCGAGCAAGGGGAAATATCCTCGATGCACCTAGTAGTTTTATTGGATTTGTTGGAGAATCTTAACTTCCCTAAGACATGTAATAACGACAGTATTGAAATATCAAGCAGGAAACATTTTAATTTTGAGACTTAAACTCGATGATATTGCTATTGTACTTTGTTGTGTATGGATGAAGTGACGTGCATGTATGCGATTTTGTATGTTTTGTTAGGTTTGAATTTGTGTCATGTTTTGCCACTATTTGTAACGGCGATTTTGTCTGTTTTGTTAGGTTCGAATTTGTCCCACGAGCGTCCTGGCTCGGCCCGGCCCCTGGCGCCGCCCCCCAGGGCACGGCGGCAGGACTGCTGGCGCCGTCTCCTACCTCCCGAGCGTCCTGTCTCGGGCTGGCCCCTGGCGCCGCCCCCCAGGGCACAGCGCCAGGACTGCTGGCGCTGCCCCCCACCCCCCGAGCGTCCTGCCTCGGCCCGGCCCCTGGCGCCGCCCCCCAGGGCATGGCGCCAGGACTACTGGCGCCGCCCCCACCCCCCTAGCGTCCTGCCTCGGCCCGGCCCCTGGCGCCGCCCCCCAGGGCACGGCACCAGGACTGCTGGCGCCGCTCCTACCTCCCCGAGCTCCTGCCTCGGCCCGGCCCCAGGGCCGCCCCGCAGGGCACGGCGCCAGGTCTTCTGGCGCCGCACCCCACCCCCCGAGCGTCCTGCTTCGGCCCGGCCCCTGGCGCCGCCCCCCAGGGCACGGCGCCAGGACTGCTGGCGCCGCCCCCCACCCCCGAGCGTCCTGCCTCGGCCCGGCCCTTGGCGCCGCCCCCGCAGGGCACGGCGCCAGGTCTTTTGGCGCTGCCGTCCACCTCCCTCCCAAACATATCAAACATATTCACAATACGAAACATTGCAATATCCGTACAACTAATTTCAACCAAATCAACCAATTCACAATAAGCATATCAAGCATCACGTAATCCAATTCCGTCAAACAAGTGGGACAAGTTCAATTGAACATCAAACATCACACAGTCCACAAATTTATCACATAGTCCACAAATCCCCATATCAAGCATCACGTTGTCCAATTCCGTCAAACAAGTGGGACAAGTTCAATTGCACATCAAACATCACATAGTCCAAAAATTCGTCACATAGTCCGTACAACCTTGGAGTCCATTAGGTAAGCCGACATTTAGCATGATCAAAAATGTTCTAAAAGATGGGAACTAGTAGAATTTCATCGAAATCACTTCTTCTGTTGACGCTGAAGAGCCTGTGACCCCGGAGTATACCTACATTTGAAATTACAATGTCTAGAATATTTAAAAGAACAATGAGGCAAATCAAAGAACATATGACAATAGTAAGGTTACCTCTTTGTCCCTTGCCGAGCGGAATGTAAGTTGTATGTCGCGGGCTGTGACGCCTGAGGCGCATCGGGCAGCTGCGACATGCCTATCTCTTCAGCATCCGGGTCGACGTAGTCGTAGTCCTCGTCGTCGTCATCGTCATCGTCGCTAGGTGGAGCCTGTGCCTTTCCCTTTCCCCTCCCTTGTGGATTGCGTGATGATGACGAACCGCCAACTTCTTCACGCTCTTCTATCGTGATGGAGTGTCGGGTGGTACTTGGATGTGCGGATTGAGGTAGTGGTGGTGGTAGTCTGCGCGGTTGGTATACGTCGTCCAATCCAACCAACCTGCAACCTAGTCTTGCAGCCAGCTTGCGGCACCTTCGACGAACTTTCTGCATTACAAAAGGATTTTGTTAGGCATAAACCATATGTTGCTTTTTTGAAATGAATGTATGATAATTTTACCTCGAGCACATTGCGCAATGTGTTCTCTGTCTCCTCACCACCCCTTGGAGATCCGAGGGCATGCCCCATCTCATTCACGCTCCTAAGGAGCTCTTTAGACTGCAAGCATGAGACGATGTGTCTTAAATATTGCAATTCACAATAAAATCAAATTGACAAATGCAAGAGAACTTACGACTCTGTCTCTAAGTGGCGCATGTTCCATTTGATTTCCAATCCTAGTCCGAACGTCATAGCAATCCCGGCCCTCGTTAGAAGAGCGGTCTTCCTCTATGTCGGCCTCCGTCCAAGAAGGACGTAGGAAAACTCGATAGTTCCTGTGTAGCCAATGAAGATACTCACCGAAATGCTTGTTTTGGTGGATTGGCTCGATGTACCTATCGTTCCTTTCCGCTGTCCTCCAAGCATCAATATATCTACTGTGCTCTAACCCCCAATCCTTCACCTTCTTTGTTTTAACTTTGTCGTACCTTCAAAAGTACAATGTGTTGATGTGTAAAACATAGGGTTTACGGCACAAAAAAGAAAGAGCGTGAATCGAAGCAAACTACCTGTGTAGGTCCAATCCAGTTGAGATGGCCTCAACCGGGAAATCTTGCCTCTTCCCGAACTGTCGCATGACACGGTGCGGTAGGTGGTACTCAAAAATCAGTGGACATTGATACATGAAATAATCCGCATCCCGATTGCACAAGGTGTTGAGGGTAAGTGCTCTTGCCTCAGGCGTGTGATATGGTAGCCAAGTGATCTACACATGTACAAAATTTTTGTTATGTGAGTCCCTCTGACATAAAACTTATTGATAAATTTTGATTGAAATTTGAAATACTTACATGCCCAGGCTGGAGGCAGTCCATCTCGTTGACGTATTGCTTGTACGCCACCTCGCTACGAGCATGTGAGGTGGCCGTACTTTCAAATAAGTAGGCCACTGACTTCTCCATGTCTGGCTCAGCGTAGGGCCAAGGAGTAAAACTTTCCCTCCACTTCGGCCTTCCCATCGGTAGTCGTAGCCACATCCACACTTGAATCAGAAATGCACAACCGCTAAGGTTGGAGGATGGTGCTTGACAACAACAAGCCTCGCAGAGCTGTCTATAAGTCCATGCCAACACCGCTGAGCCCCAACTAAAGCGCCCTAGATCATTAAGATTGGCTACCAAAGGGATCCAAATTGCCGAAGCAATATAACCACCAGCATCTGAAAAAAGTACCCCTCCTAGCAAATGCAAGATGTATGCACGTGCGTAGCACTCAACACGCCATGGCTCGGCGTCCTCATCGAGGTTCGAAAAGTTCTGACTAAGCCAAGAAAGGGGTATACCGTTCTGCTTCTTCTTCCTCCCTTGCCCATGCTCAATGATTAGTGGGATGCCAAACAACTGCTCAATCTGTGCAACCCATCCAGAAGTCTCCGTCCTGCCCGTCACCGCATGTCCCCGTATCGGGAGGGCCAAGATCATAGCAACATCTTGTAGAGTGATGGTCATCTCACCACTTGGTAGGTGGAAGCTGTGTGTCTTAGGCCTCCATCTATCTACAAGTGCTGTCAAGGCAGGAGCGTTGAACACCGGCAATCCTCTATTCACAACCATGGCCACCCCGAGCAACCCAGCCGTCCTGAGGTACGGGACGTACCGCTCGTCAAACACTGGGGGACGTGCGCTCTAACTCGGAGCGGTTGAAGCACCTGCAGAAATATTTTCAAATGGAATAGTTAATATAATGTTAAGCAGATGTTATCGATACTTAGGTACAAATGACTGGATGTCGATACGTATCTTCCCCTGCTCGATCGCAGCCCCGCGATGCCGGGCCTCGTAGTACTCCTCCAAGGCCGGGTAAGTCGGTGTCTCTTCCTCGCCGGCCATCCCGCATTAAGAGAAAAGGAATATATTGTCAGTTATCAATATTTGCATAACATACGATTAAAAAATATATGCAACAAACCGAAAACAATGTATATGATACCAACAAAAACACTCGTTGACTTCAACCAAAAAATACCTTGCTGCTTTTTTTGGACTTCATTTTTTTTCGGACGCTTAGGGCACTTAGGTTTCTTGTGACCCTCCTGGTGACATAACGAACACCTATTTTGCAACGACGCAGCATCAACTTGAAGACCTGAAGGCGGTTTTCTCCTAGAACCACCAAGGCCCAAGTCCATTTCATTCTTAAAGCGCTTTGATCTCCTCTTCCCCCTTGTTTTAACCTTCAACTCTGGGTCCGCAACAAATTCTTCACCATCGTATGGTGGCCACTGTGTAGGGTCAAGGTATGGCTCAAACCGACTTGCCCATGTGTTCACAACGGCTTTCGACGAGAACTCGTACGGCATACAGTTGGGAGATTCTGGATCAATTGCATGAATCCGATAAACATTGATGAGATGTGAGCAAGGCATATGGTACAATAATGGCATTTGGCAACTACATGAGTTCCTCTCACCTTGCACTTTGAACGATCTAGCACCGAACCTAGCACCCCCACGTGTTATTCCACCCCTCTCAGTGACCTCGTACGTCTTACTCTCCTTATCGAAGCACCTTGAAGTGTGTTTGTTTGCCTTGGTGTTTTGCGTCCTCATCTTACTAGCGGCCTTCTCAGACCATCGTTCCCCTAACTGGACGCGTTTCACTACTTCATCATGTCTGTTCACAAAGAACTCGTTGCACTTCATGAAGGTAAACGATACTATGGCTGTCACCGGTAGCCTTCGGATACCTACTAGCACACTGTTGAATTGCTCGGCCATATTGGTTGTCATGCAACCCTACCGGCGGCCATTTCTGTCGTACGCACGGGACCACTTATCTTTCTCCAACAATTCATCTTCAAGCCATTTACGAGGACCTTCGGCTACAACCAGTCTGAGTGCCTCCACATCCCTCTCAAATATCCACTTCTCGTCAATCTGACATATCCTTAGTAGCTCTTTCATTTGATGCTTGTCCGCACCGGCCTTGTGAAAATTAGCACTAAAGTGTCTCATGCACCAACGGTGGTGAACCGGTGGCAATCTTTCAACAGGAGTTCTCATGGCATTCATTATACCGGCATGTCGATCTGAGATAATACAAACTTCCCTATGTGGGCCAATCACAACATGTCGGACAAGCTCGATAAACCAGCACCAGTCTCGCGAGTTCTCTTTCTCCACCAAGGCAAAAGCTAATGGTACTAAACGGTCCTCCGCATCAGCTGACAATGCAGTCATCAAGGCACCGCTGTATTTCCCTGTTAGGAAGGTTGCATCTATAGCTAGTACTGGCCTGCAATGCTTAAATGCCTTCACAGAAGGACCAAAGCACCAGAATGCACGCATAAATATTTTCTTTGTCACCCCACCAATGTTCACTACCCTATTGGGATGGGTATCAATATGATACACTGTACTCGGATTTCTTTGCTTAATGGCTTGTAGCAACGTGGGCAAACGGACGTATGCTTCGCCCCATTCTCCATAAATGAGCTTCATAGCCTCTTCTCTTGCCCTCCAAGCCTTGCCATATTTCACCCTATATTGAAAAACCTCAAATATATATACAGCTAACGCTGAAGCAGAGAGGGTAGGTTATAATTTGATGGCATTGCATAGCCTGTTTGCTATGAACTTCGATGTCAACTGCTGGTGGCTCCCTGAACCTTCTGCAGTGGCACAACTATGTGCCTTACCAACACGTGATATCCTCCATGTGCCACTGGACCTCTTTGTTGCGTGCACCTTCCATTTGCATCGTTTGTGTTCACATTTAACAGTGTACCTCCTATTTGCGGCGGAATTCACAACACGGTATGGACGATGGTGCACAATGGCGTACTCCTGGAGCCATAGTTTCAAAGCAACCATGGATGAAAACTCCAAACCCTTCTTTAGGCCATCCACCTGGAATGGTTCTGGCAAGTGATCCATGTCGATGTCACCATCTAATATTGCACCATCGGCATGTCTTAGGTCCCTAAACTCAGGAATGTCCGGCTTCCTTCCAAACACCTTCTCGAACGCACGACATTTCTCTAATGCTAACTTGTCATTGTTGGTTAGTGCAGGGAATGGACGGTCATCATCGGAGTCATCAGCAAATTCAACATCATATTGCTCAACACTTGGTTCTTCGCCAACCTCCTCTCCATTGATTTCCACCGAAACAGAGTCGTGACCAGCACTCAAGTGCACAACAAAGAAATCAGCTGGATCATATTTTTTTCCTGATACTTGCATCGAGTATTCAGGGTTGCCTCTGTACGATAACCAATTTATGTTGTTACCGACATCTTCAGATAAACCTTCACTTACATCAAGCCCCTGTACTAACTCCTTTCTCAATTCCCTTGCAGCGTCCACACCGTCATTGCTGTGACGTCTCTTTGATGGTCTTGTCTCCTCTAACTCATTTCCAAACAAAGGTCTCTTCTTCTGTCTTTGCTCATCCAACTCTTCATGTACCAACTCAGTTTTTGATACTGATCTACTTGTTCCCTCATTGCCACAGTGTGTACCCACACGACGAGAAGAATCTGTCACAAAATTATTCTCGTCGTAAGGATAACACGAAGACTTGTTTAGATCCAAATTATTTACGGTGCGTACCATCTTTGAAGCAAACACCTCTAGAGATCTAAACTGAGAGTCTTTTACTAAATCAAAATAAAATTTTCAATCCAACTGACCTAGCACCTTCAATACATACTTATGTCCTTGACCAACATCGTACCTCCCATAAATATCAATCTCCACATTATCCTCGGTCCATTTAAGAACATCTTTCACTCGTGACATTAGTTCATCAAAAGTGGGACGGGTGGGAAACAAAATGCTCTTCAACGACATATCCTCAAACTCAACATGCGCACCAACGTAAGGTTCAACCATTCTACCACCGTAGTAAACACGAACAAGTCTATCCATCTACACCGAAAAATATCATGCCACTTTAGAAATAAAAAAATACCACATCCTTCGTAAACGTCATACAAACTGACCACGTGAACTAATACATAACTTAAATTGTTTCAAAGCTACTACTTAACCAAACATATTTATTTCACATCCAACTAACAATTCTTTCATGTTTCAACTAAAATTTTTCCTCCAACCATCCATCCATCCAACCAAACCATCTAAAAATCAACATTACAACACAATGTACTACAAAAACTCTTTCTCTCTAACAAGCACATCAACATTACAACACAATGCACTACAAAAATTTTGTTCCAAAGCTAAAGCAATTTCACATCCAACTAACAATTCTTTCATGTCTCAACTAAAATTTTTCCTCCAACCATCCATCCATCCATCCAACCAAACCACCTAAAAATCAACATTACAACACAATGTACTATAAAAATTCTTTCTCTCTAACAAGCACATCAACATTACAACACAATGCACTACAAAAATTTTGTTCCAAAGCTAAACCAATTTCACATCCAACCAACAATTCTTTCATGTCTCAACTAAAATTTTTCCTCCAACAATCCATCCATCCATCCAACCAAACCACCTAAAAATCAACATTACAACACAATGTACTACAAAAAATCGTATCTCCAATAAGCACATTGCACACATTTAACACTATACTTAACAAATCCCCAATTTATATCTTCAAAATCAAAAATTTGGGCAAAATATGGGTTTTAGGGTTACCCTTCGATCTACAAATTTAACCGATTAAAACGAGAAAAAAGAAGGAGGAATGGAGGAGTATACCTTGTTCTTCGATTTCCACAAAAAATCCCGCGAAAAATGGCTCCAAATTGAGTGGATTTGAGGAGGAGAGGTGAGAGGGGAGAGAGAGAGAGCTCTCAGCTCTTTCGGGTCGCCTGGGAACGGCTGGGAACGGTTGGGGCGAGTGGGGAGGATGAGCTGGGGTGGGGCCCGCGGGGGGTTAAGTGCCCTCGCCCCCCCGAACGAGCGCTCCAGCATCGCTGGCGCTGTGCTTGGAAGGGGCACGCTAGCCACCCTGGCGCCGTGCTTGGTGTGGGAGCGCCAGCCACTCTGGCGCCGCCCTCCCGCCACGTCGGTGTGTGCTGCCACCGTGGCACCACGACGGCGCCACCGGTCTTGGCGCCGTGATGTTCGACTGCGGCGCCAATGTCTCTGGCGCACCAAAAGGGACCATTCCTGCAATAAGTTTTTCCAAGGGTCTATTTGCGAAATAAGTTTTACAAAAGGACCAAATTGTAAAAAATCCTGCTCTTTAGCCGCTTCTTAGTATCTTAACCATATTTAGGTTGTGTTCTTACCCCCATCTTTCCCAACTCATCTTTCTCGTTTTTCGTGCGCACGCTTTTCAAACTGTTAAACGGTATATTTTTTACAAAAAAATTTTATACGAAAGTTGTTTTAAACAACATATTAATCCTTTTTTAATACTTAATTTATCATGTGTTAATGAGTCACTTCGTTTTGCGTACTGAAGGGATGAGTTTCTATCCATAGCTCACTAAGGTAGCGTTCGTTTGGGTGTGTTCTCAGCACGCACAGTGCGCACGAAAAACGGGACGGTCTATTAGCGCGTAATTTTTTTTCAAAAATGGATTAATTTGATTTTTTTAAGCAACTTTTGTATAGAAACTTTTTAAAAAAACACACCGTTTAGTAGTTTGAAAAGCGTGCGCGTGAAAAAAAAGAATGGTGAGTTGGGAAGATAAAGTGAAGAACTCAGCCTAACTCAGCCTTAGGGAGTTTCTGACAACTACAATTTCGAGTTCTTACCCAAGTTTTGAGGAACTCATCGATCCGTTGAGGGCATCCACAATGTGGATGCAAAGTGGGTAGTAAAGGAGGTAGTAACTATACCATGCAATAGCACTACTACATAGTAATAAGCATAAAAAAATTAAACTTTCTCCTCTCTCACACCTCTCTTTTTTTTACCCAATTATTGTTTTACATGTGGGCGATACCCCACACATTGTGAGAGGTAGAAATAACTATAACCTAATTTTATAGGTCTCAACTTTATTACCCACTTGATACATATACATTGAGGATGTCCTTAGTATCTTAGGCCCAATAGTCCAGGCTTTCACCCCAAGTTTTGAGAATTAGTAACCACATAATACAAACTTAATATCTCAAGCTAGGGAAACCAACTTTTTAGGGTTTTTATGGGTTGCTTCTCAAAATCTCAAGCTTTTCAAAAGATATTATGCTACTGCAAACGGACCAATATAATGCTGCTACAACAATGGGCTTGCTTGGTTGTGCTGCTTTGCAGCCAACTATGTTGCGGCTGCGCTGTATCTACAATATAAGAAGTAGAAATTGTGTTATGTTTAGTACTGCTGCTGCGGCTACACAACCGCAACAATCTCTACCGATCAGCCCCAATAAATAAATATCTCTATTGTTACAAAAGCGCAATGTTCTCTTCCCTCCCTCTCACATTGCACGCACAACCATCCTATCTGCGAGAAGAGAAAAACAAACAGCGGTTAAAAAGAAAACAATAAAAACCAAGTGATTGGTTAAAGAAAACATGTTCCCATCCTAGTTTATAGGCCTGTGCATTGCAACCCATCTTCATATATCTGTTGTAATGCATGAATATGTTACTAGTAAAGAGTAAAATTGAACTAAAGAGATTATATCTAGTCTAGAATAAGGAATGTAGTGCATATGGAAACATTTGCAGGGACATGAGAAGTTGAGCGCAAAAACGGTTGAGCTGTTGAGGAGCTATTTGTAGTAGAAGCATTGCTGTCTGATATAGTTTATGTGATCACCGAACCTACTATTGCTACTTGGTCAAAATGTTCCTCTTATTTCAAAGTTTGCAGTTGTGCACTAGTGTTTCTACTGCTACAGGGCCAATATAATAAACATAAATATGAAAGAAAATCACAGTAGGGCACCTCCTCTTCATCAACACTTATCTACATTCTACAGCCAAGCTGGGGCCCACTGGACATTGAGGGTATGCAAAGGTTGGGCAGGTGAGAACTGTATGCTAGTATTTTTTTTTTACTCCCTGCTTTATTTTTCTCCTTGCTATAGCTATTCTTTTTGTACTAAAGTAGAGCAAGCAGTAAACTACTCCTACTGGTACACTAGTCTGTTGTAACTTTTGATTAGGTGTTAGCTTACGCTAAGGTTTTGGAAATATTAGAGAGATGAGAGAGAAAGGGACAGTTTTGAGTGAGAGTGAGGAGAGAGAGAGAGAGAGAGAGAGAGGACTGAGGAGGGGGCAGTTGCAGTGGTTAACAACCCTTTGCCAGAGGGCAAGAAGGAATCATTTCACTTCAGTGGCAGGTAACAAACACCACATTAGCTGCAGCTCTCTTCTCGCCCTTTTGCTCCCTCTTCTTGTCCATATAATCTTTCACCGCACCATTCATTCTCCCCTGCGGTCAAATTGCGGCCAAGAAGAAAACTGAGTTGCGTCCAAATGCACACCGGCACCAGTAGGTAAGATGCTGCAGAGAAAGGTTAAAAAAAGAGAGAATTTTGAAAGGGAGGAGATCATCAAGCTGCTGTTTTTTTTGCATTCTTCAATTGTTTCAGTATACACATGTCTCCGTTTGCAGGTGAAATTGGTGGTGGGCTCTTGCAGGGTTCATGTGATCTCGCGGTCAGGTAATTTTCGAACAGTTATTGTCTTGAACATTTTTGCTTCTGTTCCTTTCAAGATCTTTATACCACGGTGGAGTAGTCAAAGGTTGTTGCTTTCCTTCCTTCTGCTCTCGGAAAGCTTCAACGCTGCCCTAGTAATGTCTCACAGATCCTAGCCCAGCTATCTATGCATTCAAATGGTCTCACGCCCTCGCCAAGTTCAGTCTGAACTTGTAGCTTGCCCACTCTGCTTCCTTTTATAAGCTTTGCTGATGCAGTACTAGTGTTCTTTCTTTAGCTTCACACTTGTGATTTTCCTAGATAATGGTGAGATTTTATAGGGTGATCAAATCCGTGTGAGGGGACGTTCATCTTTCTGTGTACCCCTGAATGTGATATCTTGATGATTTCATCATCCAAATAGGTTCTTTTAGTTCAATTTTGGGGCAGTTTTAGGTGCTCTTTTGAGCTTCTTGGGACTAGCTGCCTAGCCATATCCAAAAGGAGACGCACTTCTTGGTAAGTTCCTAACTTGTCTGGAAGCTCTACATCCAGTGAAACAAACACTCTTTTTCTTTAAAGTTACAACGGTGGTAATGTGGTTCGTGCCTATTTCTTGAAGATTTGGTAGGCTTTTGCTGTTTCCAATTAGCTTTGGTGATTTTGAGTCTTTTAGGAAGCGCAGAGGCTCTCCTCCAGTCTCATCACTTTGCTCCAAAAGAATAAGTTAGTGAGTGCTGTTTGTTTAATGATGGAGTTCATTTCTTCTGTCTCTCATCCCTTTGTGTGCTCTGGGGTTTAAAGTTTCACTTTCTGGACTGTGTGTTCTTCTTTGGTGGCAGATTTGGTTTGTTCCTTAAGGCTCTGAAGCATATCTCCAGCTGTTACAGCAGAACTTTTCCTGGATGGTGATCCTTCTTTTGGCCTTCTTTTTATCTTTAGATAGGGATATGTAGTGGTTCTTGAAGGGACTGGTTGCTTTTAAATTTCACCTCTGTGTAAGGATTGCTAGTTGAGTTGTTCAGTTGAATAGAAGGGTTTTCCAGGCTTGATCAAAATTTTGTGTGTTTAGTTTCAAGGTGTTCTTTAGCTTTCTATGTTCTGTTGAGGCAATCTAGTTGCAGTTCTCATATGTCTTCTCTATTTTGTGCTGAACAGGGAAGAAAGAAAGATTGGTGTTTCTGAACAGTTGGAGATGTATTCAGGCCAGCAATCTGATCAGTGTCCTGGTCCAAATAGTGGCAAAGAATTCTTGGAGGTGAACTGGGATTCTGTTGCACTGCATCAAAAGATGGGGTATAACAGTGGCCCATTTGGATTTCAAGCTTACCCCATGGTGCTAGAGGATAGAGATGGACTCTATAGATCACCGAACGGTTAGTAGTTCTTAATTTAGTATTATGAAGTTGATGAGATGTTAGTAGTTCGTAACTTAGAATTGTGCAGTTGGTGAGATATTTTTGAAGGTAATGATTTTGTAGATAAATCCTAATAGCGACAATAATTTCTCACAGGCACATTCTGTCAAAACATCCAACTGAGTGATGATCATAGTAGTGGTGTGAAGAGAAGGAAAGGAATAGATGATCACATTGCCTTGTTGAACCCATCAGCAAGTAGCAGGATACAAGTATGCTTTCTTTCTGGGCTTTGTTCTATAATCTGTGTTTGGAATTTTATGTGGATGGTTTCTTCTCTTATGTCAATAGCTAAATGCATTATATTGTCGGTTTAGAATGTTGGTGATCAACAGACAGAGGTTTCATCTCAGCCAGAGAGGATATCAATGGAGGAGGACAACCAAAAGAGTTGCTCCAAAATGCAAAGCAAGGAAAATTCTTCTGATGGTGATGGTACTAAAGAAGATTATGTTCATGTCCGGGCAAAGCGAGGCCAAGCCACTAACAGCCACAGCCTTGCAGAAAGAGTAAGCTTCTGAGTAGTACTCTTGGCTCTTGCTCCTGGTTCAGTTTTGCTTGGTGATCTTCCTTTACTTATTCTTGAGTTGATGGAACTCTTTTCAGCTGAGGAGAAAAAAGATAAGTGAGAGGATGAAGCTGCTTCAAGATCTTGTCCCAGGTTGCAGTAAGGTAAATTTCTTCTTTTGGCTGCAAGAAAATCTCTTGAGACTATGTTGTGCTGCGCAACTTACTGTTGCCTCACAGATCACTGGCAAGGCAGTCATGCTTGATGAAATAATCAATTATGTACAGTCACTACAACGACAAGTCGAGGTACTATTAGGATGGCGGTTCAATTATTTCTTGGACAGTTGGAATATCAGCCTGTAAGCTAACACAATCTGAACTTGCAGTTCTTGTCGATGAAACTCGCAACTGTCAACCCTGAGCTTAGCTTTGATATTGAGCAGATTCTATCAAAACAAGTAATGACTACTACAGATCATTCTAATTTTCATGAAGTTGTTTTAGATACATTTTGTTCATAGAAATTCTTGTTTTCAGATGATGCTTTCACAAGATAGACACCTTGCTTTCTACGGAGTCGACCCAGGATCAAGCGCCCTTGTTGCACATTTTAACCAAGGAATCATGCAGCCAGAAATGTTGTGTAATGTTTCCAATCCTGCAGATGTTTTGCAGGGAACAACAATTCATGACATCTCCACAGTTAACCAGGTAACTTTTTCAGGTCATATTAAGACAACAAAATCACACATGGATGATCAAAATCATAGCAATGGGTTGATGTGAACCTTGAATCTAGATACCTGCCATGTGGGAAGGACTTCAAAACATTCCTCACTTGAACTTCAACCCTGGTGCAACGGCAGATAGCAGCACCAACAATGCTGGTATATATGATCCAAAATTTTTTCAAAAATTATGTTTAGTACTAATGGTATGTCAAACTCATTGAAATGGTCCTCCTTTCTGCACACTTTAGGTTCCATGAAGATTGAAAAATGAGCAGCTGGTATAGCTTGCGCAGTTGCTCAGTGAATCGTAAAGCGCTTGCAGTATCAATTTTTGTATAGATGGAGGCCCCTAACCATTCGTTGCCGTTGCCTGTTTCCATATCTTGGCTCCCCATAGTGTATGGTTTATCATGTGGCATCTGAAGATTGTGTACAGTTGGAGCTAAAAAAAAAACTAATTCCACTGTAGATCACTGCTGTGTTTTAGATTGTGGAAATTGGGAAACCTTGTATTGTTCATGAGCTCCAAGATTGGGGCCAAGTATTGATGGGCTTAAACATGCAAACGAGTAGGATGGACTTATGGTACAAAATTTTAAGGAACTGAATCTGTCGAAAGTTCATGATTTGCACACTATTTGCAACGAGAACTTGCAGCTACCAATGCATGGGAATCTGTGGTTGTGTGAAGATAGTGTGAATCAGCCTGAAATATAGTTTGAATCTGTCTGAACATGATCATCATGGGAATCTGCGGTTATGTGTGAAGATATTACCTCCTTCCTAAAATATACTACTGGCTACTTAGTATTTGAATAGGTAGGTTCTTCAGATTCATAATACTAAAGTATACCGTATCTGGTATTAGATTGCTATATTATGGGATGGGAAAAGTATGTGTGGATCAGCTTGAATATAGTTTGAATCTGTCTGACCAAGTTCATCCTCATAGGAACTAGAGAACTTCATTTGATCGACACTCGCCAGTAAACAAGGGTTGACTTTTCACTGAATTGGTCACAGGTTGGCCTAAATTGTATAGGATGATTTCATTTTGGAAATGGAATAGAATAATACTATCTCAAATAAGAGCAAGAAGTTGATGTTACCCATTCAAAAAAGAAGTTGATGTTACTTTTGTTTAAGAGATAAATCATGCCTTGTCAACGGCTTTCCTCGTCCCTCCTAATCTCCTTCGAATGATCCAGTATGTTTCCTAGTGGCAACCGACCTTCATTAATCTGCAGTCAACTGTATATGAACTGACCAATGGTCGTTATTTTTTTCTTTTACAATTTGAATATAACTATAGCCCTGAATAGAGTTTCTATACAGAGGTTTTCTTCTTTTAGAGCTTCACTGTTCTCTAGAGTTAACTGGAGCTGTCTTAACCTGAAAACATCACCTTTTTATGCATTTTTTTATACAACAAAATCTTGAAACATAGTTTTCTGCTGATATTCCTCGAATAAATAGAGGAAGGGCAATATGCACGTCCTCTAGAACTAAAACTAAACAACTCTCTACTCGTCTGTCTATATAATGGTGTGCATAGCATAGCACACGCAGCATTCAGTAAAGCTTGACATTGTTATCCCCCTATATCTGGAGATGCTACGAAGTTACAGGACGAGATACCAGAACCTACAAAACTGTGCGCACTTGACAGTGAACGCTTCACAAAAGATTAGCTTTCCACTTTCTTCCTCTTTCGTCTATCCAGTTCTCCATCTCTTTCCTTCCTCCCTCGCCTCCGTGATTTCCCCTAGAAGCAAACAGGAGATCAGAATAACAAGAGTCAATAGCGTGGAAGCATCATATTGCAGCCAGACGGAATAACTGATCAGTAATCACAGAATAGATTGATTGCTAATATCTCTAATCAACAAAAGCTCATTTGAACTTTGAAATATTTGATGCTTCATAGATCCAAAGTACAGCGGTTCAATTTGAGGCTGCTATGTTGTGCGTATTTTTAAAGTTGTCGTGGAAAAGAGATGGAATTTATGTAAATATATTCAAAGTAAATCTCAAAAATTCATGCTACTCTTGTAAATATTATATTACCACAAACAGTGCACTTTCAAGGAACAATGAACAGCACTTCCATTTGCATATTTCACTAAACCACTGCATTTAAGCACACAAACAGTACGCTTTCAAGGAACAATGAACAGCACTTCCATTTGCATATTTCACTAAACCACTGCATTTAAGCACTGCCATGTTTCTGTAGGACCTGAAGGCCAGACCCACACACCTGACGTCACAAGATTATCACCTTTTTGTTTGTTTACATAGAGGATAATTATCATGACAGACGAATCGAAACACCAGCATGACTAGGCGGCAGAGCGACTGAACAGAAGAGTGGATTATATACATTTCCACCTTATACTGTATTCAAAGCATTTCAACCTATCCCTTGCTACAGTCATGATGAAATTTCAAAATAGCACAACAAAAAGAAACAGGCTTGTGGAATGATTTATTGGACCTGCCCCTTGGATATGATGACAATGCTTAAAATAGTTATATGTGAAATGCAAAGGGAAGTGCAGTCTCTAAAGCTGTGGCTTGAAATTAAGGTTCTGTGGTACTTTGGCCAAATACAATGTGTTTTTGAAATTTTGCTCATTAATTTTCCAGTGCTGTCATACAACATTCACCTCATATAGTCATATGTAGCTGGAAAAATACATCCATTTGCACCTATATTTTTAAACACATTTGCAACTATATTAAGAAAAAAGATAGCTAAACAAACAATATCTTAAATCAGTTCAACCATGACCTTTCGTAATTAACTGCACTCTCAAATTGTGACAGAATCTAGTATCCATGGCATCAATATCACACCACCGATAAAGTATAGCTAAAAGGTTCATAACAGTTAAATAAAAGTATGATTATTCATGACCTTGTAAGCTGCAAACTTGCAGCATCTTTTCAACCTAATTTTTGCTTTGTTATTGAATGAATGGATGTACCTCAGCAGAGAAAGTCTTAAGGGGATCACTACTTCTGACAGATCCTCCCTTGAATCCCATTCTTTTCCTCCTTCGTGGCTTATCGATACCCATAGCAGCCCTTGAAAGTTTGACTACATTGCTTGCTTCTTTTGTTGTGGGATCAATTAGGTACTCAGGGACATCACGCAGGTGTGCAGGGATTTCCTTGTTGCTCAATAACTTATCATGTTTGAGCAAATCTGGAAAGAAGAAATCGATTCAGTACACCCATTAATTTAGGCAAGTTCAACAGTAGAAAAGTTCTCAACAAAATGAATCTAACCGAGGTCTCTTGGATTCTCATCAAAATGAGCCTTCAACCTAAGATGACAAGAGATAGCTTCACTATTAGAAGAAAAGCATGAGGCAGAAAATGACTGTTAAATGTATGAAAAGTAAAAAACAATTGATTTCTTGTGTGTTTCCTTCTATGTAAAAAAAGAAATGTTTGTTTTGATTTTTTTGGAAAAGATGACATGGCACCCATAGTGTAGAAGAAAGTTGCTAAGAAGCTCTAAACATTAAACAAGCAATGCTATATTTGTTCCTTTTTTTATGCACGAGATTCAGTTATCCCCATGACATGTGCATTTGCTTAATGATCAACCACTTTCTTACTTCTCAGAGTTGAGGATTTCATTCTTTATGTCTTGGCGACGTGCTTCTTTTATATCACGGGTTGTCACACTCCTAGCAACATCCTGTAAATGTGTCAATTGGCATTAGCTACCAGATGCCTTCTTGATGAAATGGGAGGCTGTTGCATGTTCTAAAAAAAGAAAGAAAAAAAATAGCTACCAAGTAGTACGATTTATCAAGATTCAAGAACAATATGAGTTGCAAAATGAACAGTAGCCAACATAACGTTGCACTCCAGGAGCAATAATATGGTTAAAACATAGCCAGATTACTATTAGCCATAGCTTTGGTCATGAAAGCCCTCTTAAGCTAAAAGGCACATCAGGCATTGTATTACAGAAAACAGATGAAACCCTTACAAGGTATGGAGGGCCCAAGACTAAAAAAAATAGAAATATCTTTGGTTATATTTCATGTTCGATGGGAGTGACCCTACGACAACAGTCTTATAATGATGCTAAGAGGGATTTATGCACAACACCTATAGGCTACTAACAGGATTAGGCCAAAAAGAGTGGAGAATTTGGTACAAAACAACCAAGAAATCATAAAATCGGGCACATGCTTCAGATAAAATGTGATGCATAGAATTGGCAATGAAACATCTCAAGGTACCCTATTGAGATAATAAATAGATGACTCAACAAGTAGAAAAAACCAGTAGCCATATATGGAAAATAAAAAACAATAAACCATTGCTGCCTACAGTTGGATAGAGGTGACATAGGCCATTACGAGATGAGCTTTCGTCCTTTTACTAGTCAGTGGTGACTATAGAATATCTCGACCAATTCCTAACCAGAGTTTGAGAAACTGGACCAGTCTTTGGTTTCAAAAGTTTACGTTTCAACAACTAGCAATATATCTACTAGCAAGAAACCGCTCCGAAAATTGGGAGTTCTGGCTGGACTACCAGTTTACCAGTCTCATACTAGTACTGCTAAACAAAGAGATTCTCCATGCCTAACTTCTCTTTTAATGCTAATGCTCTATTCTAACACCATATTGAACAGAGGCAAAAATACCAATTGAAAATATATTTTATTACAAAAGAATAGATTATCCATTGTAATACACTCCATACCTGAGCTCTATAGCGTAAAGACTCAACAGCATTTTTTGTAAGTAATGGGAAAGGTGAAATGCAACTGGTGTCTCTTTTTTCAACATCTTTCAACATATTTTCAATATCTTCAAAAATGCCATTCTCCTTTGGTGAAACCTGAGAAGGTCAAATACCAACCAAAGGAATAAATAAATAACAGATAGGATCTATAAAACAAGTTAACCATCTCTGTGATAACTTTTTTGATTGAACCACATAAAATGTTGAGCTTACAAGCGATATGGATGCACCAGTTTTATTTGCTCTCCCTGTCCGTCCTACTCTGTGAACATACCCAGCAGGATCTGGAGGCATGTCATAATTAACTACCTAAAGGAAGGCCAAAAATAAAAGAATATCAATCCTGCAACCTGAATACCAGTTCCAGAAACAAAAGGTCGAATCCGAACTATAAAAGTAACAACAGATACTTTACCATCAGGCTCAAGATAAAATACTACTTTTGAAACCAAATGATATCAAAGTATGTCAAACAGTTCTACGCTCAAGTTACCCTCTGGCCACAATGAGATCTGGTGGCATGCTTGCATATATCAATATATTAACTTACCGTGAATATATTTTTGAAGTCAATTCCTCTGACAACACCGAATTCAGCATCTAAAGTTTGCTGCAACTGCTTGCGTGACACCCTAGAATCCTTCTTGTTTCCCTTATTGGCTTGCCTGTCCCCTTTAGACTTATTGTCATCCGTTGCTATCAGATAATCAAATAGCCTAGCATTGAATGCCTAAAAGAAAGATAATAGTTTAAATCAATAGAACAACGCAAGAAGATATTCTTTCAGACTTCTTTAGAACACTTGAGCCTAAACATTTCCTGGAACCCACTCACACTTTTTGTTCTGGAAATTCTTTGATGTGGACATGTGGTAAGCTTAAAAACTAGATATACCTGAACCCGGTTCAGTTTCCCTAAAGATTATGATAATCCAAAATAAGATGAAAAACCATGGAAACATAGGCAAGCGGTTTACTTGTTCAACAAACATTTGAAAGAGAAAGATATATGCAGTGGGAATTATCATCAATTATGTAATAAAGCACAATAGCAGCAATAAGCTACCTGAATGATATGGAGCCGCGAATTTTGTGGTAATTCAGCATTTAACACTGAAGATCTTATCCCAAACTGTAAAAGTACAACATAGCCGCCGTAAGGATAATTATTCATCAATAAGCATATTTATTTTAAAAAATGATGCCAGAATCAAGGAAAGATAATGGTCGGACAAAGTATTCCGCCAGGAAAAAAAGCAACGCAGTAAAAGAATGTAACAAATATCATAGAGTGAGGACTGAGGAGCCATAGCATGCCCAATATATGACAATCAAAGACAAGGCATTGGCCTGTTTTACTTCAGTCCACAGTACTTTATACACTCTTACTCCAGCACATGCAATTAAGATTAAACGAAGTAATTCAGTATTTTGTGAAAGCTTTCGAGTGTCCAATAAACCAGCACTTAGATTCATTCTACAAACTCAACAGAAACGTATCCTGACATGCTGCCCCATAACTATCTGTTTACCATGCAGCAATTGAGTCTTCAAAACTTGCCATTCTTGTAACAAGTATTCTAGACTAGCACAACATTTTCAATTTGATTTATGTTCAGACAGCAATCAGACAATGGCCTAAAATTAAGGTTTAGAGAACACACTTAATATACTGAAATAAATCAATGAAAAAACAATTACAGACAACAAATTAAGAAACCAAATCATCAAACTTGTTTAATTCTTGACTACTGTAAGGTAGTGGTTCCATTTTACCTTCTCCAGAAACAGCCTTAATTTGAATGCTGAGTCAATCGAGTTGACAAATATGAGAACTTTCTTCTGAATAAGCTCCAACTTCAGGAGTGCAAGGATATAAAGCATCTTATCCTTAGCATCACATGATATCTGTGGGAAAAATTGAAAAGGAGTATATGATATACAAGCTACTGCAGGAAAGCTTAGGGGGAAATCAGCAGCGCAAAAATAATCACCACTAAAGAATTGTACCAGAAAAAATACTAGAAAGGAACATGAAACCATAGGATGTTTAAATGTTTGTTGGGAATTTATGGATATCCAAGAGGAATTTTAATATGTTCAAGTGATACGACTGAAAGGATGATTGTCTGAAAAGCAGGAAAAAGTACTTGCCCAAAACTGCTGCACATTTTTTGGGATCAAATCATCCTTCGCATGACCAACCTCCGTAAGGGTCAGAATAAAAGGGTTGTGCAGGAGTAGCTTCGTCAGTTTCTCAATATCAGCGCTGTAAAAAGAAGTCAACGTTACTATCAGACCAAATATATGAAATCTAAATGGAAGCAAGGGCAAGGAGGAAATATCAAACTACAACAGCTGATGTTCTACCAACTCAAGGGCAGCAATATGGTGGATTCAACCTCCAGGTTAACTGCTAGCAAAATCTCATCAACAGATGCAATGACAGACATGTTGGAATAGTAAAAATTCACTAAGAGATAGTATGGAAAAAATTCAAAACAGAAAAAATCTCAAATTTTGGTTATTTAAATTACAGGCTCTATCCATTTGATTAAAATGTTAATGCTTAGAACAACCAAATCATGTATCTGCATAATCAAAACAGATTGAACAATTGAAGAAAAGGAAGGAAGATGAACCAAATTTCACCTTGACGTTGCAGACATCAGAATGGACTGGCAGCTTCTTGGGATATGTGGAACAAGAGCTTTTATGTCATCTTCACAACGATAGGATAGGAGGAGGTCAGCCTGAGAACCATTAATAGATTAGTACCTCCTTCAAAAGAAACTTACTGGGTAGTCTAATATTACACAGCAAAGGTGTCAAATTTGAATATACAACACTCTAAGAGAGTAAGACAGCATATTAATTGTCAAAATGTTCTTGAAATTTTCAATGCCATACCAAATTTCACACTGTTGCAGCGGCACATGTCAATGTCAGTATTATGTGATCATACAAAATAAACTCCATACTCACTTAAAAAAAATCACAAAAGGTTTTTTTAACCTGAGGAAGGGCACGGCAGCCAAAATGTAGAAACATACACAGTTTAAACAGCCATATTTTTTATGCATAAAGAAAACTATCATCCCTTGTGGAAATAAAATCTTGTCAAATTAGCCACTCCAATATTTGATGATATTTATCAAATTAAAACTAAATCATGAGAAGGCAAATAAACTGCACCTCGTCTAGAATCATCATTGATAGTGATTCTTTGATAGATGATCCACGGATAATGCCCTTTGATATGCATGATGCAACACAAGCTGGAGTTGTAACAAGGATATTAGGGGGGCCAGACAATGCAACTTTCTGCAAACAACAGTAAGAAACAAGTTAGTTTGCCAGCATACATACAAAAAAAACATGAATATTATTTACAGAAAATAACAACAGAATAAGATAGACTTCTCACAATATCTTTGTCTGACATGCTCGCATTCACTTGCACAACCTTCAATTTGGATGTACAGAATTCAAGGAGAGATGATGCCTCATTATGAACCTACCACGAGCAATTCAAATAAACAATCACATAGATGTTATGGATTATGACCATATAATGCAGTACATTAAAAAATAAACCAAAGGACTAGTATGAGGGTCTGCCATTAAATTAAAAGATATATCCATATGTCCATTCCCATGTAGCCTATCAATTCAGAATTAATCCTCAACTTGACATAGATCATTGAACTTCTCATTCGTCATAGCTAATATTAAATACTTCCTCCATCCTAAATTATAGGGCGTCCTCTTTTTAAGGAAAATCAAACTCGATAACTTTTAACTAATAATCATAGTAACCATATCTATACTAAGTATTATGCATGTTATATCACTAGATTCATATTTTGAAGTACTTCCATGTGATGTTAATTTCATATTCATTGGAAACATAACATGTAATAAATTAATGGTCAAAATATGTCATTGAAGACTGTGGCCTTATAATTTGGGATGGAGGGAGTATTAAACTGCCCACAAAAATCATCTCATAAAAAGTAGATGAATGATACCTGCTGGCATAACTCGCGAGTTGGCACAAGGATGAAAACATTTGGAGCAGATTTTTGGATACGCCCTTCTGCAGACAACTTCAATAGATCATGCAACATAGGGAGAAGGTAAGCAAAGGTCTTTCCGGAGCCAGTCTTGGCCTTAGCGACCACATCCTTCCCTTCCTGAAATCACAGCATTACGCTGTTCGTCAGTTGCACAAATTATTAAAAACCTGAATGTCAGCAGGTAGCTTAGACAAGGGATTGACAAAACTTGGTAGAGTTACAGATGTAGTTTTACTAAACGGGTCCTGCACCTTATGTACCAGATCCTTCATACGGTGAATTTTTCTAAATAACTTAAAATTTAGCAGGTCTGCACCTGACAAGCGGTAGAAGGATAGCAAAACTAATCGAAAAGGTTCACCAAACAAAGCAGGCAACCCAAATATGCAAACGGCACAACAATTTGCATATCGGCATCACAATAACCATGCTTAATCTTCTCACAACGGAGAGAAGACTAACATCACCAATGGGATGTTAACGAAGAATATTTCCAGTAATTCAACAAAACAAAGCAAAAAATACGAAAATAAACAAAGCATGGACGCCAGAAATCACGCACCAGGATGAGCGGGATGGCCTCTCTCTGGATCGGGGTGGCCTTATCCAAGCCCTTCTTCCTCAGAGCCCTCTTCAGCTGCTCGTCCAGGCCAAGCTCGTCAAAGCTCACCTCCCTCTCCTCTTCCTCCTTGCCGTCCTCACCTCCCCTAGCTGAAGCGTCCGGGCCCTCCTCCCCCTCCGCGACGCCCTCGCCTCCTCCTTCGCGCTCGACACCCTCCTCAGCGGCCGCAGCTTCTTCGGCGGCCTGCGCCGTGTGCCCGTCCTTCTCGGCCTCCGCCTCCGCGGCGACAGTGACCTCGTCGTGGTTCTCTACCTCCTGCTCCGTCGCCGCCTTGCGTTGCTTGCGCTTCGCCATGGAGGAGGAGGCGGCGGCGGCGGCCGGAGAGCTAGGGTTTAAGCGGGAGGCACAGCCGCTGGAGAATGGGCGGCTCGGCTCGGTTAATAGCGGCAAAGTTTCCAGCGGGTGCTATCTATGCCGTCCGATATAAATCAACGTACAGGATTACACCACCAAGAAAAGAAATAAAAACGGTTCGTACCAACAAAGAGTTTTGAATTAGTTACGAAATTTGGATGAAATTCGTTTGAAATTCCTGCCTCTCGAGGCGCTGAAGTGACCTCTTCGGCTGTTCCACCGCGCCGCCGCCTCTGGCAACGACGATGGCCGAGACGGTGGACTTCGCGAGCAGCGACGCTGCGGAGTGGCGAGCGGCGCTGGCGGCGTACGACCGCCGGCTCGCGGCCCTGGGCAAGCCCGAACTCGTCGAGGTCGACTCCTTCTACCGCCGCGACCTCCCCGATCTCCTGCGCCGCCGCGACCCGGAGCCCTTCCTCGCCAAGCCCGAGCTGCTGCGCCTCCTCCAATGGAAGCTCTCCCGCGGCAAGTGGAGGTCGCCTCATCCCGCTCTTAGCTTTTCTTTCCTGTTCCTCTTTAGTGCATTTGAACTTCTGGTTCCCAGGGCGTGATGTTGTAGTTATTTCTCGGCCCAATCTCCCTACAAATCGTGCCGAAATGTGGGGATCAATTGAATGGTGCTAGTATCTTGCGGTTTGCGTGCTTGGACTGATTGATCCGTTGATTTTAGGGACTCGTTTTCTTGGCAAATCATTACCCAACTTGGTTATTTGATACTCGAGAAAATTGACATTTTGCCATCTTCGGGATGGGGTTTCACTGGAATGCCACTCCCGAATGTGGCTTCGTTAAAATGTCACTTTCAAACGAAGCCAACTTGCTAGAACGCCATTTCGACCATTTTAGGTGATTTCGAAATTTTTTTCACCGTGCTCCGACATATTTGCCCCTAGCCTACATGAGAAAGGGGATCGATCCCCATCTAGTCGTCCTCTTCCTCTCGTCTTGCTGTCGGCGATGTCATAAACCAGCACCATCCCTTTCAACGTGCCGTCGCCGGCATGGCCATCACTCACCACGGCCGCCATCCTATTGCTTCCTAGGCTGTCGAGCCCCACCGACTCCCTCGACATGGGCGGCGTCTCGAGCGCCACCCACCTGCCCCAGCCCCTGTTGTCACCGCCATGGCCATGGCGCCATACCACCTCCAAAGGAGAGCCCCACCGCGCGGCTCGCCACCACGTATAGGTGATCCCCGATGCCGCATGCCCCCACGATGCAACCGCCATCGAGGAGAGCATGTGACCGCGCCCAGGTGCCAAATGCGATGTATAGCGCATCCACCGACCCAGCACACACGTGTGCCTTGAGCACCCACGCGCCCTCGCCGAACACCGCGACACCCCCGGCGACATAGAACACCGGAGCAGCGCTTGCACGATGAGAGACGGAGAGGGTCAGGAGGAAGGGGCGGAGCTAGGCGTGGGCACGACGGAGGTGGAGGAAGGCGTCGGAGGCGAGGAGCGTGGCGCAGCGGCGGGGAACTGTGGTACGGAGGCATGGGGACGCGGGTGAGGCACTCGAGGAGGAGGTCGTCGGGGAGAACGGAGATGGGGGCCGGCGACGAGGGAGGCGGCGGTTGCGGGGTAGGGCAAAGACCGGTAAGGGCATTTTGGTCACAGCAAGAGAGCAAAATGGTGGAAAACATTTCGAAATCACCTAAAATGGTTGAAATGGCGTTTCAGCAAGTTAGCTTCATTTGAAAGTGACATTTTAACGAAGCCACATTCGGGAGTGGCATTCCAACAGAACCCCATCCCGAAGATAGCAAAATATCGATTTTCTCTTAATACTCCTACACTACACTGTTATCAAACTCATTGGGGAAAAATTCACATATAGGTAATTCCCGATGCCGCATGCCCCCACGACGCAACCGCCGTCGAGGAGAGCATGCGACCGGGCCCAGGTGCCAGACGTGACGTATAGCGCATCCACCGACCCAGCACACACGTGTGCCTCGAGCACCCACGCGCCCTCGCTGAACACCGCGACTCCCCCGGCGACATAGAACACCGGAGTAGCGCTTGCGCGATGAGAGACGGAGAGGGTCAGGAGGAAGGGGCGGAGCTAGGCGTGGGCGCGACGGAGGTGGAGGAAGGCGTCGGAGGCGAGGAGCGTGGCGCAGCGGCGGGGAGCTGCGGTACGGAGGCACGGGGACACGGGTGAGGCACTCCAGGAGGAGGTCGTTGGGGAGGACGGAGATGGGGGCCGGCGATGAGGGAGGCGGCGGTTGCATGGTGGGGCAAAGACTGGTAAGGGCATTTTGGTCACAGCAAGAGAGCAAAATGGTGGAAAACATTTCGAAATCACCTAAAATGGTTGAAATGGCGATTCAGCAAGTTAGCTTCATTTGAAAGTGACATTTTAAAGAAGCCACATTCGGGAGTGGCATTCCAATGGAACCCCATCCCGAAGATAGCAAAATATCAATTTTCTCTTAATACTCCTACACTACACTGTTATCAAACTCGTTGGGGAAAAAAATCATATTGTTGCTCTGTTCTTGCACACAGGCCGAGACTGATGGATTTCGTCAAGGGCTTGGAGGATGCAGTGGTAGAATCAGCATCGCACAAGGCATTCGCAGCGCTGCCTAACCTCCGCAAGGCAATCACCGAGCTCACCGTGCTTAGGGGCGTTGGCCCTGCCACAGCATCTGCCATCCTCGCTGCCTATGCACCTGATGTTGCACCGTTCATGTCTGATGAGGTGAGTTTGTTGAAATTTCTTTTGGCAGTTCTGCATTTCCGGGTGAGATGAATGCATCTTTGATGTTGTAAACATGGATGGACTGTGTTTAGGCGATGGTGGCAGCCTTAGGCAATGCAAAGGAGTACACTCTGAAGCAATATCTTGCTTTTGCTGAGAAGTTGCAAACTAAATCGAAGGTATTGCTTCTGCATTTGAGATGTGTGATAAACTGTTGCTAAGATAGCATTTTTTTCCTGATTGTGCCGATCGAAGTGTCTGTACAATAAGCCTTTGGTTAGCTAGGCAGCTGCAAGTCTGAACCTAGTTAACGCTTTAGGATTGCTTTGCAGTGATTATCACTTGAGTTCAGGCAAAGGGGAAAAATACAGTGTATTCCCTCGTGTGGAGATTTTTAGTCGATACATTTCAAATGTGGTTGATTTAATGCAGATAAACTGAACGGGACTTCAAAAGGTAGCTGGTTGTGTGGAGTCCTTTTAGAAGAATTGATCTTAGCTGGCATTAGAAATTGAAATAGAACATACCGCCACATATTTTTTCTTATCATACTGTTCAAGAACTAGTGCAGAAAGATAACACCTTTTTGTTGTTTGCTGATGCTTCTCTAAATCATAACGTCCAATAGGCTCAAGGATGCCAGGCTTATAAATTTACAGAATATGCATTACAAAAATCGTATGCCAAATTTTCAGCTGCTGGCCTTTTTATTCCAGACAGCAGCTGGCACAATAGTGTAATATACTGATAAGCTGATTAGTACTTGAATGGTATGCTTTTATATTTGCAGAATGTAAGCATGTAATATCCGCATTGCTAGAATAACACCGAGTAAACTGCAAATTCCATATCAAAATTATAGATTGTTGAAAGCTGAAGTCTGAAGATAAACACATGCGGTGCTTGATTGACATTTGTTTCATTTTTTTTTTTTGTTTCACTGGTAGGAATTGTGCTCAGGAGAAGAAGTTTTCACACCTTCCGATGTTGAGAGAGCGTTGTGGAGCTCAGCAGTTGCATCCAAGTCTCTTAAGGCGCCACCAGGAGATGACCTTGAGAACAAGTCAAAGACGCATGGCAAGAGGAAACGATGACTCTTGCCAATGTTCTAGTTGAGCTACTGATGGTAGGTCTTAGAACTTAGATTGTTCATTGTATGAAGTTAAGCGATGCTTCTGCATCTGCAAAAAGAATGTGTACTGCTTGCTCCTGATGAGCAGGTTAAACCCTTTTGGAAATGTCTTCCGCTCTGAGTCTGTACATCAGTACATGGCACTGCATGAGCTGAGGTGATGCGTGTGCTTCTCTCCATAAAATGGCATGGATACCAGATGTTGCCATGCGTGTGTTGTTCTTTGTTAGACAATTGCATCTGATCCTTTCTTCTTCCATTCGGTTTAACAGTTAATGCTGTGCAGGTGAAATTGCATTGTTCGCTTCGTATCGCTGAAAATAAAGATAAGATTGAGCATTCGTTCATTTTTCATCTGAGATTATTATTACTGAGCGTTGCATGTAGAGGATCAAAGGATCCCATTAAAGAGTGGTTTTTAACAATATGAGGATCACTGCAACAAATCAGGTACATTTTCCAAGTAAGATGAGAGAAAGGTCATTGAGACTGGAAGGTGGTCTGATTTAGTATCAAAGCATGGGAACTCATCTTCACCAACAAATTCCCAACAGTTGATACTGGTCATCCAGGAACATGTAATTCAAAAAAGGGGGGCAAAACAATCGGTTCTGACTCCTAATAGCAGCCAGAGAAATGGTAGAAACGACATATACATTCAAACTACTGTCGCGTTGTATTCCAGATAGAGGTTAGGCATGAATAAACATTACCTTAGAGAGGCAATTTACAGAAGGAAATCTGCAATGCATGTTGAATGCCTTTGCATAGGGGCCTACGAACCCAGGTCCTACTTAATGAGTACTACTAGAGTATTGGTACTACATAACAAGAGTAAACATGAAGTGTGCTACAGTATATTGCATGAATGATTTTTGCGGCACTTGGTGGAACTGGAATCGATGATGAGATGATCCCAGTGAAATATCACCTAGTGGATATTGTGGCGCTTCAGCAAAGCATTGCCTCCAATTAATGTTATCTCCAGGCATCACCCCTACGTCAGATTGACCAAATAGCTCCTAATTATCCTGCAGACAGATGGCATGTTAAACAATTTATGGATAAAAGCTAAGCACAAGCATTAGTAGATGAATAGCAAAATAAACCGTACTTCTGCCACGGCTCAATACATGAGACTACGGAGCAAGGATTACACAGAAAAATATGATCCACTAGATATATCTTCCTTTTCTGCATCTCAAATGGAAACACTGAAACTGTGAAAAACTATTTGCAAGTTCTGTGTTACTGGGTTGTAAAGCTTGCTGAATAAGATGGATGTGGAACCAAAAGGCAATTTTAGACCTTGAAAGAGTTGTGCTAAAAATTTCTTCAACATTGTCATTTTAGTTCAAGGCTTCAAGCATTGACTGTGGCAAAACGTCAAGCAGAACAAAGAACTGCAGCTGAACAATTATCTGTTTGATTGTGTAATAGATCACTCATGAAACTACAGTCCCATAGTAGCAGATCAGGGACGTGGTGTGTCATAGCAGTATGGAAATAGGCACATCATATGGTGACAGAGGCACAGCTTTTACACGTAAATATGTTATGGATGCAAAAGGAAAACATTACAGGCAAAGAACAAAATGCAGATATAAGTATGTTCTAATTGTATATGTTAATTGCTACACACAATGCCTAGAATTGATCTGTAAACAGTTATTCTATATGCAAGAATGCAAAGATCACACTTGCTTCATAATCACACATTGATTTCAGATCTAAACAGTAACCGTGAACGACATCATAATTGTTCCCATCATATGTTGGAGACTAATAATGGGTAACGGTTGCAGTGGTGATTAACCAGATATGTGCCCAACATTCTGGTTTTGAGGGGGAGAGGACATAAATCAGACTTATGAAGTGAAAACAAAAATATATGACAAGAGCACCTTATGAAGCTATTGGTATGCAAGAACTTTTTCAATAAACATGACCCTTACTAAGTGGACAAAATTGTTGCGAGAAAATTTTAACATAAGCAAATGTCGAGGCAATCCAGATTGATAGTCAGCAATAAGGCATTAGGCATGACATAGTAAATTTATGCAGATACGGCCCCAATACCAACTGCATTCAAGTACAGCTCCTATACATATACTGTATCTAGTAACTAAAATGAATTATCAATTACTGGGAAATGCAGACAAGTCATTGCTAGAAAATGGTAATGAGAAAGTGACACAACCATAGAAGATTGAGCTATTTGCACGTCTAGCAAATAATAGAACATTCTGACAGCAGTAGGAAATTTCACAAAGAAAACTGAACTTGCTGAAGAGAAGTAGCAGAAGGACAAAGATTTCCCTTGAGAGTTGAATATACCATGAAATCTCACGCAGGGTCGCTACTAATCCTCAAGCGTTGAAATGTACTCATCTATACGCCGATGTCTCTCCCGCAAGGCCGAAAGCGCCTCTTCAGCAGCCTCATTGATCATCCTAGGGAGGTACACATTCATCCTCTGAAACCATTCCCTCAGTGTCATGGTTTCCAAGCTGCTTCTCCCAGAACTCTCCCCCTCCACTTCCATAGCCGCTCCCTCACCTCTACCGCCGTCTTCCTCCTCAACCGCGTAGTCAGAAGCAGCATGAGCATCATTTGCAGTAGCCTTCCCATTTGGAGCTCTTCGTGCCCGTCCTCTCCGCGCCACTGGCACCTCCTCCTCCTCCTCTGATGCATTGTCTTTCTGTTCAACTTCCCTATCCATGGCTTCCCTTACCCCTTCCTCCTCACCGTCGATCGAAGCCATTGCCCTTGGTTGAATCCCTATCTGCTCTTCTGCCGCAGCCATCGCCCCCTCTTGCTGTTTCCCGTCATCGTCGTCGTCCTCAAGAACGGCCATCCTACACTTCCTTGCATTAGACCTTGTAACCCTTCCCCGTCCCTCTCCGGCCATCTCACTCTCCCTCTCATCCAGGCCTGTATCCACTGCCTTGCCTCTCCTAGCAGCAGCTCTCGTCGACCTTGTCCTTGGCAGCGGTGGCGCAAGGGCTGCCTCCGGCGCCGCCTTCCTCGACCTGCCGCGGCGCGTCACCACCGGGACGTCCTCCTCCTCGCCATCATCCTCCTTCTCCTCTTGTTCCTCGTCCTTCCCCTTCTCATGCCCCTTCTCCGGTTTAGGGGGCTCTGCGGCCTTCTTCCGCCCACCGCGGCGCGTCACCACCGCTACCTCCTTCTCCTCGCCCTCGTCCTTCTCATGTTCCTCCGCTTTAGGGGGTTGCGCGGCCTTCTTCCGAGCACCGCGGCGCGTCACCACTGGAGCATCCTTCGGCTCTGGCTCTTCCTTCTCCGCAATGGGCGGCTCAACCGCCGCCGCTGAAGCGTTCTTCCGTCCGCCACGGCGGGTGACCGCAGGGGGTTTCTCCTGCTCCCCCACCACTGCGGCGGATTGGCGCGAGGAGCGCCTAGGGCCAGGGTTGGGATCCGAATCGGGCGCGATGGAGACCTCGAGCACGCTGGACTCCCCGATCTTGATGACATCGCCGTCGGAGAGCGGGGAGGGGACGGTGGGCACGAGTGGGGCGCCGTTGAGGAGGGTGCCGTTGGAGGATCCCAAGTCGGAGACGGCCCACCGCGAGGCCGGCGGCGGGAGGAACTCGATGGAGAGGTGGCGCTGCGACGCCCCCGCGTCGCGCACGGCGAGGTCGTTCCCGGTGGCGACGCGGCCGACGCGGAGCACGGCGCCTGCCCGCCACTGCCGGGTCTCCCCCCCGCGGCGGCCCTTCTTCACCTGCAGCGTCAGCACCGGCGGCGGCGCGTCGGCCATCGCCGCCCTGCAGCCCGGAGTGGGGAATCGCGGAGAGGGGGATGCGAAAAGGATTTCAAATTTTTCGGGGGGAATGCGAAATTGCGTAGTACTGGCCGAGTGGGTATGTACAGTTTGCACACTTCCACATATAGGTGGCCAAACGGACGGCACGGCCCGGCCCGGCACAGGCACGGGTCCGACACGGCCCGTTTCGGCACGGCCCGTTAGGCACGGCTGATGAAACGGGCCGTGCCGTGCCGGCCCACGTGCTGAGCCGCCGGCCCAAGCACGGCCCGTGGATGGCCGGGCCGTGCCCGTGCCGGCACGGCACGCCTGCGGCCCACGGGCCGTTCGGGGCACGGCGGCCCGTGAAGCTGGCTGCTGGGCTGCTGGCCAGCTGGGCTGGCAAGGCAGGCCGCAAGCTGCACTGCTGCAGTGCTGCATAGCGTTTTTTTTAAAAAAAAAGCAAAGAAAATGTATAAGGAAAAAAAATTAAAAATAGAAATAAAAGGTTTAAAAAAAGTAATGATTTACTAATGTTAAAAAATGAAAAAATGGTATTTAAAAAATGGAAATAAAAGTTTTTTAAAAAAGTAATGATTTGCTAATGTTAAAAAAAGAAAAAATGGTATTTTTTTTGTTGTGTTGAAAAATTTAAAAATATAGATTGTGATTCATTATTTTGAAATAATTTAAAGATAAATCCACACTTGCGAAAATATTGTAAAAGAATTTGTTAAAAATAGTAATGACCTTTATTGATGTTTATATCATTACAGGATACAATGATACATGCTGCCTCGTTAAAAACTTTATCATGTAAAAACTCATAGGGGAAAATGAGAAAACCATGACAAAGAAAAGAGTACAGCTCAAAGGTCAGAACTACTTCTAACAAAATTCTACTGGGGTTGGTCTGGATCCAGGTAGAGTTGCTCGAACTGGGCGGCCAATTCTTGGTTGTCCGCAGTGTATTGGGCATGTTGTCGAGCAAGCTCCCAGTCTTTAACGCTTAGTAGCATTTCAACGTGGTCGCTGCGCAGAGTTGTCCTCCGGTCTTCGATGATTCGGCCGCATAGACTAAAGGCCGATTCGGAGGACACCGTCGACACGGGCACCGTCAACACATCCCGTGCTAGTTTTGAAAGCACGGGATATGTTATCTTGTGGTCATTCCACCACCCGAGGACGTTGAAATCTTGTGCTTCGTGGTGGATGGCGTCGCTGTCCAAATAACCGGACAACTCTTCGGCCACAACATGCGAAGAGGCGTCTCCACTTGTAGCCGACGAACTGCCACCACCTTGGCTTGAAGACGATCCACCCCAAATCCTACCCCACTGTATCTTCTTCTTACCTGTAGTGGGGATAGGAGGGGGTCTCTGCTGGTGAACTTCCTGAAACTTTACTTCATATCTTCCAGAAACCTCATATAATTTACGTCTAACCTCAGTATAAAAAGAACTATAATCTACACCTATAGTATCTCCAACAAGTGATAAAATAGCAGACAATCCCCTTAATTTACACCTAGGATCTAAAACAAAAGCAAAAGCATACAACATAGGTATATTTTTCCAATATTTCAAATATTTTTGTTTCATGTGAAAGACAGGTTCAGTTAGAACGTCATTATTTTCGTATTCTTTAAATAAAGTAGCAATTTCAAGAAGATTGTGCAAAATTATATTAGCAGTTGGATAATAAACTTGTGACAAAGTTAGAGTACAATCATAAAAAGTTTCTAGAAATTGGTGAAATTTTTGGACAATTGCCCAAACATGCTCGTTCAGTACTGAAGACCCGTCACTGTTTCTTGGGCCACCACGTGACTAAACAAAATCAGAGAGTAAACTACTATAAGGTAAAACAACTTTTAACATTAAATACGTTGCATTCCACCGATGCTCTACATCGGTGGCAAACTTACGAGCTCTCACACCGGCCGCATTGCAAAACCTCTTCCATGCAGCAATCCGCGGGTTAGAAGCAGTTAACCACGCGATTGCTTGACGAACAGCATCGATGTGGTCACCTACCCTCTTCATGTCAGTCTTAACAATCAAATTAATTATATGACATGCACAACGCTGATGGAGTAGAAAAGATTGAGCATAAACACAAAATAAAGGTTGCAATATTTCAATAGCCCTAGAATTAGCAGATGCATTATCTAGGGTGACAGCAAATATTTTATCAGCAAAATTAAATTCATTAATTACTTCCCTAATTCTTTCAGCTATGTTTTCTCCTGTATGTGAGACATCTATTAACCTAAGCCCTAAAACTCTCTTTTGTAATTGCCAATCATCATCAACAAAATGAACAACTACGCTAAGATAATCCTCTCTAGCTCTACTGCTCCATATATCTGAAGTAACACTAACAGAGAAAGTACATGTACTAAACAGTTCCTTAAGTGCAGTTGCTTCCTTGTGATAAACATTCTCTAAATCTCTAGTTGATGTTTGCCTACTCACAGCTTTAAACCTAGGGTTATGAGATTGCTGAATGTAATGTTCAAAAGCAGGGGACTCCCCAAAGTTCAGGGGTAAATCTTGCCTGGCGATTAACCGGACAAGAGATTCCCGAGCAACCATGGGATCGTACTCCCAACTGCGTACCGTACCGTCTGGGTTACCATAAGTTGCTGCTGCCGGAGTTGTATTCCTTGCTTCTTGGCACACGACTCCGCATGGCGCTTGAGGTGACCTGTACCACCAGAAGAACGAGCAGATAAAATTTGCCTACATATTCTACAACGGGCTTTCGATACCTCCCTTTCGTCGGGGCATGTTTCCTTTATCTCGTCGAAGTTTTGCCACACACCGGAGGTTCTCGATCTCTTCGAGCCGGTGTGTGTCGAAACACTTCCGCTCGCGGTTCCGGAAAATCCTTCCGAAGCTGTCGCCACCTGAACCGGTACCTCCTCCACGACAGTCGCATGAACCGGTACCTCCTCCACAGATGGTGGAGTTGGAGCCGATCCGGAGGCATCGTCAAACCCCGACATGTAGTTGGGGTCAAAATCACCCAAGGTGAACGACGGCGACTGGTATGGATAGTTCGGATCCATTCTGAAAATTTAAACCGACATAAACAAATTTTCGAATATTTATTGAATTCATAAACACAATACAAATAATACACAAATTTGAATATTACTTACATCTTTCCAACCGCGAGCTCTTCAAACCTCTGCGATCAAACTGTTGAACTACGAAACTAATTTTGATTTTTGACAAAATTTGAGCAAATTTTGTCAAAATCAAAAAAATGCACACTTGAGAACAAAGAGAGCACTTTAGAGCACTTGAGAGCACAAGATGAGAAGTGTGGGATGAGGAGAAATGGCTGGGGTTCATGCCCTATTTATAGGACGAAATTTGAGATTTTTTGGAATTTTTTCGAAATTTTTATGAATTTTTTAGCCCCCCAACGGTTATTTTCAAATTTGAACGGTCAAATAGCCGTTAGTGCCACGTGGCGCCTTCCCATTCGACCGCCGCACAGTGCCCGCAGCCCGCTCGCGAGTCGCGCGTCGCGCCCTGCCGGCCTGCCGGCTGTCGCCCTGCCGCCTGGCCCGCCTGTCGGCCACTCGGCCTGCGCAACTGCCCTGCGCACCTGCGGGCTGCGGCCTGCGCGGCTGCGCATTGGACCGCCGGCGCCGCGGGCCGTGCCGTGCTGCTACAGTAGCCGTGTCGTGCCGTGCCGGCCCGCGGGCTCGACCGGCGGCCCAAGCACGGCACGGCTACTCGTGCCGGGCGCGTGCCTGCTACAAGTCACGCGTGCTCGGGCCGCCCGTTTTGGCACGGCCCATTTGGCCACCACTACTTCCACAGTTCCACACTTCCACCTACTGTATCAGACCCAGTTGGGTCGATCGGTTGGACCAGAAAAGATCGGACCCTACTACTAGACCGGGCCGGTTCTCTTCCAATTGATCCGAGGAAACCAGTCACGGTCAGACCCTCAGACCATTATGTTTATGCCTATAAACCAATTTTAAATTTTAATTTACAGTTGATCTTGTGGTTTTTTATCGTGATTTATTTTACAGCATTTACTTTTGAATCGCTAAGGACCCATATAAAATTTTTACTCAAATTTTTTTTACTTGATAATAAACAGTTCAGATATGCATATGCATAAGCGAAAATATAGGACCGATGGTCATTGGCCCATTGTGCCCATCAGCCTCGTCCTTGGCCGTTCAAAGAGGGAGAGTGATGCAAAGCACAAAATATGTAAATACTTTTAGCTTTATATGAAAACATGGAATTTAGATAGTTCAAAGTGAAACTTTGGTTAAAATATCTTGCCCAAACAGCAATTTACTCCATATTTTATAGATGAGAGAAGACTACATAAACTATGTGCATTTTCATGAAGCCAACAAACTACACGACAAATGTATGAATCCCTCCTAATTTTCATGAAAACAGTCATTTTCTTCTTCTAGCCAACGTTTTCCGAGAAAAAAATATATAGTGAAATATATATATATATATATATATATATATATATATTGAAAACTTGAAAACTAGTTGGATCTAAAAAATGAACGTTCGATATTTGTTCACGTTATCAAGAGTTAAAAGTTTTACTTCTAGTAAAATTTTTACTTATGATTGAATCCGCGAGTAAATTTTTACTCGAAATGATATGGACAAATCTCATGTGTCTATTTTTTATCAACTATAGTTTTCAAATTTTTACTACGTATATAGTTTGCAATACGTACTTCCCGTTTTCCGAAGGTACATATAGTCAAAACATCCGATCTGATTTTTGTTGGCTTAGCCAAACGAACAATAGAAAACCAAACCATGTTTCTTCGGCTCCTCGCCACCTTAGAGCAAAGAACGTTACTGCAATACAGTATTTCTTAAGGGAGGAATTCAATTAAGAAATGCTTAAACAAATGTAACTTAAAGTAATACTATTCGTGATACTTTAAACTACAATATACAATGAAACCAGAGAAATTCAATGTCCATCAAACTTGGGAAAAGAAATACTGCTACGTATTTGACTGTGTACGTTAACTTACCAGTTATCACAAATTACAATGAAATATACTTATGATCACAATCATACTGTATATAACAACTTGCGAGACATAAAGTAGATCATTACAGACTACCTATTTCTCTGCACGTGTAAGATTTTACAGTTCGCTCTATTTGCATAGGAAAAAAAAGACCAATATATTTTTTGTGACATGTTTATTGATTTGTTCGGATTGGTAACTGTACAATCCAGATCCAGTGATTCTCCAAGTAAAAATATTAAACCCCACACAGAATGATCTAGAGTTATAAGTCGAAACTATATAGAACAGCTATCAGAAGGCAAAAACTAGTCCTTACGAAATTATTCATCATCAAAATCATCCAAAAGGTCAGTTTTGTCAGCATGCCTATTGGATTGATTCTGACCAGCTTGCCTCAGGCGACTCCATTTCTGCCCTTTCTTTCTCTTTGCCTTAGGCTTATCTTCAAGATCTCTCACCCCACGTCTCTTATACATTTTGAAGCTAACATGTCTCTCCTCCGCCATCTTCCTCACTTTCTCGGTGATTTCAGCAGCAATCTGCCTGTTGTAGAGTTTCTTCAGTCCCTTCATCAGCTTTGCAAATGTGTCGGGCTGCGGCATCAGACCAGCCTCAAGCATGTCCAAGCAATACATGCAGGCCTCCTTGACGTGTTTCTTTGCGTACAGCGCATGTATCCAGATTGTCCATGCGCCAACATTGAGATCACAGCCTTTGGTCATGATGCATCCCCAAACATCCTTTGCAAGCTCAAGTTTCTGATCTCTGACCAATGCATTGAGGAGGTCCTTCAGCACCCCATACTGGGGTGCAACAAAGAGTCCCCTCCCAACCATATCCTTGAAATAACCGCACGCCTCAACCAGCGCGCCTTGGCCAACGAGGCCATTCACCATGATAGCAAATGTGTCAACCCCGGGACTAAGCTCGCCGGTCTCCATCTCGTTCCACAACGCCACAGCCTGCTTTGTCTCCCCTAGTGTGCAGGCCAACCTGATCACCACATTGTAGATGCTGAGGTCTGGCGGGCACCTGCACTCCCTCATCCTCTCCATCAACTCCAAGCACTCCTCAAGCTGCTCCTTCTTCTCGTGCGCGACGAAGAACCCGAGGTACACGCCGGCGTCAACCCGCAGACCCTCCCTTGCCATGGCGTCCAAGAACTCATATCCCTGTGATATCCTGCCAGCCTTGCAGAAGGCAGTAACCAGAGTGCCATAGGTGACGGAATCGGGGGCACACCCCTTCCTGCGCATTTCCACAAACACCCGCATTGCCTCATCAACCCTCCCCCTCGCGCCGAGCCCCTGCATCAGGGTGGTGTACGACACGGCGTTCGGTGGGCAGCCACGCCGGTCCATCTCCCGGGCCAGCTCGAACGCGTCCTCGAACCGCCCGTCGGCGACGAAGCCGGCGAGGAGGGTGTTGAAGACGACGACGTCCGGGGCGACCTCCGCGGCCTTCATGCGGGCGAGCACGTACTTGGCCTCGTCGAGCTTGCCCAGGCGGCACCACCCGTAGAGCAGCGCGGTGTAGTGGCGGAGCGAGAGCGGGAGCGGGAGCCTGGGCTGGAGCTCCTCGACGAGCTGCTCGGCGACGGCGACATGGCCGGTCTTGGCGAGGGACTCGAGGAGGGAGAGGAAGAGCGAGGGGTGGTCGTGGTCGGGGCGTGCGGAGAGGAGGGAGAGCGCGAAGGGGAGGAGGCGCGGGGGCGGGAGGCGGCGGAGGACGGGGGAGAGCAGGGACGGGGAGAGGAGCTGGGCGGGGAGCGACGAGAGGAGGGAAGGGGAGGGCGCGGAGGAGGCGCGGGAGAAGGACTTGGCGAGGAGCGCGAGGGAGGAGGGGAGCGGCCCCGGCGCCGGCAGCGACGGGGAGCACCAGTGGAAGAAGTGAAGCGCGAGCGCGGAGGCGGCGCCGCAGCGGCGGAGGACGGCGTCGAGGAGGCGCGGCGAGGTGGGGTCGAGGCCCGAGGCCGACAGCGCGGCGCTGAGCCTCTTGGGGTCGGAGTGGTGGCGGCGGAGGAGGCGGTACGCGAGCTCCGCCGAGGAGGCGAGGGCGGGGTCGGGCGCCGCCGCGGCCGCCGTGCATAGGCGGCGGCGCAGCGGAGCGGAGAGGAGGCGCCGCATGGTGGGTTGTGGCAGTGTGGCGCAACTCCACAAGCCATTTTTCTTCTTTTTTTTTCGTTGCTCGATCGATCCAATTGGCAACAGATTTACTCATTTACAGGAGGGCTCGAATCGAATTGAAGGTTCTCGACTTATTCAGCGTATGATCATACGGTATCATTTTAGGTGGCATGTTGGTTTATAGCTATCAGCTGTAAATTGCATTAACAATTTCAAGTCTGATACTACTGCGATCTGCTGTGCAGAATCAACAGGGTCAACCGTAACAAACCGAATTCATAAGATTATTTATAGGCTTGTCCATGCATCATTAACGCATAGATAGGCAGCACCGGTTTGCACTAGACCACAGGTCTAATGCGCAACAGAGTAAGTAATAAACATTGTTTTTCTGCTATAGTATTATGGGCTGCATATTATTTTCTATCAGATCTTCACTTTACTTTCTACTAATAAAAAATAAACCAGCAGGTGTACACAACAAAAATGCTCACCCGCTGTCCAGATTTTGCAGCCCAAATTAGTGGCTAAGCACAAATGAGCAATTTTCTTTTGCACCTTTGTCGACAATATCCTAGTCTACATCAGGGCCGTGTGCTCCCCAGCAAAAAAACTCGCAAATAAAAACTTGTGTTACAGGCTATCTACCAACAGCCACAGCCGAAACTTACTGATCATCCACTTGATTGCAAGGCCTGCTGATATGTATTGTCTTTATTGATCCTTTCGATGTTCCCAATGAGCTCCAGTGAAGCTACATATTCACATTCAACTTGCATCATTTTTTCTCTCCAGTTTTATTGCTTCGTATGATTTGACAACTTCCTTGAACCGCTCTTCTGCAGCCTCTGTACAACACAAGATGTTCATGGTATCGATGGATACATAACAACACAATACATATACAGCATGAAACAAGAAATAAAGGCATGGAGTTGTTAGCCACCTCTATTGTCTTGATTTTGATCAGGATGAACCTCCATTGCTTTTGTTCTAAAAGCATTCTACAGCAAGTAAATTCCCGACATTAGATACTCAGATACATATCACACACAGCAAACATGGTATATATACCAAACAACAAATTCGCCGTCTGCAGATCTGCAGATTTTTGGAGCTATCTTCTCTTGAAAAAGGAAAAGAGGAGATTTTCAATTTCTTTTATGAACTGGATGGTCTTTGGCCATTCCCTTTATAACTAGATCTTCTAAAAAAACAACTTAAATACTTAATACATTCATATACAATTAGGAAAGAACATAAAACATTAAATATTTGATTGGTAGAATCAAAGGAGATCATATAAGAATTGTTGACAAATATGCTCAAAGAGTTGTTCCATCATAATAAAATTGGGGACGGCACAATGGAAACTCAACATCCATATAAATGAATAGGGCATGATTTCTGGATAGCTAGCTGAAGAATTTTTAGTTAGCTTGGATGTTTGATAAGTGATATGATAAAACAAAAAAAATAATCACAATCATAATGTTTCCATTTCTTTGTTAGTGAGAAAAGGCACGATAATTGCTATAACTCTTTAATCATAAAGAGCGAAAGAGTTTAGCACAACAAAGGGAATGTAAAAAAGAGGTAGTGGAAAGCATAAAGAAAGCTGGAACAGGCGGTAGGCTTGCATCCAGGATCAGAAAGGAAGTAATTAAACCATCGGAGGAAATGCCACTATCATGTCAGCTGAGACAAGTTAAAACATACTACAATAGAGGTCTGGAGGAACAATAGCATGACAGACAGATATTCGAATACAATACCTTGACTTCTGCATCGGTGTATGGCGTTGTTCGTGACCTACAAAGGAGGACATGGCTTGTTAGGACAAATTGGTATATCTGTAGCACATCCTACTATTGTGAAGATAGGTTATTCTCAAACAAAGGCAATTGGGGGAAGGAAAAAAAATGGGGATAAAAGCATCATTGTGTTTAATCAAACGAAATCAACATCATAATTTATTTGTTCCTTTCCATCAAGAACTATGAGAAATATCAACAGTTAGATTGCAATAATAACTTTTAGAAATGCAATAGGAAATTTGTTATGTACTACTGAACGCGTAAAAACAAGGGATAAACATCGCAGTACCAGTATTACAGCATACAAGATTTCCCAGATTATCCTTTAATAAACTCATAATAGACTTGTCTGTATATCAACATATCCTAGTTCACTGAGCTCAGATAGCCTTGATGTCTGTCCTGACAAAGGATTATCCTTTTACTTAAGGATCAACAATCCTCATTTCTCTACTGATTATAGTGTGCTACGTGTGCTTCCGTCACTTTTTAGAAGCACTTCTAGTGTACTATTTTGGATACCAACCAATTGACAACTTGTTTTGTCATCCATAGCAGAAATGCTTTACCAGATAACCAGACTTGGTAAAAAATCTATGAATCTAACATGATTATACAGAATAATATAGCAATGCCAATTTGACCTTGATTATATAGCAAAACATAGCAAAGCAAAACTGGTCCCATAATAGAAACCCTCGCATGCTAGATGACTGCAAGATGCTAATGAAAGCTTCCTACTACCAAAGGACCACTTTAGGGATTTCAGGTAATATAGCGCTGGGTTCGTATATTTAAGCAAGGCAGGCTTGTTCTATTTTTAAAAGACGTAACAGCCAGATTCAATCCAAAACACAAGAACTCGGTGCGATAAAAGGAATGACCATCTGACTAGTGTATTAGCCAGATTAGCATACACAAGTCCATGGGTCAATACTACATGAAATGATTAACAGAGCCTTCTAAACCAAAATACTAAACCTTCAGCGCAACTATATTACAACATACAGTCTGAGGCTCCTAGCAATTTAGCTTGCTTTGAGAAACTTCAGAGTACCATAAACCAGAGATCACTTAATACTGAGTATGGCAGTAAAATATATCTGTACCATGAAATGAGTATATATTAACAGATGAACAGAAGTGTGCAGCTAGAGACTTAAACAAATACCTATCGAGACCAAGGATTGTATAGTGATGTGACATAGAATACACCCTAGGTCCTGCAGGAGTATATGTCCGCCTATTTTTATGTTCCGAGTGTGATGTATCTGTCTGCCAGTACCAGTCATCCCGTGGGACGTAATTATATCCACCTGGAGGGCCATTCTCCCTCCAAGCTTCATAACTTCTCCTAAACTTGTTCCTCTCTCTGTTGAAAACACTTTGCATGTGTCTTATCCTTTGCTGCAAAAAAGGCAACAAAAAGTTAACATACTGAAGGGAAATTGGGAAAAGGACTTGAGAAGATGTTGGATCAAGACATTTAAGTGATAGAATAGGAATTATTTGTTCCACATGAATGTGTGAAACTTTAATTAAAACACAGCTCACGATAATTTCTAAACCTTAACAACAGCAGTTACAATATATAGGCAGCATTCATATAATGTCCGACTTCCAAATTCAAAGTCCAAAGATAAATGCATGTCTTGGAATACAAAGAAGTTAAAAAGATTGTGCATTATTTAAAACTTACAACTCTCTCTTGTTCCTCCTCATATTCCTGCTGCATACGTTGGTAATATCTTCTCCTAGCATCCTCACTGAAACTTCCACGATTAGAGCTGTTACTTGCATTCCTCCAAGATGTTGTCTGCATCTTATTGAACTTTTGAAAGGAATACATAAAAGGAGCATATAAGTAAATGATGAAAAGAATCAAAAGACAAACAAGTATAAGCATACAGCGGAGATGTGGGATGATAAATCAGTCATCTGTTATTGGCTAGCTTCCTGACTACATCACATCATTTTTGTTGGGATAACAATAGAACCAAAGACCAAAGGGATTCTGACATATAGCAGGGAGACTGAGAAATAATCAAATAATCGAATGCAAGAGCAGGAAAAGAGTTTGTTCCTACACAAATCCCTTGTTGGAGTAGAATTGACGAGGGAGAGAGGCCTGACAGGAATCTTACCCTACTGGTCTATCATAATCATCCTGGTCTATGGGGTAGGTACATTAAGTTTGTTATTGCCAAACTGTACTACATTTAAGCAAACAATCTGTTACTCCCAAACGTCCCAAAATGTAGGTCAAATTCAATACTATTATGAGAGCATCTTGCAAGACAAATTCAATACTATTTATTGCAGCTAACCTACATATTTTCCATGTATGAATGGTCAAACTCTCGTTTAGGGACTGAGGGAGTAATTATTGACCATTAGATGTGAAAATATGGTGTTTTAACCTAAAGAGAAATGTTCCACCCAACAACACAGATCATGTTTCTATATTGCACAAGACTCAAACCATAAAGTTCTGGGGGCTGAACTTCAATATATTCTGCTTGAATAGAACGATCCTCATTAGATAAGGAGCTGGAAGGGGGCCATTAGTTTGGAATGGCTACATTTCTCTACTACTTAAAAGCAAACGTGTCCATCTCCTCCCCTCTGCACTCCCACCACGCGGAGCTTGCCCCGTACACCCCCTTCCACGTGCATAACCACCCTCCCTCTAAAAACCATAAAAACAAACCGAGTAACCCATTCAAACTCCGGACCCATAAGCCCATGAATCAATGTCCGCACGGGCATATTACTAGTTCAAAGAAGAGCAACGGTTTGCATTTGACCAATCAACAAACAGATAGATGCTAGCTTGGATACCTGACTGTAGACCCAATCAACACTTCTGCGAACTTGAGCAACCTGAAATTTACATGGTAAGAAAAAACAGAAAGGTCAAGCACAAGTGATCTTCTTTGGTCATCCCAGCAAAAAAAAGCACAGGTGATCTTGCAACTTGTAAGTCGTAACAATAGCTTACAACAAGGGTTTGCTTCCAGCAGAAATCTAACTGTGTACCACATTTGAACAGAGATGCGAAAGGATTTCCAATAATAGCAACCCACCTCGCAAACACGAGGATGGGAGTAAGTGGAGCATTTGACACCGAATTGCATGCACAAGACCAAATTTCATCAAAGCAACAGCTAAATGGAAACAGTCATCACGGAAGGCGTGAAACTAAACAAGCCAAGCTAGTACGCTGGGCAATTGAAACATGACTGTATTGTATTGAATCAATCAACCAGGTCGTCGACTATCAACAAAAGTAACAGACTGACAGGGAAGAGAGGGATGAGGAGGGGGGTGCTCTGCTCACCGCGAAGGTGGCGGTGGTGGCGCCGATGAGGCCGAAGATGAGGATCCCCCACGCCTTGGACGGGCGCCGCTCCTGCTCCTTCCGCCCTCCGCCGCCGCGGTCGTCCTCCTGCGAGGCCATCTCCCTCCCCCGGTGCTCGCGCGGGCCGGTCCGCCGCGGACTCGCTTATCTCCCGATTCGAGCTCGACTCCTTGGCGCGTGGGAGGCCAAGCTCATGCTTCCCCTCGATCGAATCCCCCCCCCCCCCCCCCCCTCGTCTTCCGGTCGATTCCCCCTCCCCTCGCGTGGCGTCCGCCGCGGTTGGTTGGTCGGTTGGAGCGGCGCCGCGGGGGTGAGGAGGAGGAGGAGGAGTTGGATTGCTGGGCGGCGCGGCGAGGCGAGTAGAGGAGGGGAGGTGGAGCCGCGAGTGGAGGCGGGAGAGGCGGCCGGGGACGGGAGGGAACCGGTCGTCGTGCGTCGGGAGGCGCCAACCGACTGACCGACCGTGGCCGTGGCGTGGCGTGGCACGGGTGAAAAAATCGTGGCGTTTCTTCGGTAAGGTTCGATCGGCACGGTGACGTCAGGATATTATCTATTCTGTAGACTGTAGCATAGAGATCGGACCGATATGTGTCGTGAAAGCGAAGCTAGTTTCTATTCAAAATGTGTTCGAATGTCGCGTATATAAATTCTACCTCATCTCTTATACAATAGGCAAAATGCTACTCGTAGATAAGCTCTAGATGCAACTACATCATAGTAATAGAGAGACAGCAATTAAAACCTTTTATAATTGATTATATTTTGAGTGAGATCTTCTAGATCTTCTACTTAAGTAAGCCCACCTAATTATAGATGATTACGTGAATTTTCAGATTAATAAGTAAATATATCCTGACATCACTATACATCAAGCAAACATGATTTAAATAGGCCATGTTCACCATTTAATATTTTTTAAAAACTTCCTAACTCTATTAATTTATGGCCGTCCAAATTAAACGGTAGATGTAAATAAAGTTACACACCTCTAGTTCCAAACAAAAGAATTTATCTCCACAATAAATATATTTTGTTTGGATAGTAGAACCCTTATCGAGTTTATGATGGGTTCACACTATAACCCAACCAACCACTAATGACAATTTTCATATGATTTGGTTTAGTCGGTTTGGCATATCGTCTTTCTCATTCCAATTCATCAAAAAAATAAAAAGGAGCACATTATGTAACCGTTGAATAACAAGCAAATAAAACATGAAGCAAATGATACATGTCTTTCTTGTTGCATCCGTCTTCTATTTCTCGGATGTCTCCTATTGCTCACAAGTCAAAAAAACCGTCGAACATATTCACAATTACCATTGATTCTCACTATAGCGCTTCATTCCTCATCGACAAGCACGATGAGAAGGACGATGACGACAGTGGTCGTGGCGCCTGGCCTGATACAACGCTCTTGTTTCAATCAACGAGCACAATGAGGAGATCAACAACAATGGTGGCAACGATGACGAAAAAATGATGTTTTTTCTAACTTTGTGCTTATTCATTATGGATAGACGAGACGAAATCGAGGACAGTAAAAAAAAGCTACACTTACAAAGATATGGATAATTTAGATGGGTTTATAGCCTAACGCAATCCAGCGCATAAAACACAAGCTAGTCAAGTGGTTTAGTTCATTGGGGTGGCTGGGTTGTACGTAAACACCTCTACATAAAAAGTTGTTCTTAAAACATTTCTACTGTTGGCCTTTCTATCTGGAGAAAATTGATATTGTGCCATCTTCAAACATGGGTTTTGTCAGAATGTCGTTCTGCATTTTGATTTTGTTAAATTATCACTTTCAAATAGATGTTACACGCTAAAGTGCCCTTTGCCATATAAATGGCCTGAAATGTCCCTCGTCCTCTCTGTATTTTTCAACTCTGATGGCCTTACCTTATCGGCTTGAATCGTCATCGTCATGTGTTACCGGAGATGGACACGGACGAGTACATTACACCTAACCAGCCCACCGCTGGCACTCCGTCGTTGAGCTGTGGCCACCCAGCTGCACAGGTTGGCTCTTCTATCGGCTTGACGGCGAAGGCTACCACGACTTGTGAGACGCCAAAGAGGGACACGGACGGGGAGGTCGCAGGACAATGATGGATGTACGGCGGCGACGGCTTTGATTAGGCGCCACAACTAAGGGGGAGCTGATGTAGGTTAGGCGCCACAACTAAGGGGGAGCTGATGTAGGTTGAGCTAGTGGCAATAGAGCATAGGGCGACGCCGATGAATAGGGATGGTGACCATGGCGTTCGGTGGCGTCGCCAGCAAGCACCTTCGACGTGTTGAAGGGAGAAGAGAAGTCCAAGCGAATTTTCGTTTATAATGATATTTTTTATACAAACAAGGTTAAAAATGAAACCAAGATATAAACTAAAATTACAATGAAATCCTTATTGAAAATGGCACAGTAGCAATTTTTCTCCTCTACCAATGCTGCCGCTCTAGCCGTCCCGGGCTCCCGGCTCGTGTCGCACCGTCGCGGTTCGTCCCACGGAGCCCCCGCCCCGTGGACTCGTCCAAGATCCAACCGCAGAACCGCTCTCCTTCATCAGTGCCCGAGTGCTCGACCGGTGGGACCCAACGCCACACCTCCGGGCGCCGCCGCCATCCGCGATGCTCCGCGCCGCCGTCTCTCGCCTGCGGGCGCACCTCCACCCCCACCACCACGGCCTACCCTCCGCGACGTCCGCTACGCTCCGCGCTCTCTCCACCCGCCGCGGCAAGCGCTCCTCCCCGACCGCGTCGCCGCCCGCCGACTCCGACGACGAGGGCTCCCCGCGCGGCCTCTCCCTGCTCCCCCGCGACCCCGAGCGCCCGCCGCGGCTGCTGGTGGTGCAGCCGCGCCTCCGCCCGGGCTCGCTCCTCGACTCCAAGCTCGCCGAGGCCCTCAACCTCGCCAACTCCCTCGAGGAGCCGCGCGACGGCTACTACCAGGAAGGTCTCGCCGCCAAGGGCGCGCCGCCCCACCTCGTCGTCCAGAATCCCTCATCCCGCGGCCGCTCCTATGCCGGTATCCGACAATCTGTTGTTCCATTTCCAGTGGTTAACTCAAACGGGAGTGTATTTGATCTTAATTGTATTTCGAAAGTTTAGGTCTTTGCTACATGCCGGCATGTGATATGCAGCGATTTTTTAGGAATTCTGTCACACCTCGGGTTTGTTTGGGTCTTGTGATGAGATTATTAGATTAGCACTTTTAGCATTGTATGAATGAAGGACGAATTGTAAGGCTTAAATCTGATTGTTTGAATTTTACTTATAGACTGAGTTTTTTGGATGCAACATACTAGGGTCTAGGGGGTTGTGTTATGGCTGGCTAGATTGGCTTGAGATTATTTCTAATTGTATCTGTTAAGGTTAGGATACACTTAGTGACGCAACACTTTATATAGATCCGCTAGCTTTTTTTACTGGAAATGGTATAAAATAAGTCAAGTTTCTTTGGAAGACCCTATTGGCATTTCTATGTTGCTCTGAAGATGTGGTTGTAATACAGTTTCTTAGTGGTGAAGTTGTTTTGTACCTTTGAGTCTTTAATCCTTTCAAAATGTCAAAATTAATTTCTCTTGAGGTGTTAACCACTTTTTCTTGCTAAGCGTGAGTAGTTTCTAGTTTGCTATGTTTGAACTTCATAACCCAGACTGAATTTTCTAGAGTTTGATCGATAAGCAAATAGGTGAAGTCTTGAGCTTTACTGGTTGACACTTCCAGCTGTGCTGTCAAGTAACTTTATTTGTTACTCCCTCCGTTTCATATTATAAGTTGCTTTGACTTTTTTTCTAGTCAAACTTCTATATGTTTGACTAAGTTTATCGAAAAATTTAGCAACATCTACAAAACCAAATTCGTTTCATTAAATGTAACGTTGAATATATTTTGATAATATGTTTGTTTTGTATTAGAAATATTGTTATATTTTTCTACAAATTTGATCAAACTTAAAAATGTTTGACTAAGAAACAAGTCAAAGCGACTTATAATATGAAACGGAGAGAGTAGAACTTTTTGACAGCATTTATATAGTTCTGTACTTCTGTTCACCTAGGAGGGATTTAACCTTATGTGACAACTTGTCATCCAGATAAATTTTTTGGACCTGGAACTGTGGATAATGTCAAGTGCTACCTGAGGGCATCGGAATCAGAGGTGCACTCTTCATTTGTTTCTTGTACATAAACATGACTACCGTGTAAGGTCATTTGTAGTTTTACACCCTGCATGATCCATTATATATTCCATTTGTGTTTTGATTGCACTTGCTTATGCTTTCTTTTCTATTGCACGGTCAATTCTGACATGTATGATATATGAAGGAAAAATATTCCAGTATGCCTTAAGCGCCATTTATCTGGTATTCCTTTGAATCTAACAGGAAGGAGTAGATGCAGTTTTTGTTAATGCAATTCTCACTGGAATCCAACAAAGGAACTTGGAGGCAAGTGCTCCTCCTGATTTTTTGTTAGATTTTGTCGAAGTTTTCAATTACTGTGCTGCATTCTGAGCTTCCTGTCCTTTTTGTTCATGATGATATCTTATTTTGCAGGTTGCCTGGGGTAAGCCGGTTTTAGATCGTGTTGGGCTTATAATTGAGATATTTAATGCTCACGCTGAAACAAAAGAAGCAAAATTACAGGTCCATTCTATTTTGATATATGACCAAAATGTCACTCTTGTCAGATCTTTTGAGTGCATGTATATGGTTCTATTTGATGTATGGTATTCATGGAAATATGCTGGCATTTGGATATTTGTTTAATTGCTGTATTTTTTGTTTTGCTTGGCACAGTCGGAGTTAGCAGCTCTCATGTACATGAAGACTAGACTTGTCCGCGTCCGCGGTCCAGGTGGACGATTAACTTTTGGTTCGAGTGGTGAAGCTGAAGTTGTAAGTGCTCGAGGGTATGTCTGCTCTTAATCATAGCCAGCGGTGGTAAAACATTGTTTGATGAGCAAATTTAATGTGGATGCCATCTTTGGTACAATGATATTGTAATGTCAAGCATGAACTTTGACCTCTGCTGCTCCGCATTTTGAAACATGGTAAACTTGCATGTTCTTGTAGTTGATTTCAACCTGCAAGATTTCAAATACATTTAAATTGTACTTATACACTTATATAGTGACATCAGCATTGCTCTTTGTTTATGTCGTTTAGAATTATGTACTCATTTTGGTTGTCATGCACTATTGGATAATCATGCATATTCCTGGTACGGTTGTAACTGCAGAAGATAAAATTCCCACTGTAAAAAAATGATCATTATGGTCACACTGATTTTTAACTATTTTTGTGCAAGAACTACTGTTATATCTTTTTTTCTTTATGTTGTGGATACATTAGGGCATAGATTTGGCATAGATGCTAATGTAAAAGTGGTGCTGCCATTGTTTCCTTATCAGTTAGTTCAAGTACGATGTACTTGCTGGTATAGTTCTAACATAGCTGCACAGGTCCTTCAGAGAAACATAATTATGTGGCTGTTGCATGTTCATTTTGATATGTGCCTCATATGATATGCTAGTTGAATACATAAATTTGTTACATGCATTTGATAACATGAAGTATTCAAATTCAAAATGGGCATAAATCCACTTGTCATTCTTCATGGTCATTACTTGTTTTGTTTGTTTTTACTATACAGAGTTTTAAATGTTTTGAATGCGCATGGAAAAAATTGAAGCTATTGTATAAAAAAAAAGGAAGTTTGACATACATTTCCTTTTGTCATCACTGTGCTGATCTTGTAGTTGCTATGAATTTGTGGCCATCTTAAACACATTGTTGTTGAAATCTTATTTCTTATTGTGTCTAGTGTCCTGATCTTGACTAATTCACTGTTGTGTTTTTTAGGAGAGGAAGTGGGGGACGTGGCTTCATAAGTGGTGCTGGTGAAACAGAACTTCAACTACAGCGTAGGAGGTGCCTAACAGTTGATTGATAGAATCTTATTTGAACCTGAATTTTGTCACAAATTTCTCATCATTTTTCCTTTTACTGCATCTCGTGTAGAATCCAGGAACGCCGTGTCAGATTGTTAGCTCAAATTGAAGATGTACGTCGGACTAGAGCGATACAACGCTCAAATCGAAAAAGGCATGGCAACTCATTTGGTCAAGAGCTTGTAACTGTTGCTGTTGTTGGCTACACTAATGCAGTACGGTGATCTGCCATTGCAGTTCTTTTCCCATATTGGACAACCATTTTCTATGCTCTTCCAGAAATACAGTGAAATATATCTGAGCTTTCTACAAACTCCTTCCTTTGATGTTATCTTTTACAGGGAAAATCCACTCTAGTGAGTGCACTTTCTGAAACTGATCTATACAGTGATGACAGGTCTGATGAGAACTTTTCCCTGTATAGCTTACTAATTTAAATCTGCATTGTGTAGCCAAATCATTTTACTGTTTCCATGCAGGCTATTTGCTACAGTGGATCCCCGCTTACGCAGTGTGATCCTCCCATCAGGGTACCTTAATAGATTTTTCATTCATCTATTATATGTCAGTAGATTTGATTTGTGATTAGTGCATGTTCAGCACATAATCTTTTGTTTGCCAAATGCTATTCAGGAGAAAAGCACTTCTTAGCGATACTGTTGGCTTCATCTCAGACTTGCCTGTGCAGGTAGCTTTCTTGATTTAATTTTGACCTTGCGGTTGTTGACACAATCGTGGATTTAGCGTCTAACATTTCACATACAAGTTATTAGTTCATTTTACATAGTTTTGTACTCTGCCAACAGCACAACTAGCATGATTTAAAGAGAAACCATCTGTTGTCCCGACCTCTGCTAAACCCAACATTCACCTTATTATAAAGCTTAGGACTTAGGTTAATACATTTTTTAAAGAAATGCTACAGAGAGGCTTGTATTACATTGTGCTATTAATACTAGGTTAGAATTGTGCAGAGTTGATAGTAAAAGAGAGAAGAGAACTGTCACTGCAAGTTAGTTGCATGTATGTGGTTTGAGTTTCACATATTCATTACTTCCTAGTTTGTCTATTATCTTATCTTTTAGATTGAATTATCTTAGGAAGGCTCTTTTTAACGTGAGGTCTTATCTCATGAAGTGCTAAGCAAGAGTGACCTGAAATTCTGTACTCCATCTCTCCCTACCCTTGTGGTGTTGCTGCCAATCACAGCACCATCATACCACTTGGGTCAAGGCCTCTAGGGGAACCTAAATGATGCATGAGAGCCTATTTCAACTACAGTGGTGACAATCATATAATATATTAACCTTTCTTGTGCAGCTAGTGGAAGCATTTCATGCTACTCTGGAAGAAGTTGTTGAAGCAGATATGTTAGTGGTATGTATTAACTTGTCTCCTATTCCTTTTTATTGGCATTCATAGGTTGAAGATGGCTTCTAAAATCTTTCCGTTGCTAGTTTAATAACAAATAGCCCTTCAGCCATGTACATTTTATTTCCAGAAGTTGCTTTAAGATAAATCACTTGAGAAAAATGAGAAATAGAGTTGATTCTGTCTCTTTATTTGCATTGGTGCAGCATGTATTAGATTCTAGTGCTCATAATATCGAGGAACATCGTTGTACTGTTCTGCAAGTATTGCAACAGATTGGTGTGTCACAGGATAAAATCAACAGTATGATCGAAGTCTGGAATAAGGTTAGTAGTGAAATTTGATTTGGCTGTGACTGTCACACTTGCATGATGAATTGTTGGTAACATGGGTTTTCATGTAACGTGACTTTTTTATGGTGTTTCTTCAGATTGATATTGTGGACAATAATGATAACGATGTAACTGATGATATTGAAGATGAGATTTTCCTGACTGAAGGTGGGGAGGATGAGGTGGAAGAATTATTTTCTGAAAACGATGTGCCTGCAGAAGAATCATCATTTGACTCCTTGGATGATGGAACGGACTCAGAATATTTATCAGAAGAAAATTTGGAAGACAACAATGGTGAAATATCATCCTCACTTGAGCCTAGTGAGATGAGAGCAATGAACTTAGAATCATCATCATCAAAAGATTGTTTTGGAGAGCTTCGTGGCCCAGAAGCTATTAGTACAGATGGCTGCAGTTCAACACAACCAATGTCCATTTGTCATGTGAAAACTTCTGCTGTGACAGGGACAGGATTGCAAGAGTTACTGGCGCTAATAGATAAGAAACTAACCGAGCGGCAAACTATTGTGGAGAGAAGCTATGGGCCTTTTGATAGAAAATGGAGACCATCTTCTTCTGTGGATGGTGAAAAGGCCGCAGAACAGTAGGTATGTAATTGCCTTTTTCTAAATATGGCCATCCATTTCTGGTTTTATATGCAATGAATATGCAACTTTACATGATGTCTTCTTTATAGTTCAGGTTAAACAGATAAAGAAATGTTTAGATGTTAGTTTTACACAATCTGCGACCTTCGAATGATGTCAGGTCAACGTATTTTAGTACGGAATAGTACATATGACTAGTGATGCCGTACATCATTTGTTTTGCCAGATTTATGGTTCCTGTGCTTGTAGTGTTAGACATCCGACTTCAGAGTATTGTGATTTCTTTTGAGAAGATATTGCATTATGTTTTCTTATAGTACTGCCAAACGAATACTGAAAGAAGAAAATGCATATAAGTTTGGAGAGCATATGTTGATTTTCATGTAATCAAAACTGTGATTATGAACTTATATCTTATTCCCTCTGTTAGGAACTTTTGGGTTTGTAAAATGGAACTAGATTTACATACTACATCCGTCCCATACATGGGTGAAATCCCTTATATTTTGAGATAGAGGTAGTAATATATCTCAAATCACACAACATACCTAAGGGCAGTTTAAGATCGGTGAATTCATCACCATATATTTGGCAATAAACTGTTGTGAGATTGTGTGTGCGGTGCCTACGCAGGAGTTAACCAGACCATAGTTCTAGAATCCACCAATGAATAAGGTTTGCGGTCTTGAGTCTTGACTAAGGGGCGAAGCCTTCAGGCATAGCATAACCAGGTTTTATTTAACTTTGTGGATTAGTATGACGCAGAGATATGAGGAAAAAAATTTGTGGTTTACTAAAAAAATATCGATTTTCTTAATTCGGTTATGAACTACTACGTAGACCAGTGAAGATTAAAGTCACATGCATTGACCTAGAGTCCTTGCTAAAGTTTAGATGTGTTCTGCATATAGCTGTGGAGCCCTTTGCCACAGTAAAAACAGTTACCTCCTGAAACTAAATCTATGTATATGTATGTATATGTAATATAACCCTAACGATGGTTTACATCAAATGACATTTAGTTTTGCGTGCCTCAGCACAGTTAAATTGTTTAGTTCTCAATGTATTTTGTCATATTTCTTTTATGTTCTACTACTATATGAAATTCGCATACTAATATTTTCAGCATTTGATTCCTGTGGCAAGGAGTGTGGTTCGAGGCACTTCCCTGCTTGTATCTTCTCGCTCCATGTGCCTGACATTTCAGTGTCCCATCAAGGCAATGCCCGATGACTTGTTGACAAATTCGAGAAAAAAGTTTTTGCAGAAAGGTGGCGCAGTTTGGAAGGGAATTTTTATTTATGCCTACAGGAATTGTAGTGATCCTCGTGAAAATCCTGAAGTTTCTACTAGTACGTCCCGAAGAGGACTTTCTCCTTACACTACAGGGTGTTTATACCCAGTCAGTTTGCTGGAGAGTTTAGTTGGATGATACGGAAGTAATAAAGCTGTCGTGTATGTATGATATTCAAAGCAGTCATCGATAGCTTGAAAATTCTCGGGATAGAAGTTTAACCCAATTCATTACTCGACAGCCTTTAATTCGGCATGACTAATTCTTGGGCTTGTATTTGGCATATTCGCATCGCGGAGGAGATTGTGCTTCTAAAGAGATTCAGTAATCAGTATACTCCGCCAGGTAAAACTTTGCTGTTGGAAGCCTGTTTTCACGGTGTAGTCCAGACACTTTTGAATCCATGTGATCTCTTGCATAATATTTTCTTCCGTTAAAAACCTCAAAATCAACTCAAATTAAGCTTCAAAATTAAAATCTTATTTGCAACTGATAAGCCAACAAGCAGACAATGATAGCATTAGAGTTTTTTTTTTTGAAAGAAGACAACAACATTAATCAGGTAGCCCAGCTGATGGTAGTGATTGCTAGCCTTCACCCATCCGATCTATTCATACTCGTGCAAAAACAGTATATATATGAAAAATGATAATGTGATTTATGATAACAAATCAACTTTGTTTAATACAAGTGGGGGCAAAGAGCGAAAATGTTGAGTTAAGGCGATTTTCATTACCCGGCTTCTTTAGAAATCCTGCGACGAAGCATATTTTTTTTACAGAAACTTAGGTTCCTTTGAACCAAAGATTTATGGAGAAATTTGATTGAAATTCTATATAAATTTTTTTTTATTTGGCCATTTGATTCAAATGATTGGAGTTTTTCAAATCATATAAAATTTCTATGTAATGACTCATTGCACATAGGTTCAACCTTTTGAAAAAAAAATCTTTTGAATCTATCTCTCATCCGATTTCTGTTTTTTTTCTGCGGTCCAATTAAATTAGGGATGTGTTTTCTTGCAATCCTTTATTTTACATTTACATTTTTGTTAGAATTCTATGTTTTTTTATTTTTTTTATTTTTTTATTCCTATTTGGACATTAGTTACACCCACAATTGTAAAGGAGATTTTCTAAGTAAATTTACAAGGGATGTTTACTTTGACGTCACACGAATCTCGTAACTCGTGAATTAACTTAAATTTCGTGAATTAACTCGTGATAAACATCCCTTCACATGAATTAACTTAAATCTCGTAAAAATTCTTTGGAAAATCATTTATTACAAAGAAGACCTAAGTAGATTTTCTTTTTGTGGGCAAGCATGAATTACATACTATTTCAGAGGAGGTTTAAGTTGACAAATTTAGGATTTGTTTGGTTCGATATATTACCAGTACATAATATTAATAAATAGAACTATGACCTTGTTGGATTGAGTAATATGCACCCATAACTCCCTAATACACTCTGTTCGGCACGGCAGTACTTTTTCCTCCGCGCATGCTTTCGGCAAGCTGTGTTCCCAGCGCACACAGTGCGCACGGAAAACAGAATCGTCCATTAGCGCGTGATTAATTAAGTATTAGCTAATTTTTTTCAAAAATGGATTAATTTGATTTTTTAAACAACTTTTGTATAGAAACTTTTTGTAAAAAACACACCGTTTAGTAATTTGAAAAGCGTGCGCGCGAAAAAAAAAGCGGTGAGTTAGGAAAATGAGTTGAAGAACTGAGCCTAAAATATAGTCACAACACACCACATTTGAACTCATATGTAGTACTAATAGTATCTCTCTTTTTAAGGATGACAGTTGATTTTTAACATATTTGATCATTCATCTTATTTAAAAAGTTTACGTAATTATTATTTATTCTGTTGTGAGTTGTTTTATTATTAAAAATATTTTAACCATGATTTATATATTATACATTTATATAATTTTTTTAAATAAAATAAATAGTCAAAAGTATATCTTAAAAATTAACGACGTAGTATATTAAAAACATAGAGGGAATACATTTTGTGCGTTTTGACTTAAATATTCTTAAGTGCACCAACCCATGGACAAACACGTACTCCCCACCAAAAACATGTATGCTCCTGCTTCCAAAATTAATGGCATCATTTGATTCTACTACCGGCTGGGCTACTTCCTCGTTTGTGTGAACACGTTTATCACGCTATGTATTTTTTAAAGAACTTCCTATATAAAAGTTTGTTAAAATATTAAATAAATTCATTTTCAAATTTATAATGGTTTTTTTAATCGAACCGCACAACATAGTACAATGTTTTATATTGATATAACAGAAAAAAGTTACATCATCATAGCCCTGAAAAACTATAATCAAAAATAAATAAAACAAGTCACATCACATCACATGCCTACAACAAAGTGAACCCTATGAGAAAACAAACCGGAGCGTCGTGTTTCAACTGCACTCAACTTCATTCACGTCTTTGTGTTGTAGAGGCAGAGGGTGACCGAGAAGATGGATCCATTCTTCCTCACACGAATCCGTCAATGTGGTCATTTCGTGGCAGTCAGAAACGTCGTCTAGGGGTGACAACTGGTCTGCACCCGTCAGGTTTGTGCACCCGTCCCCATCTCCACAATAGTAATATTAGAATGTTCCCATCCTCATCCCCGCACACAAGAGCAGATTTCCCCCGTCCTCGTCCCCGCAGCGGGTATGGGGCACCCACCGGGTCCCCACACCCGAAAGTGACCAAAGTAGCAGGTCAACAGCAGACAGCAACAACAGGAACATAGTTATAAAAAAAAACATATCTAGCCATACTCAGTGCATAACCAATGAAATAGCAAACACCATATCCATAATTAACCATCAACAACAACATCCAAATGCAACTTATAACATCACATATTCACATGCATCAGCAGCAAACATCAATACTTAACAAGTTCATCACATAAGCCTAATTAGCATGAGTGCATGAGTAGCACATCACCTGGAGTAGCATACAAGCCACAAGGTAACATGTTTTAGAGTTCAACAGAGTACCACCATGGCGCACAAGCACAGTCACTCACAGACTGACTAGGCAGCGACGACGCTAGCTGCGAGTGCAACGGCGGCGGCTCTAGCTCTACAGACACTACAGCGGCACGCTACAAACCTATGAGGGCGACGATGTTGCGGCGATGGCGATGGCAGCGCAACGAGCCCTGATGCGGGGAGCACGGCGCAGCCAACACCCTGGCGACCTCGCCTCGCCCTGGAATCCAGATCAAAGAAAAAAAAGAGAAAAGGGGATTGGAGAAAAACGTGACGCGAGTGGCGGCCAAGAGCTTTTGTTGGGGTCGGCACTTCGAGAGATGGAGACCTAGGGTTTCTGCATATATATCTTTTATAATTAGGCTATTATTTTCTATATGGACTAAATTTTGCTCATGGCCCAAGATATCTTGGGGCCCATGGGGATACAGGGCCAAGGAGTAATGGAACAGCCCTGACCTCGAGCCATCCGATGAGGCTTGATTTTGGCCGTTTTAGGTCCCATGAGGGATGAATTTACCCTGTTAGCTCACCCTAATAGAGGAATTTCTCGTCGGGACCGAGAATCGGGGCCCCATTGCCACCCTTAGCGTCGTCGCAAGAGGGCAAATATTCTAAAAAAGAGATTGACAGAAAATAGACCCGAAAACGCCACTATTAGCCTGGAAGCAGGCTGGGATGTGCATGCCGTCGCGCCGTTGTCATATCCGACAGTTGCCACCATCCGAACACCTTCAACATGTGGCCGTCGTGCCAACGTTCCACCGCCAGTCGACCATCGAGAGGACCAATGGCCCACACACTGAACTCTGGCGAGTCATCGACGTGTCAGCCATCATCTCCCCGCACTATACTTAATTAATCAAGTGTTTTTTTTGCATCGATTAGCTTAGCCAAATAACTGAGGCAAACTAGCCTCAGAGGTTGTTTCGTAAGAAAGTTGAAGGCTGTCAGGTCAAATTTTAGATATGTCATATATATTTTGTCAGTAAAGTGTTTGGACGGTTGCTTAAGGCTGTGTTTGTTTGGGAGTTTTGGGAAAATATTCTCTCCGCACGAAAAACGGAACGACTCATTAGCACATGATTAATTAAGTATTTACTAATTTTTTTAAAAAAATAGATTAATATGATTTTTTAAAACAACTTTCGTATAGAAACTTTTTACAAAAAACACACTGTTTAGCAGTTTGAAAAACATGCGCGCGAAAAAAGAGATGTGAGTTGGAAAAGTTAGGTAAAGAACTCACCCTTAGTAGGAAAGCTCACTTTATTTCTACACATTTTTTTTATTCGTAACATACTTATATTTTATTCCACGCCTTTAAAAATAAAGCATGAAATATAATATTTCTCTCTTTTAAAATATAGCAACTCTCAATGTTAAAATTTTGTTGTAGGATATAATAACCTTCTCATTTCACCCTTATCTCAAACGATCATAATCATCTTTTATTTATTTTTGTTCGACTACTTTCTCTTATCAATCAATAAAAACCATATTTAATTTATTTTTTACTTTTTAAAAAAAATTAATAACTTTAGAAGTGATTTGTGACGGAGGTAGTAGCATTCAAACAAACAGGTACACCAAACATAAAAGCGTACGTTGTACTTGTAGAATAACTTCAGTACTTCCCCGCTGGATGTAATGAGAACACCTGGTTGTTCGGATCACCAAAAGTTGAAGTCAAATACAGTCAACTGCAATAGTCAAAATGTCAAATAGTCGACCAATGCTAGTTATACTAGCAACTTCTGCTTTACCGTTACATTACCTTTCCTAAACTGAAAATTTCGACTCCCTCGATTGCAAAAAAGAGTTGTTTCTGGTCCATCCTCTATATTTACATAACTAGATATTACTACTTCCTCTATTCTAAAATAACTTTATTTTTTACTATCTCATTTGCCTCAACATAACTTAATCTTTTAAAAGATCATTATATTAGAGTTTTTAAAATAGGGGATAAATTTATTGCAACTAGATAAAATAAAAAACAATTGTATTAAAATTTGATAAAGTAAAGGATATTTTATTTTATTTTTATATTAATATGTATGAAATGGATAAAAGATAAAGTTATTCTACAACAGGGGATTAACTTTCAGCAACAAACACAGAACTCTTTTGAATGAAAAAAGGGGGCGATTTTCAACATTCTTTTTTTATATTCGAGTTTTACATTATGGCTATCAGTGATGAATGCAGTCAAATAATGCGTCGCTGGTAAATGAAAAAAAAATTGGCAGAAACGGTCGGCTTTACTCCTAGCATTCACAAGATTTACTCAACATAATGAACCATGCTTTAAGAGGTCAAAGGTTTCGTTTGAATCTAATAAAAATGAAGGTAAAATTGGGACACGTAAAACAAAAAATCTTTTATCAAGTGATTAATTAATTTTTAATTATTACAAATTTAAAAAATAAATTTATTTGATATTTTAAAGTAACTTTTATATAAAAAGTTTTTACACGAATCACACCGATTAACAATTTAAAAAGCATGCTACCAAAAATCAAAAAAAAAATAAGTATTAATTAGAAAAGAACATCCCCAAAGTGACATTCGAAGTGATTCGTTATAAATACACTTTTAGGCTTTGTTCGTTTGGAAACACGTACACAGTGCGCACGAAAAACGGAACGATCTATTAGCACGTGATTAATTAAATATTAGCTAATTTTTTTCAAAAATAAATTAATTTGATTTTTAAAGCAACTTTTATATAAAAATTTTTTGCAAAAAAAACACACCGTTTAGTATTTTGAAAAGCGTGCGCGCGAAAAAAAAAAGTTGTGAATTGGAAAAGGAGGGTGAAGAACAAAGCCTTAGTGAAAGAGATATCACAAAGATAAACCACCCAAAAGTTTCACCATTCAGTATGATTCACTGAATTGTATCACATTGTTAATCACATTTTGGAGTAACAATGGAAATTAACAACAAAACCGCAAACTGCATTCTGAATTTGTTATCTTTTCATCGCTACAGGACCACAGCAAAAGCACCTTCAATTCAAGCGAGTCTGACATTTCGTCGAACACCTTCCACCTCATTCCTTCTCGCTAAGATCGCCGCGGCGCGCCGGTGGCCAAACCATCATCTCGACGGGGAAGATGTCACCGAGCGGCCTTGACTCATCAGTGTTGCGCCACATCCTCTCAAACCTCCACGTCGTGAGGTCGAGGGCCACAACCCAGTCGGCCATAACGAAGAACAGCGCGCCGGTGCCCTCGCAGAATCCACCGAACCTCACGAGCTTGCAGCCGCGCAGCTGGTCTGAGATTTTCGCCGAGAGCTTGATTTGGGAGAGGTCACCGACGGTGGCCGGGTTCATCAGCAAGCGCAGGTCCACCGCCGGCTGCTCCACCCATTTCCCCGGCGATTCGAGAACCCATTTCGCAAGAACGAGCTGCTCCCGGAGCGCGAAGAAGCAGAGCCGGCCGTCCTGTGTCTTGCCGATCCAGTGATTCCCGGCGTACAGGAGCATTCCGGTGTTCGGCAATGGCACCGCCGAGAGAGTCATCTTGCTCGCGTGGACAGCCATGACGTACTTGTGTTCTTCGCTCTGGAGCTTGTAGACGACGTCGCCGATGACGACCGTCGGGCCTTGGTGAGGGTTCATGGACTTCTTGAGCGCTCCGGCGGCCGCCTCCCATGCGGAGGCGGCGGAAGAGTAAACTAGAATGTCGAAATGGGCCGGAGCAGCGCCGAAGAGAACGACGGCGACGCGGAACGCGGCGCCGGCATCCGGTAGGAGAGCGCAGCATGCGACCTTGTGTCCAGCGACGAAGCGGGAGGGGAGGGACACGGACGTCTTCCTCAGCGGGTCGCAGACGAGGAGCTTGAGCTTTCTCGCCCACCCGGCGCCGAGCTCGCGGAGGAGGAGGCGCCGGCCACGGCAATCGACGAGGAGGGCGCCGCACGGGCGCGACACCGGGAGCATCTCGAGGTCGAGGCCGACGCCGGCGGTAGGGAGGAACGGGGGAAGCGGTGACGGCCCGTGGTTGCGGAAGAACCCGAAGTACGGAGGCGGCGCGGGGAGCCCGCCGGCGCCGGAGACGAGCAGCCGCCAGCGGCGACACACCGCCGCGCAGCGGACGATGTCCATCAGTGGCGACAACCTCTTGAACACCTCGAGCAGCATGTCGTCGGGCACCGCCGACGCCATCCCCTCCATCCCGCCGCGGCCGCGACCCCCCTCAACCAGCGCCCCGGAACCGGACCCACCTGGCGGCGACTGAGACCGGGCACGCACCGACGCCTTACCGCCGCGACTGTGCTCCTCCCCCTCCTCCTCCTCCAGCCGCGGCCGCGTGCGCCGCGCGGAATCGAACCCCCCCGGCGGCGACTGCGACCGGGCGCGCGCGCGGCGGACCACCACAGCCGACGGCATAGCCGAACCACCGACAACTACCTCCACAACGCGGCGGCGGCGAAGCCGGCGAGGCGATGTCTGCGTTGGAGATTGGCAATGCCGCGGCGAGAGGCGGAGGAGAATTTGGGGAGGCGCGTTCTTAAGGGAGGCGAGAAGGCGCGGCAGGCGAAAATTTTGGGGGTGCGCGTTTGAGATTTCGGCGGCGCCGCGAGGCGAGGCGGCGCGAGGGAGAGGGGCGCCTACGATTTTTTTGGTGATTTGGTTTGCCTTTTCGGCTTCCCCTCGTCGGCCGCGCGCGCGGATGGGTTTCTTTCCGTGTATTTGCCCAACTTTTCGCGACCTGCCGCGCGAGGGGGTGGCTAGCGTCGGTTCGTTTTGGGCGAGTTTGGGGGCAAAAACGAGGCGAAATCAGCGGGAAACGGGGTTATTTTCGCGTTTTCGGCGTTGCGCCGCGGGAGGTTTGCAATGGTTTCGAATTCTCGAGGTTTCGCTTCTCGCCTTCTCCCGCGGACATGGCAGATGGGGCCCTCGTTGTTAAGTGGTGGTGACGGTGACCCATCCCGGCGTGTGTCAGCGCGGGGAGGTGCACCGTGCACCTGGTTGGTTCAGGAGGCGTGTTTTACTTGGGAAATCCGATGGATCGTTTTGAAAGTGGCGTGGAGATGGGCTCGAGGGCTACACGCGCTGCACCTTCAGGACGGGTTTCCGAGGAGGGCAATCCTCCTGGAGGATACGGCGTCGTGTCTGCAGCAGGTCGGACCAAAACCATTATACCAACGGTATTACTCTCTCGGTCAAAAATATTTTATTCTTTTGTTACTGTTCTTATCAACTTGTGCTATTTTTTTATTTCTCCTTAACACGTTTCATAACATGTTAAACGATGTGTGTTGCATAAACAAATTCTGCTATCTTTGTATGAAAAAAAATCACTTTTATACATGAATTTGGATACACATATAGCTCTATTTGTCGTGTCCAGAAGCATCCAGTCGGACCGAAACCATCATGTAACTTGTCTTACTCCATCTAAAACACTTTATTTTTCTATCATCGTTTTTATTAGCTTACGCTATTTTTTTTAAATTTTTTGTGAGCACATTTCTCAAACAAATATTATCTACTACTATCTTTATATAAAAATATTTTACTTTTATACATTAATGTATACAAATTGTGTCTAGAAACATCTAGCCCCATCGAACCCGTCATGCTAATTGTCTTACTCCCTCTGTGCAAAGATACTTTATTGTTTTGTCATCGTTCTTATTAGCTTACGCTACTTTTTTTGTTTTTCATAAGCACATTTCTTAAACTGTTAAATAATGTCTCTTGTACAAATACTTTTTATTGTCTTCGTGCAACAAATAGTTCACTCTTATATATAAATCTGGATAGGTATACGGCTCTATGACCCGTGTCCAGAAGCATCTAGTCCCACCAAAATCGTGATGTCAATTGTCTTACTCCCTTACTCCCTATGACCAAAAAACTTTATTTTCTATCATTGTGCTTATCAGCTTACGCTACTTTTTTTATTTTATGTGAACACGCTTATCAAATTGTTAAACGGTGTGTTTCATACAAATACTTTTTACTATCTTCGTACAGAGATAGTTTTTACTTTTATACATAAATCTGAACATGCGTACAACTCTATCGGTTGTGTCCAGAAGCATTTAGCCCCACCAAAACCATCATATAATTGTCTTACTCCCTTTTCGTCAAAAAGACTTTATTTCTTGTCATCGTTCTTATTAGCTTACGCTACTCTTTTTTATCTATACAATACAAAATACCCATGTTATTTGCTATAGGGTTTATATTTTTTTTAAGGTAAGCATACTTCTCACACTCGACACTCTATCAGTCATATGTAGAAACATCTAGATGGTGTTTGAAAGTCCTGAAGATAAAGATAAAGATGAAGATAAAGTGTTTCACGTAAAACGAGGTGACAATAACGTGTGATTAATTGAGTTTTAATTATTACAAACTTGAAAAATGGATTAATCTAACATTTTAGAGCAACTTTCATATTAAAAATTTTCGCACGAAACGCACCGTTTGGAAGTTTGAAAAGCGTGCCACGAAAGTTTATTTTTTATCTGTACTGTTATAGCAGAAACGAACGCTAGTCGCACCAAAAAGTCACGTCAATTGTCTTACTCCTTGCATCCGAAAACAGGCTTTATTTTTCTGTCGTTGTTAATCAACTTATGCTACTTTTTTTTATAAAAGTACATGTTTGTATAAAAATGATTTTTTTTGAAGGTAGTATATAGAAGTTTCTTTTTAAAAAAATCAAATAAATTTATTCTTCATGTTTATAATACTATCTGTCTCAAAAGATTTTATTTGTTCTATCTCACGCATATTAATATAAATCCAAATGGCTAAATGTCCTTCACTTTTTCAAACTACAATGTATTTATCTTCTACTTTTTAAAACTTCAACGCATTTGTCCCTTTTTAAAAAAACTCCATCGCATTTGTTCTCAATTTTCTCAAACTCGGATACATTGATTGGCTCAAAGATGAAGTATTTATGGGACAAATGAATAAAGTAAAAAATAAAGGCTTCGTGGGATGAAGGGAGTGGTTGATTTTACCGTTATGTTTTCCGTGCCGCAATAAGCTCAATCCCAACCTCACATTCAAACGGTGCCTTAGAGCAAGTTTTATAGTAAAGATGGTTGCTACCTCTAATTTTGTCCATATCACCTACTTATAAATTTAGATGTAGTATATATAATATATTATCTCTATACTAACTCTAATACACTAGTCCTAATATTTGTTTGTCCAATCTATTGCTATTCCTCTACCTCCTTTTACTTGATATTTGTGTAGATGTTATCTTTTGGCATGAGGGATGGCTCTTTGTTTTTCTCCTCTTTTCTATCCTCACCTCCAAGGGCGGATTTGCCATGGGGGTGGAGGGGTCTTGAGACCCACTACCGTCCCCGAGACCATGGAGACCCCCTTAAGCCCCCACTAAAAATTTCGGCCATAGATCCATGGAATTGTGGGGGCTAGGGTTCATCAGATCGGTTGGGAGGAGGGAAAGCTGGAGGTTGAAGATGAACTATTCGCGATTTGGGCCGACTACGAAGAGCAGCCCACGAAGAGGAGCTCAATCTTGAAATTTTTGCCCAGCCCACTCCGAGCAAAGGTCCCACAGTGGTAGCCCAAGCCGCTGAGCCGTCGCTACCATCCCAACCGGCCACGCCACCATGGGCCACCAACCCCAATTCCCTTCCCCATTCCCCAACTCCTCTCTCCCAAATCCCTAACCCTAGGCGGTGGCCGGCGGCTAGGCACAGGCGCGGCACGGCCGCGCGGGTTGGGCGGCGGACAGCGGTCGACGGGCAACGCTGCGACGATCGACGGGAGGGCCGACGGCGGTCGACGGCAGGGCGAGGCGGCCGGCGTGCGGCGTGCGNGCAAGCAGGCGGCGGCGTCCGGCGAGCGACGAGCGGCGAGCGGCTTGCGAACGAGAGGCGAGCCAAGGCGGCGATCCAGCGCCACCGCGCCGCCGGGCCACTGAGGAGGTGGCGAGGCACCGTCGCGCCGAGCCGCCGATGCATGATTCCGCCCCTACCAACGATTATTCAAGCCTTCAAGGCAGTGATTGACTGATTGGTAAACTACTAACCTAGTAACCTCTAATACTAATTAACAGTCTAAAGACTAAAATTGTGTCTCAATAGTTCAATTTTAGTGAGGTAGTGATTGAAACTTATAATTGTTTTCTATAAATTTTTAGATTGTCAACATGTCAAAAAGAACACTGCTCACGTATTATTCTAGTTCGAGCAACACAAAAACTAGTGATCCTCTACCCAATAATGAGAGTTTAAATCAGCCAAAGAGGCCTAGGGCAGAGTTTAGTCATTTGGATATAATTGGTGATCCAGGGATTCGCAAACCAATTGAAGCCTATCCACTTGAAATTAGAGATCAATTAAAGAGGGCATATGCATTGAGTGGTCCAACTCAACCTGATATTAGTATATTTCCTCGTAAATGGCAAGGTGGTGAATGGAGATCCTTTCAAAAAACTTGGTTCAATGAGTTTGATTGGCTAGAGTATAGTGTTTCAAAGGATGCAGCTTATTGCTTGTATTGTTACCTTTTCTTTGAATCGGGAAAACCTGAAAAATTTGGGAGTTCTGTCTTTGCTAAGGAAGGTTATGTCAATTGGAAGAAAGGCAAAGATAGGCTTAATGTACATAGTAATTTCAAGACTCACGATGATGCTAGGAAAAAATGTGAAGACTTTATGAACCAAAGAACAAGTGTATGTAGAAAAATTGAGATTGTTAGCAAGGAGGAAGAAATTCGATACAAGATTCGGTTGACATCTTCTTTAGATGTTGTAAGGTTTCTCATTGAACAAGGTGATGCTTTTCATGGACATGATGAGTCTGATACTTCCCTCAGCAAAGGTAAATTTAAAGAGATGGTTGATTGGTACAAAGACAAGGTTCCTGAGGTCAAGGATGCATATGAAAAAGGCATTAAAAATTGTCAAATGTTATCATATCATATTCAGAAGGACCTTACTAAAGCTTGTGCAGAAAAAGTGATGGGAGTTATTATGAATGAGATTGGAGATAGAAATTTCTCTGTGCTTATTGATGAGTCTCGAGATGTATCAATAAAGGAGCAAATGGGTGTCATCTTGAGGTTAGTAGTTCGCACTATGTTTTTTTATATGGTTTGGTTTTTCAGATTCTATTTTAAGTACTAACTTACAAATAATTGTTGTTACGCAGGTTTGTAAATGATGAAGGAAAAGTGATGGAGAGGTTTCTTGGTCTTTGGCATATTGAGAGATGTACGGCTACTGCTTTGAAGGAAGCTTTATTTGGTATGCTTTCTAGTCATAAGTTAACCATCTCTAAGATTCGGGGCCAAGGTTATGACGGAGCTTCTAATATGAGAGGGGAATTCAATGGTGTGCAGAAATTGATTTGGGATGAAAATCCTTATGTTTTTTATGTCCATTGTTTTGCCCATCAATTACAGCTAGTAGTTGTTGCTGTTTCAACTTCTACTCCAGCCATTGCAGATTTTTTTAACTACGTGCCTTTAATAGTCAACACTGTGGATGCATCTTGTATGCGAAAGGTTGCTTGCAAAGCATCATGATGTATTGTTAGAAAATGTGGAGAATGGTGAGATTACCACTGGAAGAGGCCTAAACCAAGAAAGTAGCCTAGCTAGGCCTGGAGATACTAGATTGGGGTCACATCTTAAAACATTGCTCCGTATTCTGGTAATGTGGGAGGCTATCATAGATGTGCTTGAGATTGTTAAGAAAGATTCTACTAAACCAACATTTAAAAGCTTTGATTTTGTATTCATCATGCATTTGATGATAGACATGTTGAGCATTAGAGATGACTTGTCACATGCTTTGCAAAGGAAGGACCAAGATATTGTTGAGGCAATGAGTTTGCTTATGGATGTGAAAGAGCTCTTGCAGGACATGAGGGAGGATGGATGGGAGCCATTATTGAATAGAGTAATTTCATTCTGTAATAAGCATGAGATTAAAGTGCCAAAAATGGACAAGGAGGTAAATGAAAGAGGGACATCTACACGTCGAAGGCACAAGGTAACAAATAAGCATTACTATCATGTTGAGATCTATCTTGCAGCCATTGATGCCATTTTGGTTGAAATGAATCATCACTTTAGTGAAGTTAGCTCAGAGTTATTAGTATGCATGTCATCTCTTAATCCACGGAAATTCCTTCTCCAATTTTGATGTGGATAAGCTTGTGAGGCTTGCTGAAATTTATGCTGAAGATTTTTTGGTTGGTGATCTTATGCTACTACGGACTCAACTTGGAAATTTTATTAGCAATGTTAGGAGAGCTAAAGAATTTCTTGGATGTCAAGATCTTGCAAAGGTTGCTGAGTTAATGGTTTAGACCGGAAAAAACAGAACTTATCACTTGGTGTATAGGCTCATTGAGTTATCATTGATACTTCCGGTGACAACGGCTTCGGTTGAGAGGGTATTTTCAGCTATGTCTCTTATAAAGACAGATTTGCGAAACAAAATAGGGGATGAATGGCTCAATGACTTGATGATTTGCTACAATGAGAAGCAAATTTTTAGAAGTATTAGTGATAAAAAATCATCCAATAGTTTGAAGAGATGAAAAAGCGTCGGATGTTAGTGCCTCGACAAAAATTAGTGAGTATGCTCCATGCCTCCATTCTCTCCTTAAGTCTCTAAATTATTTGAATTCAAAATAAATCCGTTTTGATTATTCGTTAATTTGCCTTTTTCTTTCTATAGATTACTACTCATGAAGAATAATAAGCGATTGGACGTGACATGTCATCTATTGGACATTGGTTTGGTATGGGCAAAATTCCCTACATATCATTAATTCGATGTATGTGTACTTTGAACTAGACATGTAGCCAATTTATATGTGAGAGATGTTTCCATTTATGCTGGAGTAGTTTGTTTAGCCCCTACTATTATTTTTTCCTGGATCCGCCCCTGCTCACCTCATCATATGAATTTATAGGGTATCTTGGAGCTAGTGCTTAAGTCCTTAGAGCAAGTTTTATAGAAGAGGTAGTTGCCACCTCTAATTCTATCTATATAAACTAAGATGCAGTATGTATAATATATCACCTGTACACTAACTCTAGTACACTAACCCTAATAATTTTATTTTGTTTGTTTGTGCAGTCATCTCTTTCTTTTTTCTCTTTTTGTTTGGAGTTTATGTGGAGGTTGCTTCTTGCATAAAAGATGTCTCCTACTCTCTCTCCTTTCTTCTCTCCTCCATATCATATGAGTTTATGTGGTATCTTAAAGGCATGGACGCTTCGAGCAAGTTTTATGGTGAAGGTGACTACCATCTCTAATTTTAATTATGTCATCTATAAATTAATTATGAGACAACATGTACAATATGTTACCTCTAACACACAAACTCCAAATTTTTTTTTAATTAACTCACTCTCACACGATTTTACTTTCTCCTTCCACTTTTTTTTTAAAAAATTATGTAAAGGCTACTCATTGCATGAGAGGTGGCTCATCCTCTCTCTCCTCACTTCTTTCCTCCATCTCGTCACCTAATTCTATGTGGCACTTTTAAGAGAAACATATAAGAAAATAATTCTTATAGTACTTGCTCTTAGCCCATTTGCAAACTCCAGTGTATTTGGTGTATTTGTCCCTGACTTAAAATTAACTGTCGTTTTTTAAATAATAGTGAAATATAAATTCTCGATGAAGGACCCTATTACTTAGGCAAGCTGTACCATTTTCTTCCACATTTTTTTTGTCAAAACGTTAACTATTTTATCACTTCACTTTGATCTCACTAGATGTTAGGGTGCGTTTGGTTTATCGTCAAGATTGGTTATGACATGTGTTCATCCATAATTGTTGGATATAGTGGTCTATTTTTTTGTATGGGTGATGGATCAGATGATCCGGTTTCTTCTTATTTGGTTAGATGAATAAAAAATAAATTAAAAACTAATCAACTATTTAAATAATACTATAAAATATTAATTATCATTAATCTGTCTATAATATACACAAATTAACCATCAACACTAATATTAACAAGTTAATTACTAATTAGTAACAAAATATATTAATCATCACTAACTAATTATTAATGGTTAAGATTAGCAAAGAAGATGGCTTCATCCTTTTGTTGGATGAGCTCATCCAACATATTTTAGAATATTCCTTCTCCTGGCTGTCTCATCTAACCTTGTTCATCAACTAAACACTATTAAAGATGGCCATGTCCCATCTGAAAATATCTTTCCAACCAAACACACCGTTAACTATTTTATCACTTAACTGTAATTCTCCAGTTTAATGCAGCTCAAATGTGAATCCAAATACAATGCAGACGTCTATTTCATGGGCCATGGACTGTGGTGATGCATTATCATCTTGGAGGCCCATTTTAACACACACACACACATATATATATATGGGTCGTTTTATCAGTGAAATAAGTTCACTTTGACTCCCTTAAACTAGTGGTTGAATCTAATTTGTATCCATAAACCGCAATACTGGATATATTGACTCCTCAACTATTAAAACCGATGCAATTTGACTCCCTCGACGGTTTTGGAGGGTGATTTCGCTGACGTGGCGACTACGTGACGGTGTTGACCTGATATTCATCCTACGTGACGCTTATGTGACATTAGAATTAAAAAAAGTGTGAGACCCATTTGTCATAAAAAAAATATTGTGGGACCTACATGTCATCCTCTCTTTCTACTTTCCTTCTTCCTCCTTCCTCTCTCTCTCTCTCCCTTCTCTCTTTCTCTTTCTCTCCCCTTCGCTGTCTGCGGGGGAGAGCCGGAGCGGCGACGGTGGGTGGGGGCCGGAGTGGCGCCAAGAAGAGGCCAAGAACACAAGAACGCCAATGGATCAGCTGAGCTCACCCCCGCCACCACCGTCGCCTCGGTGCGGACGTGCGGGAGGAGCCCGACATCGTCGTTGGCGCCGCATGCCCCCTCGAGCCCCAGTTCTGGCACCGGCGCCACCACCTCGGTGCGGACGCGTCTGAGAAGCCCATCGACGTCGTCGTCGGACACCCCCTAGCGTTCTCGCTCCGGCGGTGGTGTCGGGTCAGTGGACGACATCAAGAGCAACAGCAGCGTTGACGAGATCATCGCCTCGATGAGGGATGCCGTCTCTAGGGGAAGATTCTTCGTGGGTGACGTCAGCGGGAGCGGGAGCTCCACTGTGGTGGTCACGGGAAAGGCAAAGGGGGAAGGCCGGGAGCTTCTCCTTCCTCGACCTCAGGGCCCCTCACGTCGCTGTCGACGCGGCGGCGGTTGTTGACCACTTCGCCATCGTGGAGGCAGAGAGGAGGAAGAAGGCGAGGGGGGAGTTCTTGGACGCGACGATGCAGGCGATGGCGAGCACGGGGCTAAGGAAGATCAAGAGGGATCTCCTCGTCGATCGGAGGGTGCTCAACCTTGTCGGGTTGGAGCAATGGCTGCGGCGTGAGGAGGCCATCACGGAGCTCTACGCCGGCGAGAGTGGCGCGCCAGTTCCCCTGCTCAAGCTCTTCGAGTGCGTGTTCTGGGCCCTGCAGGCGACACACTCTGGCCCCCGCCCGTTGCCGCCGCCGCTCCAGCTCTCCCCGCAGACGGTGAAGGGGGAGAGAAAGAGATAGAAGGGAGAGAGAGAGGGAGGAAGAAGGGAAGGAGAAAAAGAGGATGACGTGTGGGCCCCACAATTTTTTTTTGTGAATGACAAGTGGGTCCCATATTTTTTTAAAATTCTAATGCCACATAAGCGTCACGTCAACGTCACGTCAACGAAGCAACACCGCCACGTAATCGTCACGTCAGCGAAACCGTCCTCCAAAACCGTCAAGGGAGTCAAATTGCACTGATTTTAATAGTTAGGGGGTCAACATATCCGATATTATGATTCAGGGATACGAATCATAATATCGGATATTAATAGAGTCAAAGTGAACTTATTCCTTTGTCAGTTCATTCTCTCCATCCAGTTTCTTATTCGATGCTTCAATGTGACATAATACTGAAAGGGTGTCGGTGCAAAAAATTGGAAACACTGAAAGCTCATTCACCGAAATTTTGCAACAGATACTACTAGTGCTGTTATATGTAAATACAGCTAGCGCCCTGGGTTTTCCAACAGAAAACTGCCACTCGCCTCTCTAGAACTGAGAACTGCTCGTCGAAGCGAGCTGGGGCTACTGGGTTTTACACCTCAGGAATGAATCGAACTATCGTGGCCCCATAGCCCCCATGGGCCGGCCCTTCACTTCATTCTCTGCCATATCTCGGCGAAAAAAGTACACTGAAAGTCTCTTATTTTGACGCTGAATTACAAAATCATCCTTTAACAAAAAAAAATCAAATATATGACATCCCTCAACTTACAAAATCGGGTCACTTTAAGTCCTTAGGCGGTTTTGTCCGACGTGGCAGCTGAGTCAGCATGGGATCCACGTGGACCCTACATATCAGCGACTACTTCCTCTCCCTCACCACCTCTCTTCCTCTTTCTCCTCCGGTCCTCTTGTTCGAGGAGCACGGCCAGCAACGGGCGGGGAGGAGGACTGGCACGACGGGCGTGGTCGGCGATCGGCAGGGGAGGAGCGGGACGGAGAGGAGGGTCAGCACGACGTGTGGCGACCGGTGGAGAGGAGCTTCTCCCCTTCTCGCCTCTCCCTTCCCAGTCGTGATCGACGGTGGTGAATACGACAACGACGACGACTCCGTCACTGTCGCCGTCGCGCTCTCCCCGTTGCGCTACCCTTCTCCACTGCCGTCGCCGACTTTGTCACCGTCGCTGTGACGACCTCGAGGCCACCTCGCTGTCACCATCCTCATCCCGAAGCTAGTCTCCTCGTCTAGCGGCGGCAAGAGAGGAGGAGGAAGAGGGGCAGGGGGCCGGGAGGACAGCGGCGCGGGAGCCAGATCTACGGCTATGGATGACGATGGTGGCGCGTCCCCGTCGTCTTCGCTCTCCTCGTCTCCACTGTCGTCACCGACTCTGTCACTGTCGCCGCGACGACCTTGGGGCCACCTTGCTGTCGCTATCCCCATCCCTAAGCCGGTCTCCTCGTCCAGCGGCGGCAGAAGAGGAGGAGGAGGGGCATGGGGCTGGGAGGACGGCGGTGCAGGAGCCAGATCTGTGGCCATGGATGACGATGGTGGCGCGTCCCTGTCGTCCTCGCTCTTCTCGTCGCGCTCCCTGTCTCCACTGCTGTCGCCGACTCCATCACCGTCATCGCGCGCTCGTTTTCCTTCTTCCTCAGCCGCATTCCATCGCCGCCGCACAGCAGTGTCGTCCCTCGCTGCCGCGCCTGGTCTGTCGTCGCCAACCGCCTCACGTGGGAAAGAAAGGAGAAAATGAGAAGAGAGAAAGGAGAGGAGAAAATGAGAATGAGGATGACATGGGGTCCTCATCATTTTTTATTATTTTTTAGTGTAACTGATAGGTGGGCCTCATGTTTTTTATTTTTTTTCCGAATCGAATTGTCACCTAAGTGTCATATGAGATGAAGACTTAGTCAAAAAAAAAGCCACGTAGATGTCATATCAGTTAAAACCGGGGTCAAAATCGTCGAAGGACCTAGTTTACACTAGTTTTATAAGTTAAGAGATGTGTTTTATCTGGTTTTATGGTTTAAGGATGATTTTGTAATTCAGTGATAAAATAAAAAACCTTCGGTGCACTTTTTCCTATCTCGGCTTGTCGCAAGGCCGTGTATCGTTTTTCTGTGACGCTTACGCACCAGTGAAAAGAACGAATTCTCCTCGTGCTCGATTGCTTGTAGTTATCAGCTGCGAAAGTGAAGCTACGAATTACTGCTAGTAACAGCCATAAATCACGACGTGCGGGGGCAGACACAAGGACGTGCAGGGAGAAGGTCAGAAGGAGAACCCGTCACCTGAGACTGTCCAATTGCACGGTGGGGGCAAACCGCCGCTACTCCCACCCTGCACGCCCCCGCGGAATACAGCGAAACCCCCGTGTTTTCCCGTTGCTTCTCCTGGCCGGCCGGCGATCGACAGGGCGGTTACCCCACGCCTGCGTGAGGCGCCAGGGAGGACGCAGCACTGCATGATGTGTGTCACGTCCTTCTTTCGTTCTAAGATATTACTTTAACTTAGAATATGATAATATCTCGGTCCTAACCGATCGAAGCGGCGAGCCGCATTTACGCGCGCGGTACGACAAATTCTCTCGCAATCAAAGCCCGGCGCTTTCGTCCCGCGAACTTAATTCATCAAAGATCAAACTCGGGCATGGTGGTTGCCGTCCGTCGACGACTCCATCGATCCGCGTCAGACTACGGACGCAGCAGTGGGTGCCTACTGCCTGTAGCATCCTGCGTAATCTCGCACCGGGGGCCTACCAGATGGCACCCCACCCATGCTGCCGCGCCCCAAAGCTACATGGGCCACCACGATCGCTTGTAGGGAATGATACGGCCGGCCGGTGTGATGTGCTTACCTGCGTATGCATGCCCCACTCGCACAGGAGATAGCAATAGACTTCAAGAAAAATAAAATCAGAGAGAAGATAGTGGTACTAGATATTTGTACTTATTTTTTTAAGGAACATAGTACAATGTATATGTTTATAATGCGCGTACACTCATTCTTATGAACGCATACATGTACATCTTATATATATTACCATCTTAAAAAAACTCGACCAGTATATGTTAAGATTAACGAAATCTCGCTACAAACGTCTTATTGCTCCAAGGGTATGTTGTTTATAAGGTACTAGATATGTGCATTCATGTTTTGGATGCTCGATACATCGGACAAACATTCAAAACGCAAGAGGTAGACATATGGCTGTGTTCTTGTGCCAGCTTTTTCAACACATACCGCGCGCACGAAAAACGGAACGATCCATTAGCGCGTGATTAATTAAGTATTAGCTAATTTTTTTTTCAAAAATGGATTAATTTGATTTTTTAAGCAACTTTTATATAGAAACTTTTTGTAAAAAAATACACTGTTTAGTAATTTAAAAAACGTACGCGCGAAAAAAAAGAGATGTGAGTTAAGAAAGAAGGGGGAAGAACTCACCCATAATCCATCTCACTCCAGCCTCAACTGCCTGAGAGACTCGATCGACGACGCAGGTTTTGACTCCGCATCCCCTGTTTGCGAAGGGGGGCACATCTGCATGCCGCTGGTTTGAGCCATGTTGACAACTAGGCATTCATGGCCACAATGTCTTCGGTCGGTTTTGCAAGTTAACGCAGCCTTTAAATGGGTCAACGAGAGGGGGCCATGTCTCGGTCGCGAAACTGATTCCGCGAGATGAAGGTTCAGAACCCGTCCCGGACGAGAGCGACAACGCCCCAGAACCAACACCGCTGGCTCGTACAAATTATTACAACGGGTAGGGTGGCACGTATAATTGCCCCAGCTAATACCCATACAAATTATCTAAATTATTCTACACATGAATTTTTTTAAAATTTTGTTAAACAGTAATCTCGTTATCTTATTTTTTTTAAAAAAACAAAATTTTATCATGATCAGGTTTTTAATTTTATCCTTCCTACATCCAAAAGTCTTTCAGTTTACTTGTATTATATTTACAGTTTTTTTTTTCAAGATGAGTTGAGTGTATTTGTATTATGCATGCATGAAAGCTTTTGAATCGACCGTGTGACTGTTTGTTAAACATGCATGAAAGCAGCCTTCTTTTGCATGAAGCAATCCATCCGTTGGTACTGTTTCGTTGCCCATGGGCATTAGGCATTGTAGCTATATATTGTTTTTATTTTTTTTAAAAAAACACATTACGCACACGTTTCTTTAGCAAAGGTTGATGCTGCCTGCCATCGATCGATCCGTCCTCTGTCGTTGCGTCAACTACGTAAACTCATCTGCTGCAGCGATCCATTGCGGTGATCGATAGCAAGGATGGAAGAAAGGCTCGTCCATTACATAAACAGGGCACCGGACTCCGCCGAGGTCACCGTGTCTGACGGCGAGCGCGAGGGCAGCCATGAAACCACGGGCAAGAGAAGCAGCGGACAGATTTGAAAGATGTTTTCCTGATTCTGAAAATGAAAATTGAATTTTAATCAAATAGCGGATCCGATTTCGTTCGCGAGGATGTTGGGTTCATGCCTCCTACTCCTTTACCACTTTTTTATTACCTAGTTACCTTGCTATCACGGCTTCTTTTCGTCTCTCTTAGGATATTTAAAAATTTAAAAATCAGACATTATAGTGTTTAGGGTTTGCTGTTTCATTTGATTTTTTTTAGTTTTTAAAGTCCCGTTAAATGTTGCTATCCTATTCTTTTATTGTCTTTTCACTTCCCTTCTCCTCCTCTTTTATTATTATTGAAATTTTAAAAATCAAAACTGATTATCGTTGGGTTTTTTTTTCTTTTTTTTTTTTTTAGAATTCGTTTCAACCACCGTGATCCTAATCCTTTACAACTTGTCCGTTATCCCTCCTGTGTATCATTATTGGAATTCTAAAGATCGAACATAATTATTATTGGGTTTTGTTTCGTAGTTTTCCCGATTCTGAAAATAAAAATTGAATTTTAATCAAATAGCAGATCCGATTTGCATACATTCAATTTCCTCCGCGAGGATGCTGGGTTCACGCAGTGGGAGAGGATGACGCGTCCGTCGGGTGAGGGTGCATGCGGTATACATGGATGGTTGCGCATGCATATCGCACAGGCAAGCGAAGTGTCGCCTCGTCAAAATCAATGCGACTGGTTACTTGCTTGCTTGGCCCGCCACAAATTTTATTCATCTTTCTTAGGATATCAGAATGTTTAGAGATTATTGTTTTGTTGGATTTTGTTTTTTAGTCTTTAGAAGTCCCGTCAAATGTTGATATCCTATTTCTTTACGGTCCACTGCCCCTTCATTTATCCTCTGTATTGTCATTGGAATTTTAAAACTAATCATCATTGGGTTCCTTTTTTTACTCTTTAGAATTTCATTCAACCGTCACGACCCTACTCTTTATGGCTTACCCGACATCTCTCATTTTTATCGTCATTAGGATTTTAAAAATTCAACATAATCATCATTACGGTTTCATTTTTTATCTTTAGATGTCTCACTAACCTTCCCACGCTACTTCTTTACGACGTAGCCTTTAGTCCTCTGTCACATTTTTCACCTTTAAGCTCACTCTCTCATATCATAGTAACCGATGTCTTGCTGCTTCTTTGTGACCTTTTATTTTGATGTCTTTCATCTTTATTACGTTGGTATCTGATAAAATCGAATCTTACCATCATCTTTAGCATTCCTAGTCTCGTTACCCTTGCAGTATGACAGCATAAGGACGTAACGATTGATTATCCTTCACTTTTCCATAATTTACGAACGTGCAGTGCACAGTTTTCGTTCATCCAGAAGACCGTACATTGGTACCTCTTTTTTCTTTCTGGTAATTGGATATGGATACTAATTTGCCTTGCATGTCGATTCAAATACGAATACGTCTCCTTCGCTTTCATATCCATATCCGTACTCGTACTGTTATGATATTATTATATGGTACTTCTTTCGTTTCAGAATATAGCAACATAGTATTAGATGTGATTTATTCTAGTACTATGAATCCAGACAAATTTCTTGTTCAGATTTATAGTATTAGGATGTGTCTCATTCAATCCTAAATTGCTATATTTTGAAACAGAAGGAGTAGTAGTTATATGATCTGATAGATCTTTACCGTTACATTCATGCCCACCATATAATCAAACAGTATTTTTTTTAATTAACATAGTATTTTTGAGACATCGAAAGTGAATATGTTAGCTTCCTTTTGAGTTAGTATCTTTTGAGTCTCCTTCGCATCCGTATCCATACTCATACTCTTATGATTTTATTATATGGTAATGGTTATTTGATATGATAAATCTTTACCGTTATAATCATGCCCACCATACAATCAACATTATATATTTTTCTTTTTCTTTAATTAACTTAGTAATTTCTAGACAACGAGAGTGAATATGGTAGCTTCCTTTTGAGTTACCTTTATAATATAATCTATCCGTTCTAAAATATATAACATATAAGTATATCTAGGGTTTTAGCAAAGAGTAAGTTTAAAGAGAAAAGACTTTGATGCTCCTCAATAAATATGAAATGGATAAAGGTGGGAGTGTGGGTAGCGGTAAGATGGAAAAAGAATTAAATGAAAAATGGTTGATGGAAATTCTTATATTGTGAAACATGACTTGAATCTTATAATCTTATTGTCGAAACTTGGTTTCGGCAATAAGAATCTGGGGGTAGCAGTCAAGGGCCAAACACGATGAGTTAGTATACAAAAGAATTTAGACAGGTTCAGGCCCTCTCTTCAAGAGGTAATACCTTACTCCTGTTTCGGGGATTCGATCCGCCGAGTGGTTTATTGATCTCGTGATCTCAATCAATATGTGTTGGTAGTATGCCCTAGAGGTAATCATAGAGATGATGATGCTACGATTGTATTCATGATATATTTATGTGTTTATTGAATATCCATTAAAGATAACTTGTATTGATCAACAATTATGTGAATTGTTTGTGAAACTCTTTTACTTGTATGGCTATTCTAAACTTGTCCCTGATCGGAGTTCGTGTAGTAACACACATGAATATTAGATCAGCACATTATTAGTTGATGACTACGTTTCTGTTGGCGCAGAATTTCGACCCGTCCAGCAACCAAACAGGTTCCGCGTTACCACGGCGGCCTGGGAGATCTGCTTAGCTCCAGTGCAGGTCCAAATTGGCTTGTCTAGTCGTGCGCAGAGCATGCCAGTTGATTTGATCTGCAATCAACAAGAAACAAGTAAACCATATCAGAAAACAATGGTCGATCGGCCGATAGGCCGATGTCATATTGTTATAGCCCAGCCGATTGGGCAAAGCTTTATCGGCTTACTCGATATAATAAGCAAATTACAGAGATCTAATCTCATCGGCCCATGCTAAAAGTGTGTAACAGATTAATGGAATTAGCCGATGAGGGTTTCATGAAGATAACTACACTAGCTATTACTCTAGTGTAAACTTATACAAGTCAATCGGCTAACATAAATACACCAACCACAAAGAAGTCTTTAAAAACACTCTGTGACCGATATGTTTATATTCGTCGATCCACACGTATAAGTGGCAAACGCATGCAAAAACATAAATAATCACATACATTAGATAAGACCGGCTGGAACCCCGGCGCTATCCTTAATTACAATCGAAAACAGGCTTCGTGTTAGATCTCGAAACAGGACTAAGGTCGATAGCAACTCAAAGTGTGAATCGAGACTTAACACCAAGAAAATCAAGCTGTCGATTGCTTTTGGGGATGGTAAATGCCTTAGATAACATAAACGAGCAGACTGATCCGACCGACGTCAACAATAAACCCTAAAGCGAGTTAACTGCCGGCGAGACAGAATCAGAAAACCACATCGAGATTAGCTAACACACGATAACGACGATCACATCATCAGGGCTTAACGTGCCTAAAGCGACACGCTAGCCCCGACGATGCAGATTGTCGGGTACGAGTTCTTACCTTGCTCTTGGGAAGCAAGAACTCGTCAGGAGTCAACCTCTTGCGAGGGTTGGTGATGCGCCGAAAAGTAGATTAGTTTGATTGTATGATTGATTGAGAGAGAGCTTCTATGTACAAACTATCGGGATATTTATACCCGAGGTTACAACAGAACCCTTGTAGGGTACGATCTTATCTACAACTAACAAACAAGTCCTTGCGGCAGACTTTAGCCACAGATCAGATCTAAACTACTTAATTTACAAGATACAATTGCCTAAAACCGAGCTTTATCTCTATTTGGCAACTTCCTTGAAACTTATTCTGAGCCCAGACCAAGCCCACATTGACGCTGTCAACTCACAACCCGTATCGGCCCACAACCAAGCCGAATCCGTATCGACCGATACGCTCTCCATGGCAACGCCTCCCCAGTCCGATACGGTTACCGGGTCCGATACGAAGCCTAGTCTGACTCCAACTCAATCCTTCCTCTCTGCTTCGGTTTCCTCTTTTCTTTCCAAGTCGATTACCAAAATCCGTCGTTAACAGTTTCACAAGTCATGGACATAGAGATGTCAAACTAATAATGTGGGCGCATGTATGACATGTGAGCTGGACTGACCCGGCGTGAGAATTGTCTCTATACACAACATATACGTTATGTCCTTAGACCTGAGATTGTTGTATGTGCTCAAGATGTGAAACGACTTACTTAGGGACTATCAAACGCTACTCCGTAACTAGGTAGTTATAAAGGTGGTCTTCGGGTTTGTCAGAAAACATGCTGTGAGACATAAACAATCAAGATAGAAATTGTCCCTCTCCACGTGAGAGAGATATCACTGGATCACTCTAATGATTGGATCAACAAATGCATGGTCGTGCTTAGGTTAAGTGTTAACCTATGAGTGAACCATATATCGAGAGGGAAGGGAATAACATGTATATGGTATTGTGGTGGTTCGTCTGATTTGATCTTTGCGTACGCATAGGAGTTGACATGTTTTGCTAGAGGCCGCTGTCAACTATTGGTCGAGTAGGAGTATTCGGGCCATGTCTATGTGTACGTGAACCCATAGGGTCGCACGCTTAAGGGTCTGGAAGCCTAATTCTGGTTGGACCCGAATTAGACTAGGTTTAGGGTCGTTGATGGGCCTCCAACTCGAGGCACACCAGGACGCCTATATAAGCAAGGGGTGGGCGCGAGGCTAGGGTAATTTTAACTCCCCCTGCCAGCAGCCGTCGCGCCCCCCACGCTCACGCCTAGCGCTCTTCACGGACCTAGCAGTCCGGAGGCGCATCGCTTCCTCCCCGTACGTGTGAGATTCCTCGGAGGTGCTGCATCTGGAGCACAAGGACGAACCGCACGAGGGACGTTTCGCGAGCGAAGGACGGACGTGCGACGAACGACCACGCAACTGCACGGCACTGCTGCGACGCGTTCAATTACATCGAGTCGTCTCCGCTGCACCTGCGCGTCTAGTGGTAATCCCGTAACCTGTAACCAGCAATAGATCTTGGTTTATGAGGTAGAAAATTTTGATTTATCGGCTAGCGTAGCAACCTCATAACCCTACAGTGGTATCAGAGCCGTTACTGCCTCGTTATAGGTTCGGTTTTATGCATATGGTGATATGCGCGGTTGTAGATGAGTCTCTAACGTTGGTTTGTCATCTTGCCGTATTGGTATTGTAACGATCTACTCGTACCGATCGGAATTTGGCCATCCGAATTAAGTGATACATGTAAATCCATTCATGGCGAGTTTGAGATCAATCAGATTGATCAAATCAAACCCTAGGTTAAGTGCCAGGCGCATGTGATGCGCGACGGTGATAGATGGGATCTACTACCGGGCGCCGGGCGCATGTGTTGTTCGGTAAACAACCGTAACTTTTGAACCGTAACTCGGATTGAGAAAATTTCTGCATTGGGGCGTAGAAAACAAAATTTTGAAGAGAGAGAAAACAACCAATGGTAGTTTTGCTGATTTCAGAATCGCGAAAAACCTCTTGGAAAATAGAGTTTTTGCCCCTGCAATTTTAGACGACGGAATCGGATAACTCTGTTTTGCAGGAATTCATGACTGGTATAGCCCGTATGTGTATGTGATGCATGTATGTAATTAATTCATGGCTTTCATGTCGTGATTGTGACAATATGGCTGGAGCCACATGATGAGGACACAACTAGCTCGGATATAACCATGACTACCTTGTGTATTAATCAGCCAAAGGTTAACCAGTTCTACATAAGATTTACTTGTTATATTTTTGAACATACGTTGCTACACAATGAGTTTTGTTTGTTTTCGTTTGCAGAGGTACTTGCTTGGATGAAGGAAAAGAAGCCGAGCATAACGAATGCATGGAATATCAAAGAAGTTGATTGGGGACCAAACCAAGACCTTCTCCAAGTCGACTTCGGGTGCAATTCGGAGTCCAGGACCAGTCTGCACTAAAACGGGCGCCCAGGTCGCATACATGCTCGGATTGGGGCATTATTTATATGGATGGAAAGCTAAGAAGATAACCTTTCCAATGATTCTGGTCCCATGTCTAAATTCATTACGAGTCATCGGGAATTGACCGAAAAAATTGACATTCAGAATCTGTCCCGGCGCTGCGACGCCGTATTTGGGCCTTTGGGCCGTGTATCGTGTTGGAGCCCATTAGGGTTGCGTCAAGGGATGCTTGCACGACCCTAAACTCCATATATCAGTAGCTGTCGCTATCTTTAGGTTTTGGATTTTGCTTAGATTAATCTGTCAAGAACAGTTTCGCCGCTAGATCGGTTTGTAAGACCCCAACTTGTGAGCTTAATTATTCATCTGCAATTTTGGTTGTATTCTATCTCGTTCTTGTTTGTGTTCTTTGATTGGCAAACAGGGATTAGCCTTCTCGGCGAGGTCACCCGCGTTTCGACACGGGTGATAACCAGAGGAGACGTGGTGCTGCGATTGCGGGGCTCAAGAGCGTGCGCGTTCAAGAAGCCGGATCGATTTGTGTCGCGACTCCGTCCAAATCGTTGTTTATCAGAACCTTTCGGAAGGTCGGGAACTCTAGTGCACATCAAGTGGTATCAGAGCTCTAGGTTCACCGTCAGGTTCGCCCAGTTTCTTTACCCTAGATTAGTTTTTGTTTTCGCAATAATCCTAGAGTCTACAGAAAAGCCAAAAAAAAATTTAGTCGTTAGTTACCTTAACCTAGACCGTGTTTAGCCTTTGCATGATTCTTTTTCAGAGTCCGTAGTGTTGAGTTTGAGTCCTAGTTTAAGTTCTTGTTGCTGGTCTAGTGCGTGTTTTAGTCTAGTCGTGTGTTTTTCCTTTGTAACCCTAGCCGCCACCTTTCACCGTGTGTTAGGGTTCATCCTTTGAGAGCCGTTCCGTATCATAAACAACCATCAGATCACCACGCATCACCAGAACACCCCACATACTCCGCTGCCACCATATCCCAATTCCACCGCAAAAAGACTAGGTTATATCCCCTCTGGAAAACCTAGCCGGAAGCCCAAACTTCAAATAGCCATAACCATAGTTGTGTCCTCATCACCACATAGATATTGTCCACCTGATGTAATGGCCTGTGTGCCAATTTGTGATGAATCCGCGACTATGTAATTTTATTCACTACCTTGCGTTAGTGATGGATAGTTATGGTGGACTTATCACTGGAGGACGGCGTACATGGATCATGGAGATGGCGATCATCATGATGAACAGATTGATGGAGATGGAGATCTCCTAAGTGACAATGGGCTATACCAAGTCATAAATCTATGATGATGTCGTTCTTACTATTATGTTCTACTTTCACGTGATTATGTTTTTGTCTACATATGTGGTAATGAAGTAGAACGATCCCTCGGCAATGTTTAAGTGTTTATGCTCCCCCAAGCCTTGCATTGTCATAAGTCTTGTACATTCGGTGGTGGGTCTATGAAATTAGGGTGCCACTGATTTTCCTTGACTAGACAAGTTCGTATTGGATACTTACTGCATAAGGTTTGGTTGCTTAGATGAGGTCATCCTAACGGTTAGGGACCTTGGAGCATGAGTCTTTGGTAACACAAGCATAGAGATGCTATCCAACAACAAGAGTCATATTTGATATGACTAGCAAGGAGTTGCTTACCGATCTACCATGTCTTCTAGCGGTGATGCTAAAGCTCACTAGTCGACTTGTTAGTTGTGGGTCTTGAATCACTAAATTTCAATTGAGGGATATTGATTTTAGTGGGAGTAGATTTTATTCAGAATATGATTTACTCTATCATGGATACATTGTCTTAGTATTTTGCATTACTTTTATTGTAGATTAATGGCATCCACTAAGCAACCATTTACTTTGCGTTCAATTCTTGAGAAAGATAAGTTGAATGGAACAAACTATGCGGATTGGATTCGCAATCTGAGAATTGTTCTCAGGGTTGAGAAAAAGGAACATGTTCTAGACACCCCAGTACCTGAAGAGCCTGATGAGAATGCACCTGCTGCTGATAGAACCGCTTACAGGAGAGCATTAGATGCTGATCTTGAAGTGAGTTGCTTAATACTTGCTTGTATGGAACCAGAGCTGCAAATGCAGTTTGATAACAACCATCGTGCGCGTGATATGATCGTGGCGCTTAATGAGATGTTCGAAACTCAAGCCAGGACTGAAAGGTTCAATGTGTCCAAGGCTTTTGTTGAATCCAAGCTAGCAGAGGGTGCACCTGTTGGACCACACGTGATCAAAATGGTTGGTCATACTTAGAGGTTGGAGAAGCTTGGCTTCCCACTTGACCAAGCGTTGGCAACTGATTTCATCCTTGCATCGCTTCCACCCAGCTATGGAAACTTCATCTCGAACTTCCATTTGCATGGGGCGGAGAGGGGCTTGAATGAATTGTGTGGCATGTTGAAAACAGCAGAGGCTAACATCAAGAAAGGCGCTGGCAGCAGCCATGTGATGGCAGTACAAAACCGGTCTAAGTTTAAGAGAAAGGACAATTCTTGGAAGAAGAATAAGGGCAAGGCTAAAGATGAGATCTCTAAGCCAAAACCACCTGCGCCCAAGACTAGTGTACCTGCTGATACAGTGTGCTTTCATTGTGGTGGGAAAGGTCACTACAAGAAGAGCTGCAAGTTGTATCTTGAATCCTTGAAGAAGGATGGCGGTAGTAAAGGTACTCCCGTTTATCATACACTTGTTGTTCATATTACAGACATTTTCCTCGCTGACTCTTATATCAATTCTTGGGTATTTGATACCGGATCGGTTGCTCATATCTGCAATACGATGCAGGGAATGATAAGAAGTAGAAGCGTTGGAAAAGGCGAAGTTGATTTCCGCGTGGGCAATANTATACACAACATATACGTTATGTCCTTAGACCTGAGATTGTTGTATGTGCTCAAGATGTGAAACGACTTACTTAGGGACTATCAAACGCTACTCCGTAACTGGGTAGTTATAAAGGTGGTCTTCGGGTTTGTCAGGAAACATGCTGTGAGACATAAACAATCAAGATGGAAATTGTCCCTCTCCACGTGAGAGAGATATCACTGGATCACTCTAATGATTGGATCAACAAATGCATGGCCGTGCTTAGGTTAAGTGTTAACCTATGAGTGAACCATATATCGAGAGGGAAGGGAATAACATGTATATGGTATTGTGGTGGTTCGTCTGATTTGATCTTTGCGTACGCATAGGAGTTGACATGTTTTGCTAGAGGCCGCTGTCAACTATTGGTCGAGTAGGAGTATTCGGGCCATGTCTATGTGTACGTGAACCCATAGGGTCGCACGCTTAAGGGTCTGGAAGCCTAATTCTGGTTGGACCCGAATTAGACTAGGTTTAGGGTCGTTGATGGGCCTCCAACTCGAGGCACACCAGGACGCCTATATAAGCAAGGGGTGGGCGCGAGGCTAGGGTAATTTTAACTCCCCCTGCCAGCAGCCGTCGCGCCCCCCACGCTCACGCCTAGCGCTCTTCACGGACCTAGCAGTCCGGAGGCGCATCGCTTCCTCCCCGTACGTGTGAGATTCCTCGGAGGTGCTGCATCTGGAGCACAAGGACGAACCGCACGAGGGACGTTTCGCGAGCGAAGGACGGACGTGCGACGAACGACCACGCAACTGCACGGCACTGCTGCGACGCGTTCAATTACATCGAGTCGTCTCCGCTGCACCTGCGCGTCTAGTGGTAATCCCGTAACCTGTAACCAGCAATAGATCTTGGTTTATGAGGTAGAAAATTTTGATTTATCGGCTAGCGTAGCAACCTCATAACCCTACAGTGGTATCAGAGCCGTTACTGCCTCGTTATAGGTTCGGTTTTATGCATATGGTGATATGCGCGGTTGTAGATGAGTCTCTAACGTTGGTTTGTCATCTTGCCGTATTGGTATTGTAACGATCTACTCGTACCGATCGGAATTTGGCCATCCGAATTAAGTGATACATGTAAATCCATTCATGGCGAGTTTGAGATCAATCAGATTGATCAAATCAAACCCTAGGTTAAGTGCCAGGCGCATGTGATGCGCGACGGTGATAGATGGGATCTACTACCGGGCGCCGGGCGCATGTGTTGTTCGGTAAACAACCGTAACTTTTGAACCGTAACTCGGATTGAGAAAATTTCTGCATTGGGGCGTAGAAAACAAAATTTTGAAGAGAGAGAAAACAACCAATGGTAGTTTTGCTGATTTCAGAATCGCGAAAAACCTCTTGGAAAATAGAGTTTTTGCCCCTGCAATTTTAGACGACGGAATCGGATAACTCTGTTTTGCAGGAATTCATGACTGGTATAGCCCGTATGTGTATGTGATGCATGTATGTAATTAATTCATGGCTTTCATGTCGTGATTGTGACAATATGGCTGGAGCCACATGATGAGGACACAACTAGCTCGGATATAACCATGACTACCTTGTGTATTAATCAGCCAAAGGTTAACCAGTTCTACATAAGATTTACTTGTTATATTTTTGAACATACGTTGCTACACAATGAGTTTTGTTTGTTTTCGTTTGCAGAGGTACTTGCTTGGATGAAGGAAAAGAAGCCGAGCATAACGAATGCATGGAATATCAAAGAAGTTGATTGGGGACCAAACCAAGACCTTCTCCAAGTCGACTTCGGGTGCAATTCGGAGTCCAGGACCAGTCTGCACTAAAACGGGCGCCCAGGTCGCATACATGCTCGGATTGGGGCATTATTTATATGGATGGAAAGCTAAGAAGATAACCTTTCCAATGATTCTGGTCCCATGTCTAAATTCATTACGAGTCATCGGGAATTGACCGAAAAAATTGACATTCAGAATCTGTCCCGGCGCTGCGACGCCGTATTTGGGCCTTTGGGCCGTGTATCGTGTTGGAGCCCATTAGGGTTGCGTCAAGGGATGCTTGCACGACCCTAAACTCCATATATCAGTAGCTGTCGCTATCTTTAGGTTTTGGATTTTGCTTAGATTAATCTGTCAAGAACAGTTTCGCCGCTAGATCGGTTTGTAAGACCCCAACTTGTGAGCTTAATTATTCATCTGCAATTTTGGTTGTATTCTATCTCGTTCTTGTTTGTGTTCTTTGATTGGCAAACAGGGATTAGCCTTCTCGGCGAGGTCACCCGCGTTTCGACACGGGTGATAACCAGAGGAGACGTGGTGCTGCGATTGCGGGGCTCAAGAGCGTGCGCGTTCAAGAAGCCGGATCGATTTGTGTCGCGACTCCGTCCAAATCGTTGTTTATCAGAACCTTTCGGAAGGTCGGGAACTCTAGTGCACATCAAGTGGTATCAGAGCTCTAGGTTCACCGTCAGGTTCGCCCAGTTTCTTTACCCTAGATTAGTTTTTGTTTTCGCAATAATCCTAGAGTCTACAGAAAAGCCAAAAAAAAATTTAGTCGTTAGTTACCTTAACCTAGACCGTGTTTAGCCTTTGCATGATTCTTTTTCAGAGTCCGTAGTGTTGAGTTTGAGTCCTAGTTTAAGTTCTTGTTGCTGGTCTAGTGCGTGTTTTAGTCTAGTCGTGTGTTTTTCCTTTGTAACCCTAGCCGCCACCTTTCACCGTGTGTTAGGGTTCATCCTTTGAGAGCCGTTCCGTATCATAAACAACCATCAGATCACCACGCATCACCAGAACACCCCACATACTCCGCTGCCACCATATCCCAATTCCACCGCAAAAAGACTAGGTTATATCCCCTCTGGAAAACCTAGCCGGAAGCCCAAACTTCAAATAGCCATAACCATAGTTGTGTCCTCATCACCACATAGATATTGTCCACCTGATGTAATGGCCTGTGTGCCAATTTGTGATGAATCCGCGACTATGTAATTTTATTCACTACCTTGCGTTAGTGATGGATAGTTATGGTGGACTTATCACTGGAGGACGGCGTACATGGATCATGGAGATGGCGATCATCATGATGAACAGATTGATGGAGATGGAGATCTCCTAAGTGACAATGGGCTATACCAAGTCATAAATCTATGATGATGTCGTTCTTACTATTATGTTCTACTTTCACGTGATTATGTTTTTGTCTACATATGTGGTAATGAAGTAGAACGATCCCTCGGCAATGTTTAAGTGTTTATGCTCCCCCAAGCCTTGCATTGTCATAAGTCTTGTACATTCGGTGGTGGGTCTATGAAATTAGGGTGCCACTGATTTTCCTTGACTAGACAAGTTCGTATTGGATACTTACTGCATAAGGTTTGGTTGCTTAGATGAGGTCATCCTAACGGTTAGGGACCTTGGAGCATGAGTCTTTGGTAACACAAGCATAGAGATGCTATCCAACAACAAGAGTCATATTTGATATGACTAGCAAGGAGTTGCTTACCGATCTACCATGTCTTCTAGCGGTGATGCTAAAGCTCACTAGTCGACTTGTTAGTTGTGGGTCTTGAATCACTAAATTTCAATTGAGGGATATTGATTTTAGTGGGAGTAGATTTTATTCAGAATATGATTTACTCTATCATGGATACATTGTCTTAGTATTTTGCATTACTTTTATTGTAGATTAATGGCATCCACTAAGCAACCATTTACTTTGCGTTCAATTCTTGAGAAAGATAAGTTGAATGGAACAAACTATGCGGATTGGATTCGCAATCTGAGAATTGTTCTCAGGGTTGAGAAAAAGGAACATGTTCTAGACACCCCAGTACCTGAAGAGCCTGATGAGAATGCACCTGCTGCTGATAGAACCGCTTACAGGAGAGCATTAGATGCTGATCTTGAAGTGAGTTGCTTAATACTTGCTTGTATGGAACCAGAGCTGCAAATGCAGTTTGATAACAACCATCGTGCGCGTGATATGATCGTGGCGCTTAATGAGATGTTCGAAACTCAAGCCAGGACTGAAAGGTTCAATGTGTCCAAGGCTTTTGTTGAATCCAAGCTAGCAGAGGGTGCACCTGTTGGACCACACGTGATCAAAATGGTTGGTCATACTTAGAGGTTGGAGAAGCTTGGCTTCCCACTTGACCAAGCGTTGGCAACTGATTTCATCCTTGCATCGCTTCCACCCAGCTATGGAAACTTCATCTCGAACTTCCATTTGCATGGGGCGGAGAGGGGCTTGAATGAATTGTGTGGCATGTTGAAAACAGCAGAGGCTAACATCAAGAAAGGCGCTGGCAGCAGCCATGTGATGGCAGTACAAAACCGGTCTAAGTTTAAGAGAAAGGACAATTCTTGGAAGAAGAATAAGGGCAAGGCTAAAGATGAGATCTCTAAGCCAAAACCACCTGCGCCCAAGACTAGTGTACCTGCTGATACAGTGTGCTTTCATTGTGGTGGGAAAGGTCACTACAAGAAGAGCTGCAAGTTGTATCTTGAATCCTTGAAGAAGGATGGCGGTAGTAAAGGTACTCCCGTTTATCATACACTTGTTGTTCATATTACAGACATTTTCCTCGCTAACTCTTATATCAATTCTTGGGTATTTGATACCAGATCGGTTGCTCATATTTGCAATACGATGCAGGGAATGATAAGAAGTAGAAGCGTTGGAAAAGGCGAAGTTGATTTCCGCGTGGGCAATAATGCAAGAGTTGCTGCGTTGAACGTCGGGACGATGCAACTTCACCTACCATCAGGATTTATTTTGGAATTGAATAATTGTTATTTTGTTCCTAGTTTAAGTCGAAACGTTGTGTCACCTTCATGCTTGATGAATGATGGTTATTCATTTACGAGTAAAGACAATGGTTGTGTGATCTCGAAGAATGATATGTTTGTGGCTTTTGCATCCATTGTGAATGGATTATTTATTTTAGATCTTGATGATGCGCCTATCTGTAATGTTAGTGCTAAACGGCCTCGGCTTAATGAGTTAAGTCCTACATATATGTGGCATTGTCGTTTGGGTCATATAAGCGAGAATCGCATGAAGAGGCTCCATTCTGATGGACTTCTAACTTCGTTTGATTTTGAATCATACGAGACATGTGAGGCATGCCTTCTAGGCAAAATGACCAAGACGCCTTTCACAGGTTTTCCTGAGAGGGCGGCTGACTTGTTGGAACTTGTACATACGGATGTATGTGGACCAATGAGCACGACAGCTAGAGGCGGATATCAATACTTCGTAACTTTCACTGATGATTTTAGTAGATATGGATATGTCTACTTAATGAAACATAAGTCTGAAACATTTGAAAAGTTCAAAGAATTTCAGAATGAAGTAGAGAATCAACGAGGCAAGAAAATTAAGGCCTTGCGATCTGATCGTGGAGGCGAATATTTGAGCCACAAGTTTAGCAATCATCTAAAGAGTTGCGGAATAGTTCCACAGCTTATGCCGCCAGGAACGCCTCAGAGAAACGGCGTGTCCGAGCGACGTAATCGGACTTTGTTGGACATGGTTCGATCTATGATGAGTCAATGTGACCTACCTTTATCGTTTTGGGGATACGCTCTAGAAACAGCCGCTTTCACTTTAAATAGGGTACCGTCTAAGTCTGTAGTTAAGACACCATATGAGATGTGGACTGGGAAGAATCCTAGTTTGTCTTTTCTAAAGATTTGGGGTTGTGAAGTTTATGTCAAACGACTTATATCAGATAAGCTAACACCCAAATCAGACAAATGTTTTTTCGTGGGATATCCAAAGGAGACTTTGGGATATTATTTCTACAACCGCTCAGAGGACAAAGTGTTTGTTGCTCGAAACGGTGTTTTCTTAGAGAAAGAGTTTCTCAAAAGAGAGGAGTGGACAAAAGGTGTATCTTGAAGAAGTTCAGGATGAGCCAATAGGGAATGACTCTACGAGTGATGCTAATGTAGCTGAACAAGTTGAGGTACCCGTGGTAATTGAGACACCACCACGGCCATGAAGATCAGCTAGACTCCGTGCATTACGTGGGGACTTGTTATTGTTAGACGATGACGAAACTGTGACATACGTGGAAGCTATGATGGACCCAGATTCCGAGAAGTGGCAAAGTGCCATGAGATCCAAAATAGATTCCCTGAGTGACAATCAAGTTTGGAACTTGGTTGATCTGCCTGAAGGGGTTAGACCCATAGAGTGCAAATGGATCTTTAAAAAGAAAAAGGATATGGACGGAAATGTTCATGTCTATAAATCTTGACTTGTCGCAAAAGGTTTTCGACAAGTTCAAGGGATTGACTACGACGAGACTTTCTCGCCTGTAGCGATGCTTAAATCTATCCGGATCATTCTAGCAATAGCTGCTTATTTCGATTATGAGATTTGGCAGATGGATGTTAAAACAACCTTTCTAAATGGGAATTTAGAAGAGGACATGTATATGATACAGCCCGAAGGTTTTGTTGATCCTAATAATGCTGGAAAAATATGCAAGCTTAAGAAATCCATTTATGGATTAAAGCAAGCATCTCGGAGTTGGAACATTCGTTTTGACGAAGTAGTCAAAGGGTTTGGTTTTCGTCAGAACGAAGAAGAATCTTGTGTTTACAAGAAGGAAAGTGGGAGCGCTGTAATATTTCTAATCTTATATGTGGATGACATATTATTGATTGGGAATGACATTCCGATGTTGCAATCTGTAAAGACTTCATTGAATAATAGTTTTTCAATGAAGGATTTAGGAGAAGCAACATAAATTCTGGGCATAAAGATCTATAGAGATAGATCGAAGAGGCTTATAGGATTAAGTCAAGATACGTACATTGACAAGGTACTGAAACGGTTCAGCATGGAGCAATCCAAGAAAGGATTCCTACCTATGTCACATGGGATGCGCTTTAGTGATATACAGTGTCCTCAGAATGATGAGGAACGAGAGCGCATGAGTAAGGTTCCATATGCTTCGGCCGTTGGTTCCATAATGTACTCCATGATATGTACTCGCCCAGATGTCTCATATGCTCTAAGTGTTACGAGCAGATATCAAGCTAATCCAGATGAGAGTCACTGGACGCTTGTTAAAAACATCCTTAAGTACTTAAAAAGGACTAAAGATGTGTTCCTAATCTATGGAGGTGAGGAGGAGCTCGTTGTAAATGGTTACATCGATGCTAGCTTCCAAACCGATACGGATGATTCACAATCTCAATCAGGTTTTGTGTTCACAATAAATGGTGATGCCGTCAGTTGGAAAAGTTCCAATCAGGAGACAATCACTGATTCTACAGCAGAAGCCGAGTACATTGCAGCTTCAGAAGCTGCAAAGGAAGGTGTTTGGATGAGGAGGTTCCTCATTGAGCTTGGTGTGTTTCCTAATGCGTCTAGCCCATTGAACATGCATTGTGATAACAATGGGGCGATAGCGCAGGCTAAGGAGCCAAGGAATCACCAAAAGAACAAACATGTACTTCAGAAATTTCACCTCATTCGAGAGTTCATTAGAAGAGATGAAATCAAGATGTGCAAAATATATACGGATTTGAATGTTGCAGATCCTTTGACAAAGGCTCTTCCACAGCTTAAGCATGAGGCGCACATGAGAGCTATGGGTATTAGATATCTTCGAGATTAACTCTAGTGCAAGTGGGAGACTGTTGGTAGTATGCCCTAGAGGTAATCATAGAGATGATGATGCTATGATTGTATCCATGATATATTTATGTGTTTATTGAATATCCATTAAAGACAACTTGTATTGATCAACAGTTATGTGAATTGTTTGTGAAACTCTTTTACTTGTATGGCTATTCTAAACTTGTCCCTGATCGGAGTTCGTGTAGTAACACACATGAATATTAGATCAGCACATTATTAGTTGATGACTACGTTTCACAAGTCATGGACATAGAGATGTCAAACTAATAATGTGGGCGCATGTATGACATGTGAGCTGGACTGACCCGATGTGAGAATTGTCTCTATACATAACATATACGTTATGTCCTTAGACCTGAGATTGTTGTATGTGCTCAAGATGTGAAACGACTTACTTAGGGACTATCAAACGCTACTCCGTAACTGGGTAGTTATAAAGGTGGTCTTCGGGTTTGTCAGGAAACATGCTGTGAGACAAACAATCGGGATGAAAATTGTCCATCTCCACGTGAGAGAGATATCATTGGATCACTCTAATGATTGGATCAACAAATGCATGGCCGTGCTTAGGTTAAGTGTTAACCTATGAGTGAACCATATATCGAGAGGGAAGGGAATAACATGTATATGGTATTGTGGTGGTTCGTCTGATTTGATCTTTGCGTACGCATAGGAGTTGACATGTTTTGCTAGAGGCCGCTGTTAACTATTGGTCGAGTAGGAGTATTCGGGCCATGTCTATGTGTACGTGAACCCATAGGGTCGCACGCTTAAGGGTCTGGAAGCCTAATTCTGGTTGGACCCAAATTAGACTAGGTTTAGGGTCGCTGATGGGCCTCCAACTCGAGGCACACCAGGACGCCTATAAAAGCAAGGGGTGGGCGCGAGGCTAGGGTAATTTTAACTCCCCCTGCCAGCAGCCGTCGCGCCCCCCCACGCTCACGCCTAGCGCTCTTCGCGGACCTAGCAGTCCGAAGGCGCATCGCTTCCTCCCCGTACGTGTGAGATTCCTCGGAGGTGCTGCATCTGGAGCACAAGGACGAACCGCACGAGGGACGATTCGCGAGCAAAGGACAGACGTGTGACGGACGACCACGCAACTGCACGACACTGTTGCGACGCGTTCAATTACATCGAGTCGTCTCCGCTGCACCTGCGCGTCTAGTGGTAATCCCGTAACCTGTAACCAGCAGTAGATCTTGGTTTATGAGGTAGAAAATTTTGATTTGTCGGCTAGCATAGCAACCTTATAACCGTACAATATGTGCTTTCGTGAGTTTGGATGCTCGTGCTCTTGTGAAAATCTCTATGCGTGTGTCTTCTCAAGGGACTCCCTACCCTCCTTATATAGTGTCGGAGGGTAGGTTTACAAGTCGGAGACCCTATCCTATTCTATGCCGGACTCCTCAATCTTACCAACTATAGACTATGAGCCGTTACCTTATCTCAATAGCAACGTAACACTCAAGTCATAAGCCGGTTTACATAACTATGAGTCATAACCTATCGCCTATGGTAAGTCGGATAAACTAGCTGTGAGGGTATCCGGTACCCATAATCTCCACAGTAGCCCCCAAGACCTTCACAGTCGACGAAACAATCTTGCCTTGAACCAGAATTTCACACAGCCGAGTGACTCCTTAGCCAAGTACTTCTGTCGCCGAGTGCCTCCATGAGTCTCCCGAGTGCTTTATCATCCAAAAAGGCTGTGAAGAGCTGAAAACATCTCAAAAATTCCAAAAATAAATATTTAGGTGCATCGACTGATGCACCTAATTAGGTGTAGCCCCCGACTATGTGTTTAGTTAATCAAACTAAGCATATAGTCAAGAACTATAATAATCATATTCTCTTGAGTTAAATAAATGCCTAGCCTAAGCTAAAAGCAATCATAAAAAATCATATAATACATAACCTTACAATCAAGGCATAGTGTATAATGAATTCCGAGTACTCGGCAAGCTCATGCTTATCCAAGTCGTTTTGCCCGAGTCATCTCAGAACAAACAACTCAGCTAACCCTCATAGGTAGAAGATCTGAGTTAATAATTCATTAATCATCTGAAAAATATGACCAAAATATTAAATAGCTCCAGCCATAATATCGGTCTTAATCGAAAAAGCACACCAAGGTGGCAGAAAAAACATTGATATAAAATCAAATGCTTTGTAAAGATCAAACAGCTCCTGCAACCCATAAAAAGGTTACCAGAACAGTTACAAAAAACTTCACTATTCGCCACCTTCCAAGTTGTATCATACCAACCTTCAATAAGTCGTATAACTGCCGTATGAAAGAATTTTAAAGGTATTGGGCAATAAGACACGCACATATTGCCAGAGCAAATTTGCTTAAGTCCTCAAGGACACATGTCAAGCCACACCTGTAATATGGATATGGGCCGCAAGTTTCTCATGGGCTCGGCCCAAACACGAGAAAACCCAGCAAAACCCTAAAAATCTGTCTTAAAGCGCCGGCGTCTTCCCCGCCGCTTCATCTTCCTAAAATCTTTCCCCTTTTCGCGCTCCTGTTCATCAACTGCTCCGAAGAATCCAAGAACTCGCGCGCACTCAAATCCAACCATCCAGGAACTCAAGTTCCACCACAATCCCTCATCCGCATCCAGCCTCTAGCACCTCTTCAAAAAATCCCCATCCCCTGCGCTAGATCCACCTCTTCTCGGCTCGCATCCATGGCGGAAGAGAGAGAAATTCCTTTCGACCAATGGGCGACCTCTGATGTGAAAGAATCGAACTTGCGGGAAATGATGAAGAATGGATTCCTTCCTCCTAAGGAAATCATCGGCTGGCGCCCAACGTATGGCAAAGAGTTCCCCACCCCGAACACCGGTGAGATTGTGGTCTTCACCTCTTTCTTTTACTGCGGATTTGGCCTTCCCACTTCCGATTTTTTCTGTGGTATTCTTGAATATTACGGTCTCCAAATCTATCACTTGAACCCCAATTCCATCCTTCACATTGCAATCTTCATTCACGTATGCGAAACTTTCTTAGGCATCCTCCCCCATTTCAATCTATTTCGCCGTATGTTCTATGTCAAGCCACACCCGACGAAGGATGACCCCTGCGTCGTCGGTGGGGCTGGCTTTCAACTCCGCGGGACTCTCCGCAGAGACTATTTCTCCCTCCCCTTGAAATCCTCCAATAAGGGCTGGCATGCAAACTGGTTCTACATCTCAAACCCCCATCCCAGTTTGCCCGACTTTGTCGGCCTTCCACCGATCCAAAGAGCCAACTAGAGCACAATGCCAGAGAACCAAGATTGGGTAGAAGCAAATAATCTCCTGGCTAACATTCTTGAAATGAAGAAGAAAGGCCTCCAAGGAGAACAGATTACCCGACACTTTATCAAGAACCGACTGGCTCTTATCAAAGAGAGATCCAAGCCAGCATTCGAGTATGAGGGCGAAAGCGACCCCAATCGGGAAGACCACGATGCTTTGAGTTACCAGGCCTTGTGCACTCATATGTACAAGATTTTCTCTTCTGGGATCACAGTAGATCGCAGTCACAAGATGCCAGTTCCTCCCTTCAACCTGTTCTGACCTCCTCCTCCGGTAAGCAAACTCGGCCTCTTCAATTTCTTTCTATCTCACTTATGTTCTTTAATATATCTCAAAAATTCTGCTTGCAGGCTAATGCTCTCATCATATCTCGGCCGTACAAGGTGTATCATGACGATATGCCAACTCGACTTGCTACCAAAAAACCGACCGGCGGCCCCAAAATCAAAGTCGAACCTCAAGAAAAGAGGGCTGCTAACGACGAAGATATCAACAAGCGGGCGAGCAAAAGGAGACTGGTCATCGACGACTCGGATGACGAAGAAATCCAAATTCCACGAGTTAACATAAGCCCTCCGAAGCCGTCCGCCAGATCTGCCCCTAAGATCAGGAGATCTAATAGGTATCTTATATAACCAAAGCCAGCTTCCTGTTGAAAACTCTTTCCTCTCCGTCTCAATCGTCTTCATCTTCTTTCTTGCAGAAAACCTCAGGACATAGATCCCACCGGGCGGACTGAAACCGCCAATCCGCCTGTAGCGTCAGAAAAACCAAGACCTGCAAAACAAGGGCCTCTAAACCCTCCCCCGAGTGAAGATGTTCCTGAAGTGGAGCCCCCAAATAAAGACACTCCCGAAGTTGAGCCCCCGACTGCCAGCCAAGATATCCTGGCTGGAAACCAGTCGGCCGAAGATCCACAGGGCTCACTCAATCAGGAAGCACCATCTAAGGACCCGACTCCTCAAACAGGTAAGCTTCAATATAATCCCTAGACTCTTGTCTTCAATATGCTTCTTACTTCTATCCTCATTCATCTTCACTAGATTAATCAGCCGAAGAGGAGGAAATTGCCCGACTGAAGTCCTCAGCCGACTCGGTCCCTCCTATCAAGATCGAGTGGCGCGATGCCGAAGGTGTGAAGCAAGGCATCGTTTTAAATAAGCAAAAAGAGAATGAGGAACGCGACATGCTCGTGGCTAGCCTCAACGAAGCAACCCGGCTGATGAACGTAAGCATAACTCCTCCATGTCTTATCCTCGCGGTCTGATGTAGTTGACTATCTTCATACCCGCGTACAGAGAATATTCTGTCGCTTAATGGCCAAGTCAGACACACTCGAGAAGCTAGTTCCCCACGTGAATTCTCTGGAAAATGTCCTCCAAGACCTCAAGGCCGCCAGAGAAGAAGCTGCAGCTCGAGAAGTCATCTTGCGAGCAGAGATTGCAAAGCTCCGAGACGCGAACTTGGAACTCTGTGGTTCAATCGGAGGTGAGTCAAACAATCTTGTTCTTATTTTATCTTCATGTATTTGTCTGATCTTGACGTTATGCAAGTCTTGTAGCCAATTTATCTGAAGTCAATTCTCTCAAGGCCCAGCTAAAGAAAGCGGAAACTGATAAAGCTAAGCTGGAGTCTGAGAAGGAAAAAGCCCTGGAAGAGATCGAAGGTAGCACGCGAAATTCGCGCTTTTCCATTTGCTTGGTCTTGGCTGTCGATGTAACCCACCCTGTTTCAATCTTGTAGCTAATAAGGTGAAGTCCCAAGCACAATTTAATGTCTTTGCCGAGAGGGTCCGAAGAGCTGAAAGTGTTCAGGATGACATCGCTAACGTGGCTGCGCCAATCTTGTCAGCAATATATAGACACGGACTCAGGACAAGCTCATTGGATGTTGTTGAAGTCTTCGACAAGCTTAGGACGGCGCCAGCAAAATACATGGAGAATATCACAGACGCGGCCGTCATGAGCGCAAGCTTTGCTCTTGCGCAGACAAAATCACTCTATCCTCGGATAGATGTGAACTCTGTAGGAGATGGCTTCGCAGCGGGCACCACAGATGAACGAGCCCTGGGACTTATAAATGAAGCACAAGAATCGGCGAAAAAAGTAGCTGTAGATGTAGCTGCAAACTTCCAGGAATAGTTGACTTGTAGTAATGCTGACTTGTGAATATTTGGCTTATTTATGTTAATGCCCTGATCCGAGTCTTCATGTATAATTTCTTAAGAATTTTGTCCGACTGTCAGCAAGCCTAGGCTTGATTCGGCCGTTGTTAACGCCAGAATTTGGTAAGCCCCGGAGTCCCCATCAGCCCAGGGTCCATATCAGCTCGAAGCTAGTATTGGCCTAGAGTTCTACATCGGCTGATGGGGGTTATCTTAAACCAACTACCAACAGCAGTCGGATTCTTGTTAGATTCGGGAAGATCATATCCAGAGAAGACTGAGTTCAAGAAGGATGCGGCTTGTATCTCTTAATTAGGAAGAGTTTGTTAGTTTTCTGTTTTATCTTTTGGAAAGTGTGTTAGTGTTCGGCAAGGACTTTATTTGTTTCCTTTTATTTTTAGGAAAGTTTGAGTCGTAATCTGTTAGGATCTTTGTTAGCCTATGGGTATAAATATGTAAGCCTAAGGCTCACGTAAAATTATCTCATGATCAATACAACTTCGGCGCATCGCCACCTTTTTACTTTCATTTTCTTCGGCGAGTTCATACCCTTCCTACGAGGGGTAAGTCTCGTTATGGCTGCCTGCGCTGTCGGGGCTAGGGCTTCGACGTTCTGATCTCGTCAACGTAAGCACCTACTATCATATATCTTAGTCAATCTGGTTTGGCGTCTTGACTTAGTCGTATCGGCCGAGATTCATTTTAGGGTTTACGCCGGTATCGACTAAATCGCCTTGCTAGATTAGATTGGCTATGGTATTCACCACCCCGAAAATCAGTCGAGGGCTTGATTGTCTAGATCTTGCGTTTCTTTTCATACTTAGTGCTACTAAGTCGTGATTAGAACCGTAATCTCTAGCCTGCCTGTCGATTGCCAATAAGGGTTTCACCGGGGTTTCAGCTGGTGAGTTATCTGGATGTTGCATCGGCCCAAGAGTTTTACATATAGATTGGATCTGGCCGATGACAACAGAGCATTTATTGTTTATCTACTTATTGAGAGTTTATGCCATCGGATCTTTGGCCGATGTGTGCTTTAATTTTCAGATCAATATTTATTTTATATTTGGATTATGCTATATCACATTGTTATATCATCATGTTATCGTCGGCCGATCGTTTTTATATAGATGTTTGTTCAGTACACAGCCGATGGATTAAAACCCTAACTACATCGGCTGGCATCGGCATCGGCTGAAACTGCACCATCGGCTTACCAGCCGATCGATTGTTTTGGCTATCAGCCTATCGGCCGATACGTTTTTGCCCTATCGGCCTAGGCCTTCTGTTTTGCTATTTTGCGTATCTTGTCAGTGGCAGGATCAAACTGACTGGCACACGCGTGTTTCTTCAATTTTAGGACCTGCACTGGAGCTAAGCAGATCTCCCAGGCCTTCGTGTGTCCGCACGCCGAATCCACATCGGCGGTACGGATTTGGCATCAACAGCCGTTGAAAAATTCTCAGTCCTTATCTATTAAACTCGAACCAAAACATTAAACAATGATAAACCAAATACGAACAAGTTGTTGGTGATGAAAAAGAAAATCACACTTTATTGATATATATATATATATATATATATATATATATATATATATATATATATATATATATATATATATATATATATGTATGTATGTATAGCCCCCGACTGACAACTCAAGAAGTCATCTTGCTTGGGTCTGGCAGTCGAGAAGAACATGAAGTCAAGAAGACTTAAGTATAATATCGACGAAGATGCTCAATGTTCCAAGAATTCTCCACCATGGTCCCATCTTTACGCTTCAAGCGATATGCTCCTGGCCGAGTAACTTCAGCGATTATATAGGGTCTTTCCCATAGTGGAGATAACTTGTGACGATCTTTTGTAGTTTGAATCTTGCGTAAAACCATGTCACCGACAATGAAGGCTCATGACCGAACATTGCGATTATGGTAGCGTCGAAGTCCTTGAAGATACCTTGCCGACTGGACCAATGTAGCCTCACGTGCCTCTTCCAGTCGGGTTAAGTCGTCCACTCTATCTTGATCATAACGTTCGTCGTTGAAACTGCGAACTCGAATGGATTCGTATTCCATCTCACTCGGCAACTTTGCTTCTGCTCTATAAACCAAGAAGAAAGGAGATTGGCCGGTAGCCCGACTAGGTGTAGTCCGCAGTGACCATAACACCAATGGCAACTCTTGAACCCATCTTCCGGTGTACGGTTGTAATCTATCGAACACTCGGGCCTTGATGCCTTGAAGAACCATACCATTGGCACGTTCGACTTGTCCGTTACTCTTAGGGTGTGCCACCGACGCATAACAGATCTTGATTCCAAAGTCTTCACAGAACTCCTTGAAAACGCCTCCGGTAAATTGTGTCCTATTGTCGGTTATGATTCTGTTCAGAACGCCAAACCGGTGTACAATGCTTAAAATAAAGTCGCGCGCGTTGTCCGCAGTTATCGTAGCAACCGGCTTAGCCTCAATCCACTTGGAAAACTTGTCAATCGCGACAAACAGGTGCGTAAATCCTCCTGGAGCCTTCTTGAAAGGACCAACCATATCCAAGCCCCATACAACGAAAGGCCATGATAAAGGAATTGTTTGTAGATCTTGGGCCAGAACATGGCTCTGCCGGGCGAAGAATTGACACCCTTCACACGTGCGGACCACCTTGTTAGCGTCGGAAACCGCCGTGAGCCAGAAAAATCCTTGTCTGTAAGCCTTGCCCACCAGAGTGCGTGCTGCTGCGTGACTGCCGCATATGCCCGAGTGAATATCGTGCAATAATAGTCGTCCCTCCTCAGGCATAACACATCTCATCAGAACTCCAGAAGGGCTTCTCTTGTACAGTTTCGAGTCAACCACTACATAGCTTTGACTGCGACGTCGGACTCGTTCCACATCATCCCGGTCTTCCGGCAGCTCCTGCTGAGTTAAAAACTTGATGATCGGTGTCCTCCAATCGGCGTCGAGCTTGATGATCATGAGAATGACGATGAAAATATAAGACCCGGGGGGCAGAGAATAAAAACCCCAACTTGGAGAAATCGACAGAAAAAGCGATAATGTGGATTTTGAAGGAATTGACTTACCGCAGGGATCTCGGAGGCATAGAACGGGGCGGAGGCCATCGTTGTCGTTGAAGGGGTCGCTGTGAAGGGGGTCGATGTTGACGGAACGCCGAGGGGTCACCGGAGTTGAGAAACACGAAGGGTTTGTTGAATCGGCGGCGGAAGGATTCGAATCAGGATCTGCGCGGTTTTCAGATTAGACCTAGCAAAGAAGTCGATGAGTTCCTTGGAGCTAATTCCGCCACATTATATAATGAAGCGGAATTAGGGGGCATGTGTTAACGACGGATTTTGGTAATCGACTTGGAAAGAAAAGAGGAAACCGAAGCAGAGAGGAAGGATTGAGTTGGAGTCGGACTAGGCTTCGTATCGGACCCGGTAACCGTATCGGACTGGGGAGGCGTTGCCATGGAGAGCGTATCGGCCGATACGGATTCGGCTTGGTCGTGGGCCGATACGGGTTGTGAGTTGACAGCGTCAATGTGGGCTTGGTCTGGGCTCAGAATAAGTTTCAAGGAAGTTGCCAAATAGAGATAAAGCTCGATTTTAGGCAATTGTATCTTGTAAATTAAGTAGTTTAGATCTGATCTGTGGCTAAAGTCTATCGCAAGGACTTGTTTGTTAGTTGTAGATAAGATCGTACCCTACAAGGGTTCTGTTGTAACCTCGGGTATAAATATCCCGATAGTTTGTATATAGACTCTCTCTCAATCAATCATACAATAAAACTAATCTACTTTCGGCGCATCGCCAACCCTCGCAAGAGGTTGACTCCTGACGAGTTCTTGCTTCCCAAGAGCAAGGTAAGAACTCGTACCCGACGATTCGCATCGTCGGGGCTAGCGTGTCGCTTTAGGCACGTTAAGCCCTGATGATGTGATCGTCGTTATCGTGTGTTAGCTAATCTCGATGTGGTTTTCTGATTCTGTCTCGCCGGCAGTTAACTCGCTTTAGGGTTTATTGTTGACGTCGGTCGGATCAGTCTGCTCGTTTAGGTTATCTAAGGCATTTACCATCCCCAAAAGCAATCGACGGCTTGATTTTCTTGGTGTTAAGTCTCGATTCACACTTTGAGTTGCTATCGACCTTAGTCCTGTTTCGAGATCTAACACGAAGCCTATTTTCGATTGTAATTAAGGATAGCGTCAGGGTTTCAGCCGGTCTTATCTAATGCATGTGATTATTTATGTTTTTGCATGCGTTTGCCACTTATACGTGTGGATCGACGAATATAAACATATCGGTCACAGAGTGTTTTTAAAGACTTCTTTATGGTTGGTGTATTTATGTTAGCGGATTGACTTGTATAAGTTTACACTAGAGTAATAGCTATTGTAGTTATCTTCATGAAACCCTCATCGGCTAATTCCAATAATCTGTTACATGCTTTTAGCATGGGCCGATGAGATTAGATCTATGTAATTTGCTTATTATATCGAGTAAGCCGATACAGCTTTGTCCAATCGGCTGGGCTATAACAATGTGACATCGGCCTATCGGCCGATCGACCATTGTTTTCTGATATGGTTTACTTGTTTCTTGTTGATTGCAGATCAAATCAACTGGCACGCTCTGCGCACGACTAGGCAAACCAATTTGGACCTGCACTGGAGCTAAGCAGATCTCCCAGGCCGCTGTGGTAACGCAGAACCCGTTTGGTTGCTGGACGGGTCGAAATTCTGCGCCAACACGCTTTTGGCACGCCCAGTGGGACCTCGATTTTCAACTTCACTTCTAGAGAGACCACGCTCCACCGTTCGCCAAAAGCTGTGTTTCAATAACACGCTTTTGGCACGCCCGGTGGGACCAAGAATGCAAACTCTGCAACAGCAACAAATTTCCTCAAGATGTCGAAGCAGGTCGAGATTTCCAAGGAGAACATCGTCCCCGTGACCGCCGACCAGCTCAATGCAGAGCAGAAGGTTGAGATGGAAAATCTGGTCGAGCAGTTCCAGAATATGTACCTGCAAACATATTCTAGGACTCGGCAAGGCACCTTGATCCAAAAATCCAAGGTAGTTATGCCGAGTCCTGGAGATGGAGCTGGCACGTCGGCGGCGGCGCACGACCACACCGTCAAGACTGAAGATACTGCAGCGCCGACGTTGCAAGATAGGATTGACTCCGCAGTTCATTCTGCGCTAGTCAACCAATCGGGGATCCTGGTGAACACATTGACCAATACGGTCAAATCGATCCTAGATGGGTCGATTCACCAGTACAAGCCTCAGGGGCCGATTTTCTTACCAGAAAATAAGTTCCCTGCTTATCGGACCCTGAGGAACGACCTGAGCACGGCTCAGCCGACAGTGCCGATGCCACCCCCATCGGCGCAGCCAATAACAACACTGCCACTGGTCCTCACCAGTCAGACAGGGGGGAGCCCTCAGCACATCACGGAGGAGCAATATACTCAATGAACCAAGGGGAAGCAGCCAGTGATCAAGCCGATGCAGCAAGTTCCTGTTCACCAGCCATCGGCCGGACAGCCACAAGCCCCGGTGTTCAACAACCCTCCACCTCAAGCTGCATACAATGTGCCACAGGGCTACCAGCAGCACACCGCAGGGCAGTATGGCGCGCAGAATCTTGATCACCACTACCAGCCGTACTCCCCCAGGCAGTATCAAGTAGAGGGCTTGCAGCAATCATATCAGTAAGACCTCCCACATCGGCCCGCAAGATACTGGGCCGATATGATAGCTGAAGTGATGCGAGATCAGTTCGGCTTGAAGCCCAAGGAAAACTCTACAGTGTATCGGCACCCGTATCCCGAGGAATTTGACAGAGTGCCATTGCCAGGCCGAAACAAGATCCCGGACTTCTTCAAGTTTTCGGGGCAGGACAACGTCTCGACGTACGAGCATGTCAGCCGATTCCTAGCACAGTGCTGGGAGGCATCGACTATCGAGACATTGAGGGTGAGGTTTTTCCCTCTATCCTTATCAGGGTCTACATTCACGTGGTTTTCATCTTTACCCTGCAATTCCATCAGAGGATGGATAGATCTGGAGAAACAGTTTCACAGGTTTTTTGTACAATGGCATACAAGAGATGAAACTGTCCGATCTAACTACCATCAGGCAACGAGTGGATGAATCGGTCCCAGAGTATATCCAGAGGTTTAGAGACATAAGGAACAGGTGTTACAGCCTCAGCTTGACCGATTCCCAGTTGGCCGATTTGGCATTTCAAGGATTGCTAGGGCCGATACACGAGAGGTTCTCCTCGCAGGAATTTGACAGCCTAGCTCAGCTAGCACAACGGGTACCGGCCCACGAACAACGATTCCAGGAGGCAAAGAAGTTTGTAAAGAAAATCAACACACTTTATCAGTATGCCTCCGACGACGACGACGAGGAAGATGTTGATGTCAACCTGGCCGAGTGGGCCCGGATGAGAAAGCCGACAACTTGCCAATGGGCCAAGAAGGGCGACAAGAAAGATAAATACGACTACGACATCAACAAGGCCGATAAGATATTTGATCTACTGTTGCAAGAAAAGCAAATTCAGTTGCCAATGGGTCACGTATTGCCATCGGCCGAAGAGATCAAGAAGAGAAGATATTGCAAATGGCACAACTCTTATTCACACCATACAAATGAATGCAAGATCTTCAGACAGCAGATTCAATCGGCCATCGAGCAAGACAGGATTAAAATCGATAGTGCCAAGCGGCTGATGAAGATCGAAGGACACCCGTTCCCAGTCAACATGGTGCGGGCGGACAGGGCCGATGGCAGTGCCCATCGGACCGGCAAGCGACCTTATCAGACCTCTGAGGGCCTGATTAGAAAATACCAGCGGCGGCAGGAAGAACAAGCTCAAGATTACGCCGATCAAGACAACTCCTACGACCCACATTGGGAGTGCGAGTTCTTCCGGTTCTGCTGGAATGGGGGAATGAGGTTGCCATCTATCCAGGAGTGCCCTGCATGCAATGGTGCAGAAGATTCTTATCAGGGCAGCTCAAGCAGGCAAGCGCATCGGCCGGCCAAGCAAAGAAAATCGGTTCATGAGAGGTTAGGGCCGATGCACCAAGAGCAACATATTGAAGACGAGGAGCAAGTCCAGAACCCCCAATGGTGCCCAAGCGATGTATTCATAAAGACACAAAAACGGCGGGTTCAGAGGCTAAGGAGGAAGGAGCAAATCCAGGAGCAACAGGCAGAGATAGTCCATCGGCCAGCCAGGACCAAAAAGGAGTGGAGGATAAAATCCACGGTGGACAAGGCCGATGAGGGCACTTCCAACACAGCTCGGGCTTCTTCGGCTTCAAAAAGTAAAAGAGTGGCATCGGTGCCTGTTAATATGGTTTTCATATTGCCAGCAGAGTATAGCGTGCAGGCGGCTGATGAAGCGATGGCCGACGATGAACAATCTTCGGCCAGACTACAGTTGTCACCAGATAAAGCCATCTTCGACAAGCCAGTTGACGCCAGCTACAAACACTTGCGGCCGTTATACATCAAGGTATTCATCAATGGGCGGCCGATGACGAAGATGCTGGTCGATGGCGGCGTGGCGGTCAATTTAATGCCATACATAACCTTCAGGAAGCTTGGAAACGTACCTGAAGATCTAATCAAGACAAACATGGTGTTGAAAGACTTTGGTGGCAACGCGTCCGAGGCGAAGGGGGTCCTAAATGTGGAACTCACCGTGGGCAACAAAACAATACCCACCACCTTCTTCGTCTTCGACGGAAAGGGTTCCTACAGCTTGTTGTTGGGACGGGATTGGATCCACGCAAATTGTTGCGTCCCTTCAACAATGCACCAATGCCTCATGCAATGGCAAGGGGACCAGGTTGAGATCATGCAGGTTAATCGGTCAGTACACGTGGCCAATGCCGATCTCGCAGTATGGGAGATGGAGGGAATCGACTGCTTGTCCGGACGAGTCTGGGACACCGATTTCCTCAAAGTAACTGACTGTGACATCGAGACGATTGAAGATCAAGACAAGCAGTTACTTTAGCAAAGATGTGCCGTCCGCCGTTGAAGATGAACAAGCTAGTCCCTACACGGATGATGCGGTGGACGAGCTAGATGGCAAGTTGGGACACGGTTTTACGTCGGCCGATGAACTTGAAGAGATTGATATAGGGATAGGTGATAGGCCTAGGCCGACGTACGTAAGTGCCAACCTGCCAAAGGAATACAAGAGTAATCTTATAAATCTGTTGAAAGAATTCATGGATTGTTTTGCATGGGAATATCATGAGATGTCAGGATTAAGCCGATCGATTGTAGAACATCGACTACCAATCAAACCAGGCTATCGGCCGTTTAAACAAGCTCCTAGGAGATTCAAGGCCGATATGCACGAAGCTATCAAGGCAGAGATCACACGACTTTATGATGCCAACTTCATCAAACCTTGCCGATACGCAGAATGGGTCTCCAACATAGTTCCAGTAGTGAAGAAAAATGGCAAGCTTAGGGTATGTATTGACTTCAGAGACTTGAACAAAGCAACACCGAAAGACGAGTACCCTATGCCTCTGGCTGATTTGCTTGTCGACGCCGCATCTAGACACAAGGTCATCAGCTTCATGGATGGGAACGCGGGCTACAACCAAATTTTCATGGCCGAAGAAGACGTTCACAAAACAGCCTTCCGATGCCCGGGGGCAATCGGCCTATATGAATGGGTTGTCATTACATTCGGTTTGAAGAATGCTGGAGCTACATATCAGAGGGCCATGAATTATATTTTTCATGATCTCATCAGCTCTTTGATTGAAGTTTACATTGATGATGTCGTCGTGAAGTCAAGAGAATATGATATGCACTTGGCCGATTTACGCAAGGTACTTGAAAGAGCGAGGAAGTATGGCTTAAAAATGAACCCTAACAAGTGTGTCTTTGGCGTATCGGCCGGTCAGTTCCTGGGTTTCTTGGTCCACGAAAGAGGAATCGAGATTACACAGAAGAATATCGATGCTATAAAGAAAATCAAACCTCCGACGAACAAGACCAAATTACAATCTCTGCTCGGCAAGATAAATTTTGTTCGGCGCTTTATATCGAACCTGTCAGGAAGAATAGAGCCGTTCACTCCATTATTGAAGATAAAAGAGGATGAAGAGTTCATATGGGGTGATAAGCAGCAGAAGGCGCTGGACGATATCAAGGAGTATTTAACCTCTCCGCCAGTTCTAATCCCTCCACAGAAAGGGGTTCCGTTCAGACTGTACCTATCGGCCGATGAGAAATCCATCGGCTCAGTCTTGGTTCAAGATATTGATGATAAGGAAAGAGCTATCTTTTATCTCAGTAGGAGGATGCTAGACGCTGAGACAAGGTACACACCAGTGGAGAAATTATGTTTGTGCTTATATTTTTCATGTACTAAATTGTGGCATTATTTACTTTCCAACGAGTGCATTGTGGTAAGTAAGGCCGATGTGATGAAATACATGTTATCGGCCCCTGTGTTAAAAGGAAGAATTGAGAAGTGGATTTTTGCATTAACAGAGTTTGATCTCAGATATGAATCGGCCAAAGCAGTCAAAGGACAAGCCCTGGCCGATTTCATTGTTCAACACAGAGACGAGTCAATTGCATATGCAGATATTGTGCCATGGACATTGTATTTTGATGGATCCGTCTGCAGACATGGATGCGGTATCGGCCTAGTTATCATATCCCCTCGGGGGGCAAGTTTTGAGTTTGCTTTTACTATCAAGCCTTATTATACTAACAATCAAGCAGAGTACGAAGCGGTGCTTAAAGGCTTGCAGTTATTACAAGAAGTCGAGGCCGATTCCATAGAGATCATTGGTGATTCACAACTGGTAATTAATCAACTTTCTGGAGAGTATGAATGCAAAGATGACATCCTCAAAGTCTACAATGAAGAGTGCAAGGTGTTGCTTCAGGCATTCAAGATCGTGACGATGAGGCATATACCCAGGAAGCAAAACTTCGAGGCCAATGACCTGGCTCAGGGGGCATCGGGATACAGGCCGATGGCCAAGGATGTACGGGTTCAAATCGCCGCCGTGGACGCCAACGATTGGAGATTTGCTATCATTGATTACTTGAAGAATCCTTCCCAATCGGCGTCACGAAAGATGAAATACAAAGTATTGCAGTATGTCCTGTTAGATGATGATTTATACCATCGGACGATTGATGGTGTCTTGCTCAAGTGCCTAGGTCCTGAGGAGGCCAAAGTCGTTATGAGCGAGGTCCATGAAGGGATTTGTGGAACACATCAATCGGCCCATAAAATGAGATGGCTGTTGAAACGCATTGTATATTTTTGGCCAACCATGCTAGAGGATTGTTTCAACTATTATAAAGGATGTCAGGATTGTCAGAAGTTTGGAGCAATTCAAAGAGCACCGGCATCGGCTATGCATCCAATCATAAAGCCATGGCCATTTCGTGGATGGGGAATAGATTTGATCGGTCAGATTAACCCGCCATCGAGCAAGGGACACAGATATATCTTGGTGGCTACAGATTACTTCACAAAGTGGGTTGAGGCCGTTCCCCTTAAGAAGGTTGATTCCAACGATGCAATTCAGTTTGTCAAGGAATATATTATATATCGGTTTGGGTTACCTCAGACGATAACCACCGATCAGGGATCAATCTTCGTGTCCGATGAGTTCGTCCAGTTCACCGATAGCATGGGCATTAAATTATTAAATTCTTCTCCTTACTACGCGCAAGCTAATGGATAGGCAGAGGCTTCTAATAAGACTTTAATCAAGTTAATTAAGAGGAAAATCGACGAACAGCCGAGGCGATGGCACACAACGCTGGCCGATTCCCTTTGGGCGTATCGAATGGCTTGTCATGGTGCAATTCAAGTGCCTCCGTATCAGCTAGTTTATGGACATGAAGCGGTGCTGCTGTGGGAAACCAACATCGGCTCAAGAAGGATTGCTTTGCAAGACGACTTGACAGCCGATGAGTACCATAATCTTATGGTAGATGAGTTAGACGATTTGGCGCATGTCCGATTACGGGCCTTAGAGAAGATCAAACGTGATAGAGATAGAGCGGCTCGTAATTACAACAAAAAAGTTGTCGCCAAGTCGTTTGAAGAAGGGGATCTTGTATGGAAATTAATAATGCCGATTGGTTCCAGAGATAATAAATTCGACAAGAGGTCACCTAATTGGGAAGGTTCTTTTCAAATTCATCGCTGTGTTCCTCGCAATGCTTATTTGCTCAAGGGGTTGGATGGCGAGATTTATGGACGAGCTCTTAATGGCAAGTACTTGAAGAAATATTATCCTAGCGTCTGGATCGACTCATGATCGGCCCTCCAGCCGATTTATGATTACAGCCGATGTGTTATGCATCGTCTTTAGATGGCCGATACATACTATCGTCCTTAGTTCAAATTTTACAACATGAGCCCTCATCTTCTAAAATTTGGGGGGCATATATATATACAAGCGCGGAATTTTTTAAGGAATTTTCTTCGGAATTTTTTAAGGAATTTTCTTCTTCAGAGTAAGATCGAATTCGGCTTTCTGGCCGATGAGATTGATTGGTAAAGGAACATCTGTTTACAGGATGGAATTTTTTAAGGAATTTTCTTCTTCAGAGTAAGATCGAATTCGGCTTTCTGGCCGATGAGATTGATTGGTAAAGGGACATCTATTTGCAGGATGGATTTCAGAAACAATTTTCACACTGGAATTTTCAGATCAAATTCGGCTGCATGGCCGATAAGGTTTGTATTTACACGGTAAAAAGAAAAATAGGTTGCATCACCCTATGAAGTCTGCAATAGCTGCAATGGCTCTACGGCGAATCTGTTCGATGTCTTCTATAGCTTGGGCGTCATCGGCCGTCGACCCTGGGATTGGCTTCAATGACTTACTCAGGGTGGCAAGATACTTGGCCGATGCCTTGAGCTTTGCCGTCTGGTCTTCGATAGCCTTGGGTGATTCAGCTATCCCGGCTTCAACTTCTTGGATTTCGTGGCACGTGGCTTCCAGCTTCGATTCTAGCTCTGCTTCGAGACGATGGAGTTCTTCAAGTTTGTGCTTCAAGACAATTGGCTCCACCGCTAGCTCGTCCAACTTGGTCTTATCAACATTAACTTGAGCCCTGCTAGCGGACAGGGCCGATTCCAGTTGCTCGTCGCTCTGCGAGTCTTTCTCTTGCCTTGTCAAGCTTGAATCGGTATTGCTCCAAGAAGATGGCCGGTGTTAGAGTCTCCATCAGGTCTTTGGGCAGTTCATCTTGAATTTCTTGTACCCTAACCCTGATGGGGATGCAATCTTCCACCAAGTACTCCAACGAGGACTCCAGCCGATTGGCGATGTCGGTCAGCCGATTCTTTAGATCATCAGAAATTGACGCCCTGGCTGTGGTGGGTGGCTCCTTGTCCTCATCATCAAGAAACTGGCCGATATCAAAAGAAAACATATCGGCTAGGTTCTACAAATATCAATATGGGTCAAGGTTAGCCTCGTTAAACAGGAATCGGCAGAAAGGGGATCAGGGTAATCGTGGTTACCTGTGTTGGAGCATCGGTGGTGCTTGCATCGGCCTCCCTTTGCTGTGTTGAAGCAGTAGGCGAGGGGGTTGGCCGATGTGGTGAAGGTGATGGAGCCCTAGGCTGAGAAAGCAGGAAATTGGTAAATAAGGTTATGTAAATAGCAAGATAATGCGAAAATCAACTCTTACCGAGACAGTCGGAGAGGGTGGTGGAGAAGGAGAAGGAGTCCTCAATCGTGCCTTGGCTCGTTCGCGCCGTTGTAGAGTGGCTTTCTTGGTTCTGGGTAAAGGGGCCGATTGAATTCTCTCCTTCAATATAGACGACGCTGCAACCTGAAGAGGATATGAAGTTAAAGTATGGCATTACAAGGGGATTATGTAAACGCAAAGAAGGGATTATATTGACCTTGCGAACTGCATGTTTGGTCCTCTTTGGTTGGGGGCATCATTTTGGTCATCGGCCGGTGGGATCTCAGCAGCTTCGGCCGATGGCTCCTGGGTGGTTTCGACCGACGGGTTTTCTTCTTCGTGTGCGTTGGCTGCCGCTGCATCAACTTCCTCCTCCATTATTTGTTCATCAAGGAATTCTTCCAAAGAGGGGTCTAGCTCTTTGGCATTGGCCTGGTCATCAGTTTTGGCCTTCTTGCTGGCTTTCTGCGATTTGCTTTTGGCCGACGCTTTCCTCTTGGGGTTCTCTTTGGGCATCGGACCTTGGAGAAGTGACGCCAGCTTTGGGGCGGTTTGGCCGATGATTGACTCCATGACAGTTGATCCTGACGGGGCTAGGGCTTGATAATAAAAGATTTTTCACCCACTGTTGCTCACAGCCGGAATCGGACCATCGGGGACCTGAGGGCTGATGTTTTTGATAAGGTCCGTCACATAGAATTTGGCCGATTGGTGGAAAATATGAGCAGCCCACTCTTGCCACCATGTCTGAAAACTGATATGAACAAAGGCGCTCAGATGCAATCGGTCACAATCGCCGAGATTTGGGAGTTCGATTTCCAGCGCTTTGCTCATAATCAGCGCTGATGGAACCCTGCCTCTGCTCTCTAGGAGTTTATGAAGATACAAACTCACAGGAAGTTGTCCAAGCCCGCACTGTCTAGCGGCCACCATTGGATTATAAAATTCGTAAGACAGGCTGGTGCTTCTTCCTTGAAATAGGCCTACTGGGAGCAGGCATGGGGTGAGACCGATCATGAACAATTCCCTTGACTCTGAATCATCATTTACCAAACTCAGTTGAAGATCGTCAGGGAGTTCGAAATCTCGGTCCGATGTGTAGACAAACATGTCTATCCTGGCCGATGGAGGGCCGGTGAAGAAGCGAATGAACCATGTAGCCATGTCCTCGGCCGATTGGTCTGCGCCTGGGTAGACAGAAGCCGCTTCCCCATAGGACATGCATCTTCTGGTCCTGGGGTCTTCATGATCAGCATATTTGGAGGGAAAGCAGGAGTCCGATAACGGAGGCCGATTGACCATGGGGTTGGTGTGGATGGTGAGCCAGAGCTGAACAAACCACCATGGTCCTCCGTGGGCCACAGTTTGTTTTAATATCAAATCTTGTGTGGAGGCATGAAGCAGCCGATAGACAGCTCCCAAAAGGTATCGGCCCAAGGGGATTTGTTTCTTGTCGACCAAAGCCTGAGCCAAGTGTTGACAGTTTGTAGTGGGGCCGCAGGTCGATCCACAAAAGACAAATCTCTCCAACCACAATGTCAGGAAGGCCACATGTTCTCGTTCTAAGACTGATCCCTGTTCCATGTGTTCAGAGATGTACCCAGACCAACCTCCGATCTTTTTGGTCTTCAACTTGTGGCTGCTATGTATCAGGAGGCTGAAGGGGTTGATCTCGGAATCAATGTCCAACCCTGTTAGTATCTTGACGTCGATCAGAGTGGGGGTCATCGGACCTTGTTTGAACATGAAAGCGTTTAAGGTACTGAACCAGAAGTAGCTGGCAGCCGACATGAGTGGTTCGTTCTTTTTGGTATCGGCCAGGGACAAAGCGATGCATTGGCCGATCCCAATCTTGTCCCAGTGGACTTGTTTGGCAGCAGCAATCCTCTTATGCTAGGTTCTGTATCCGTTGAGCTTGGATGGCCAGGACCTGAAAGTATGTTTCCAGGAAGAAACATTGGGCTTAGCTTGCCTAAAGGGGATTCTGTCCGTCTCGGCATTGATTAGCCAAGTTGGGTCATGATCGCCCATGGGGCCTAGTAGAAAGCGATGGGATTTGTCGTCGGTAGGGATCAAGATTTGGTTTTTGAAGACCTAGATCATGATAATGACGATGAAAATATAAGACCCGGGGGGCAGAGAATAAAAACCCTAACTTGGAGAAATCGGCGGAAAAAGCGATAATGTGGATTTTGAAGGAATTGACTTACCGCAGGGATCTCGGAGGAATAGAACGGGGCAGAGGCCATCGTTGTCGTTGAAGGGGTCGCTGTGAAGGGGGTCGATGTTGACGGAACGCCGAGGGGTCGCCGGAGTTGAGAAACGCGAAGGGTTTGTTGAATCGGCGGCGAAAGGATTCGAATCTGGATCTGCGCGGTTTTCAGATTAGACCTAGCAAAGAAGTCGATGAGTTCCTTGGAGCTAATTCCGCCACATTATATAATGAAGCGGAATTGGGGGGCATGTGTTAACGACGGATTTTGGTAATCGACTTGGAAAGAAAAGAGGAAACCGAAGCAGAGAGGAAGGATTGAGTTGGAGTCGGACTAGGCTTCGTATCGGACCCGGTAACCGAATCGGACTGGGGAGGCGTTGCCATGGAGAGCGTATCGACCGATACGGATTCGGCTTGGTCGTGGGCCGATACGGGTTGTGAGTTGACAGCGTCAATGTGGGCTTGGTCTGGGCTCAGAATAAGTTTCAAGGAAGTTGCCAAATAGAGATAAAGCTCGGTTTTAGGCAATTGTATCTTGTAAATTAAGTAGTTTAGATCTGATCTGTGGCTAAAGTCTGCCGCAAGGACTTGTTTGTTAGTTGTAGATAAGATCGTACCCTACAAGGGTTCTGTTGTAACCTCGGGTATAAATATCCCGATAGTTTGTACATAGAAGCTCTCTTAATCAATCATACAATCAAACTAATCTACTTTTCGGCGCATCGCCAACCCTCGCAAGAGGTTGACTCCTGACGAGTTCTTGCTTCCCTAGAGCAAGGTAAGAACTCGTACCCGACGATCCGCATCGTCGGGGCTAGCGTGTCGCTTTAGGCATGTTAAGCCCTGATGATGTGATCGTCGTTATCGTGTGTTAGCTAATCTCGATGTGGTTTTCTGATTCTGTCTCGCCGACAGTTAACTCACTTTAGGGTTTATTGTTGACGTCGGTCGGATCAGTTTGCTCGTTTAGATTATCTAAGACATTTACCATCCCCAAAAGCAATCGACGGCTTGATTTTCTTTGTGTTAAGTCTCGATTCACACTTTGAGTTGCTATCGACCTTAGTCCTGTTTCGAGATCTAATACGAAGCCTGTTTTCGATTGTAATTAAGGATAGCGCCGAGGTTTCAGCTGGTCTTATTTAATGCATGTGATTTTTTATGTTTTTGCATGTGTTTGCCACTTATACATGTGGATCGACGAATATAAACATATCGGTCACAGAGTGTTTTTAAAGACTTCTCTGTGGTTGGTGTATTTATGTTACCGATTGACTTGTATAAGTTTACACTAGAGTAATGGCTAGTGTAGTTATCCTCATGAAACTCTCATCGGCTAATTCCATTAATCTGTCACACGTTTTTAGCATGGGCCGATGAGATTAGATCTCTTCAATTTGCTTATTATATTAAGTAAGCCGATACAGCTTTGTCTTATCGGCTGGGCTATAACAATGTGACATCGGCCTATCGGCCGATTGGCCATTGTTTTCTGATATGGTTTACTTGTTTCTTGTTGATTGCAGATCAAATCAACTGGCACGCTCTACGCATGACTAGGCAAGCCAATTTGGACCTGCACTGGAGTTAAGCAGATCTCCCAAGCCGCCGTGGTAACGCGGAACCCGTTTGGTTGTTGGACGGGTCCAAATTCTGCGCCAACAGGTTCCGTTGAGTTTAGCATTTACAGATTATAGAGCATAAAAATGTGAATCCAACAAAATTTAGTTTGAAATTTTTAGAGTTATAATGAATTTATTATGAATTTTCAAAGTTGAAGTCCTTTTTCAGTTCATCAGAAAATACTTTACTCAATTATTCTGGATTTTACAAAATCTAAAAGAACATAGGTCCACCAATTAGTGACTGCACTTTTGCTCTAAAGTCCCTAGGGTTCTGGTAAATGGATCCTGTCGTCCTTAGCACGTGGCATAGGTATTTAATCAAAATAGCACTCGAGTTCTTGCATATTTACATCAAGGTCCTGTCCCCACATGTAGGTGGCTGTTTAAATTGCTAAAACGTCCCTGGAGATTCTAACCGTTCGCAGACTAACCCTTAGCGTAGCTATGGCAGAGCAGCGGCGCAGCGACGAGCTTTGCGGTGATCCCGGCGGCGAAAGATTGGGTTCTAGACGATGCAGCCATTGGGGAGAAGGTAAAGGGCTCCTAGACGAGGCTAACGATGTTCATCTTGCGAGCTATGGCGGCCTATTGCGACGGCAGCAGCAGGAGAAGCGGCGATTCGCCTCGGCGTGCATGTGCATATCGAGTTCGCGACTTAATCTGCGTGCGTGCGAGCATGCATGTGGGGCTGGGGACGTCCAGGAAGCTCACCAAAGTGTAGACGGTGCTCGGCAAGCTTCCAAGCGCTCGGTTCAGTCCCAATAGCGGTCACGGCTTGACGGTCGTCGTCGGCGGAATGCCCCCGGTTCTAGCTGTCTAGGAGGAGTACATGCATCCATTAGTGATAGCATGGAGTAGCTCTGTGCACGACGAATCACCCCGAGACTCACCAGAGAGCGAGGTAGGACTAGAGAACGTCAGCGGCCGGAGGTGAGGAAGACGAAAGGGATCTCCCGATTTAGAGCTTCTCGACTCGATTCCTCTGGGGTTCGCGGTCGTCTTGAGGTGATGAGTATGCTGGCGAAGTAGCTCGGCCGGATATGAAGTCTTGGGGCCGGGCAACGTTGATGACCTCCACGGCGGCGCTCGGAGCTCACCGGTGGCTCAAGTTGACACGGTACGCGTTCCCGAAGATGGGTTACACCAAATCAATGGTGCTTTGAGGGGTTAGTAACGGCATCAAACAGAGACCTTGGAACGTGGGTTAACCTGGATTGGAACGCACCCGATGATGCGGAACGGCGGAGACGATCTCGCTGGCGCCGAAGAAGACACCTCCGTTGCTCGAGATTCCGAAACGATCACCCTCGGTTCCTCTGCAAAATGGAACAATGGTGAGAGGAACAGGATGTGCGTCGACCAGCAGGGTTTTATATGGCGGTCGACAGTGAGGTGGAGATAGGGCGGCGCTCGGCGCCGTCGACGCGTGTTGCATGCGTGGTCTGCAGGAGAGCGGTGCTAGGGTGACGTGGGTGTGCCTGTGCGACTGACAAGGGTGTCCCACAATGGCCTGGGCCCACCTGGCAATGAGTGCTATGCGTGGGAGAGAAGGAGCTGGAAAATTTGGCTAAGTCCAAAACTGTTGTTGGATTCCATCTTTGCCCTCAATTTAAATTATTTTCTAGGGGCAATTAGGTAAAGATCCCAATGGCAAAATGGTAAAGCACTATTTCCTCTATACTTTGAACCAATTTCCCAAACCAAAATATTTTTGATCTAATTTTAATGGAGTGCCCAAGTAGGCTCCAGAGAATCTGAAATTTTCAAATTTTTAATTTTAATTGAGTACTTTGTTTGAATAAGAAAATAGGATAAAAAAATCTAGCAAAATTTATAGGTTACTCCACACACCTAGGTTAAGCTATTTGAATTATTCCATTATTTATAATGTTTTAAATTATTATTTTGATAATTTAATCATCGAGTTCATTCGCTTAAATACCTACAAGGCATATGCTTAAAATAAACAGGAGCCTACGAAAAAGAAAATTCATATCAAACTCAAAAGAGGAGATTTTTATTTTAACAACCATTTAATATTACATAGCCTCCTAAATGGTTTTAGTGGTATGTTACACCTTGGCAGCGGCGAATGGTGAGGAATCCTCTGTGAACCCGAAGGTGGTCGAATCACGGCCTATGGTGACCGTACTTGATAGCAGCGGCGGCGCGAGCAGCAACAACTCTTGGGGTGATGGTGCATGTGGAGCTAGAGCTTGAGTGGGACTAGATGGATGCATGCACAGGGTTTTATGGTCCTCCTGGATGCTCACTGAAAGTCTGGCTAGGGTTGGTGAGGCTTGAATGGCGACAGTCACAGCGAGGACATCACAGCGAGGTCAGAGTATACTAATAGATTAGCCATGCTCACGGTCATGAGTGACTTGGTAAAATGATACAAGTATAGTGTTGGTGATTTATTAAATAATCTGTGAAATGGATATGGTGAATAATGATGATGATTTTGCCTGGTGTGGGCTGAGAATAAAATGTTTACTTACTGCCATTGAGGACACAAGGATGATACTATGAAAATATTTATTTGATGCCATTATTATGGTTTACTTTTGATTTAAAATTCCATTGCAATCTATTATTATTTACTATTGTGATACAAATTTGCTTTATGCTAAAAATAAGACACAAATGTAGACATCTTTGATCTCAGCTTGCAATAGTCCTAGGTTTTTGAAGGTTTGCGTAGGATTTGCCAATACCCAGTGTATTGGCCCACCTCTTGTTGTTGTTTTTAAAGTTGGATGCAAGATGTGAGGTGCCTAGTGACGATTACTTTGCACCGGGTACTGGAGTTTTCGAGGATGGTTCTTTTTAGAGAGATTTCTAGTCGGTTGCCTATGTGGTTTGGTAGATGGGCACACCGAAGAACTTATGTATCTTGTATCTTATTTTTTCGCTGCGTTTTAAAACTCTTTTATTTGGCTGGTCGGCCTAGCTACAATGTATGACCCTTGCACCGTTAAGTTATGAGAATCATTTTATCCATTAATATGTTATGTACATTGTATGGATATGATAACAATGTTGTAGATGCGTGTGCTAGCCACTGATCATGGGACTATTACAGTGTATGCTCTAGGTGTTCGGGAATTCCATCCACAGGTGCTGACAATGTAATTAATTAAAATAAAAATTTTCCAGAATACTTGGGTATTTTTTAAGCAGGTAGGTATAGAATTAAATTAATTTACAAGTAAAGTAAGTGTGAAAATAAAATGACATGGTTGGACTTAATTTTTATTAAATTCTACATGATTAATTACACTCTCTGAAATTTTCTCGAAATTTTCAGAGCTCAATTGTAAATTTTAACAATACAAACATCATTTCAGCATTTATTTAAATAAAAATCTAATAAATAAAAACCCTCCTTTCTCTTTGAGCCATTTTCAACCCATTTGCTTTCTCAGTCCGCAGCCGAGCCGACCCGCTTTCCTCCTAAAGAAGCGAACCCTTTTTTCTTACTTTTCGTTTGAAAAAAAATCGCGTAGCGTGCTAATGATGATGACGACAGATTAGGTTTAGATTAAGATGTTTCTATGTATAAATCATTTGTACCAAATTTTTTTTATATAAAATTTCATGTATAAAGTTTCATGCTTTTCAAATTTGAATATTTATATGTATAAACCAACTATTTGTATGTATAACGTTTGTATAGTCTATGTTTCTATGTATAAACCATCTATATGGAATGTTTCTATCTATAAAACTTCGTATATAAAGTTTTCCATGTATAAAATTCTCATGCAAAAGGTTTCTATGTATAAAATGATTTTGGGTATAAACTGTTTTGACCAAGGAAATGCACCTAGAATTTCAGGGTATTGGACTATGAATTTACATGTGGGCTTGGTGTGTCCAAAAATAGGGAAAGAAGCCTAGAAGAAAAAGATGCGGGCTCACATCCAAATCGGAATACGTGCACGTGGGGCTCCCGTTCGTGCTGTAGAAGCCCAGCCCAACTAAGCATCACTGCATCAGCCCAGCCATTAGCAACAGAATAATGACCTTAAAAAAAGGCAGAACTATGGATCGGGTGCCCAATCTGACGTAAAAAAATCAAAAGCCCATCTATCACATGTACGAGTATTTGTGTCTAGTTTGTCCCTGCTTCCACGTGTTCTGCATGTACGGTAGTAGAGTAGTAGTGTGATGCATGCACGGTGAGGAAACCATGCTCTCTCTCTCTTCCCTGTCCACTTGGTAACTATTACTTTATCAAATTTTAAATAGTTTATTCTTCTAAATTATTAATCTGATTTATAATTCAATTACACTATTGCATTTGTTATAAATAAATCTTTCTAATAAGATATCACATGAATATATTTTGATATAAAAAATATATATCCAAAAATAGAAGTTGTTTCATCACTAATAAAAAAATATTTCATCACTTGATCATATGTTTTAGTTCACTCCATTAACATGTTTCACAGAGAAACAACATTAAAATATTATTAACTGCAACAACAACTATTACACGAAACATTGAGTCCCAACAAGTGAAACATTAAAAAAAACTCATATGAAACTTAATACATACATGCAAATATTTGATTATCTTCAAATATATTTTATATCACGTATAAGTTGTAATTGTTGAAACATTACAAATATTTACTGAAACATCCAAAATAATACCACATGCAATAGTTCTAAATTACCTAGTGAAACATTAGCAAATACTTAGTGAAATATTCAAATAATACCTTATGCAACATTAAAAACAGATCTATTGCAACAATAAAAAATTTTAAAATATTTTTATCAAAAAATAACCATGTAAGATCTTGTTGTAAAGATTTAATTGTAGTAATACAATAGTATAATTAGTTTTTGGTTTGAATAAATAGTTTTGAAGAAAAAACATTTTGAAGGTTGTCATTAGGTTGTATGAGTTGATGCATGTGTATAAGTGATGTTTGCATGCATACGCATCAGATTTCACACACACTAGGAGCAGTACTAGTATCCATCCATCCGATTTTTCTCCCTTCGGCCGAGCGTCCAAGGAGTAGTATTCTCCGAGCGTCCGAGGAGTAGTAATAACGAGAGAGACTAGTGAGGCAAGGACGAGCGATGCCTCGGCAGCTTTGTCACTTTGGCTTCTCACGTCGGTATGCGGCGCGCCGATTCTGATCGATCGGCCATCCTCACGAGTCCAACAAGCGAGCAGGCCGCCGTCCACCGAGCAGCCGCAGCCAGATCAAGAATCAAGCTGGAGCGGGAGTTCATCTTCTTTCTCCTTCTTCAGCTTCCTACTCTTTTTTCTCTCCCTCTTTTTCCCCTCTCCCATATCTCCTTTTCTCCATGGGATCCTAGCATGGTAGAAAGGACTTGAGGTCTCCTAACATCCATGCTGGATCCGCCCCTGGCCGCAGGTGAGTTCTACCCTGAATACTCTAAATTCTTATACCTAATTTTTCACTTTTCATAGTCCCTAATATGGTGAATGGAGCATCCGATGAATACTCAATTTTACACCCATCTTGTTCACGATTTTAGCCATGTACCGAAATTACTTAACCAAGATGATAAGGTGGACAATTGATTGCTAATTTGCTAGACAGAACCTTCTTATCTCGAAACATACGTTGGTTTCTTATCTACAATTGAGCCTATGTATGTACATATATATACGTTGATTGTTTATCGACATTTGGCAGCGTGACCTGTGTCCTATATCGTCAAATCCTGGCTTCATCCCTACCCGTCACATATCATCTATAGAAGTTCACAACTGCCATTCCAATAGTTATATTTTAAACGGTTATTTCTTCTACTCGTTAGAAATGAGGTTACTCACAACGGGTCTCGTTGACACGTCACACCGATACTTATTTCTGTATATTGGAATTAATATATGGGCTAAGGTCCATATAGAGATTAATTATTTACAAAATCACAAAATGTCTCCTCATAAGAAGGCATGCATGTAAACATTTAGTACCACCTTACATATTTTAGGAGAGTGAGACCTCCTTTAAATGGAGAGTGCTCTTCTAGCCACTTGAGACATGTGTGGCAGAGAGAACTATAGTAACACGCGCTCACTCGCCTCGCCTCGCCTGGCACGGGCACGGGCTGAGCGACGCGCATACACGACTTGCACAAAACATAGTTTTTCAAAACACACTGAATAATACGGTGCGTGGAGCGGCATAGAGTCCGGATAAGTCTATCCGGTTTGGTTGCGCGAGTGGAGATCGTGTAGGCGTCCTTTTATCTCTATACAACCGAGTAGTCGCCTCCTCGCAACACATGCAAAATCAATCTAGGGTTTGTCATTGCTCGTAGTCGACTCCGTCCCGCTCTTCGGCGTGCACCGGCGATTGGGAGAGCAGGTCTATGGAACATTCGCATTCAACGTCCTGCACCGGGAGAAGGTAACAATAAGGTTTTTGGGAAGCAGTTCGTGCGACTGCTTGCTGGTCTTTCACAACGGCTCGTCTTCCTTTACACTCAAGAGTTACGTGCCGACGACAGCATCTAGCACTGCACGTTGTTCCTGTTACGCTCGAGAGTTACATGCCGACGACAACATCCAGCATTGCACATTGTTCCTGTGGTGCGTGCTGCTCCTCGTCAACCTGGATCCACAGCAGAACAAAAACCCTCAGTACGTGTTCATCATGCTTTGCCTATTTGATATATTCATGGTTTACTGTCTAGTTTACATGTTTAGATCACATTTTTTGGTTCTATTAATATATATGTTCAATGTCATGATTTATTTATGGAATAAATAAAATCTACATGTGCTTATATATCCAACAATCCAAAAAAACTTATTATAGTCAGTATGATTTTACTATGGCTGGTTTTGCCGATTCACTGAGGTCGGATAAATTTATCGGTGTGCACTTCAAATGATGGCAGATTAGGGTCACTCTGTGGCTAACGGCTATGAAATGCTTCTAGGTCAGTAATGGCAAACCTGAAGGAGTTCTTAATGCTGATCATTAGAAAGAATTCGAGGAGCCACTACTCTCTTTGTGGTATGCATTCTTAGCGTTCTTGGTGATCGTCTGGACGAGGTGTATATGCACATGACCGACTTTTAGGAATTGTGGGATGCACTAAATACCAAATTCAATGCAACTAATGCTAGCAATGATCTCTACGTCATGGAGCTGTTTCATGACTACAGGATGGTTGACAACTGTTCTGTCAACCATCCTGTAGTTGAGCAGGCTAATGAAATACAAACCATGACTAAAGAACTTGAACTCCTTAAGTGTGTTTTACCCAATAAATTTGTAGCTGGGTGCATTATTATGAAATACCTTCTTCATGGAGAAGTTTCGGTACTACACTCAAACACAAGAGGCAGGAGTACTCCGCTGAGAGGTTGATAGTGTCTCTTGATGTTAAGGAGAAAGCTTAGGAAAAATACGCAACATCTAAAGACGATGGTGGGCAGTCTAATGCCAATGTGGTGCACAAGGCCCCAAACAAGAACAAAGAGAAGTTCAAAGCCCAGTAGTCCACAAACTTCAAGAAGAAGAAGAAGAACAACAACAACAACAACAATAATCTGAACCAAGATGAGAGCACTTGTTTTGTGTGTGGCTTGCCTAGTTATCTGGCCAAGAAGTGTCCACAACACAAGGGGACAATTGGCAACACTAGAGAAGGAAGTGCGTATGGTAATTTACCTACTGTTTTTTCAGTTAATCAGTCTACTAACTGGTGGGTTGATACAAGGGCCAATTTACATGTTTGTGCTGACATCTTTTTATTTTCTTCTTATCAAGTTGCATAGGACTCCTCCATCCTAATGGGGAATGGGTCGCATGCTTCTGTTCATGGTGTTGGCACGGTAGATCTGAAGTTTACTTCGAGAAATATCGTGCAGCTAAAGAACGTGCAACACGTCCCTACTATTGACAAGAATCTCGTTAGTGGCTCCATCTATGTAGAGACGGATTTAAATTGTTATTTGAGTCTAATAAAGTAGTCATGTCTAGAAATGGATACTTTATTGGTAAAGGCTATGAGTGCGGAGGCTTGTTCCGCTTTTCCCTTTCTAATTTCTGCAAAAAGTCTGTGAACCATATTTGTGGCAGTGTGAATGATGAGGCTAATATTTGGCATTCATGTTTATGTCATATTAATTTTGGCTTGATGTCTTGGCTTTCCAGTATGTGTTTAATTTCTAAGTTTTTCATTGTCAAAGGTTCTAAGTGCCAAAGTTGTGTGCAATCACAGCAACCTCGCAAGCCTCACAAGGCTGCCGAGGAGAGAAGCTTGGCACCTCTAGAATTCCCACATTCAGATCTTTGTGAAATGAATGGAGTGTTGATAAAGGATGGAAAATGATATTTCATGACATTGATTGATGATGCTACTAGATTTTGCTATGTGTATTTATTGAAAATGAAAGATGAGGCTCTAGCCTATTTTAAAATTTATAAGGTAGAAGTAGAAAACCAACTTGACAGAAAGATAAAAAGAGTTGGTCTGATCGTGGTGGAGAGTTTTCTCAAACGAATTTAACTTATTCTTAGAGGAACATGATATCATACATGAGAGCACGCCTCCCTATTCTCCTGAATCTAATGGGATTGCTGAAAGAAAGAACCGCACGCTGACTGACTTGGTGAATGTCATATTAGATACCGCGGGTCTACCTCAAATCATGTGTTAAATAGAGTTCCTAACAGAAATAAGGACAAAACACCATACGAGGTATGGATTGGGAGAAAACCATCACTTTCTTACTCGCGAACATGGGGGTGCTTGGTGAAAGTCAATGTACCAATAACAAAGAAGGGCAAGCTTGGATCTAAGACTGTGAATTGTGTCTTTCTGGGATATGCTCACCACAGCATTGCATATAGATTTTTTTATAGTTAAATCTGATGTACTTGACATGCATGTTGGTATAATTATGGAGTCTTGTGATGCTACCTTCTTTGAGAGTTTTTTTCAATGAAGGATATACATAGTACTTCTAGTCAATCTTCTGAAATAATTTCCAGCTCAATCACACCACTAGAACAAACTGAACATACACATGAACTTGTCACTAAGGAGGATGACAATGAAGCTCCTAGGAGGAGCAAGAGATAAAGGACGGTTATGTCTTTTGGTGATGATTTCACTGTGTAACTCGTGGACGACACTCCTAAGTCAATTTTCGAAGCATATGCATCTCCTGATGCAGACTATTGGAAGGAGGTTGTTCGTAGTGAAATAGATTCCATTCTCACTAATGGGACTTGGGAGGTGACAGAGCGACCCTATGGGTGCAAACCTGTGTGGTGTAAGTGGGTGTTCAAGAAGAAGCTTAGGTCTGACGGTACTATCAAAAAGTACAAGGTTCGGCTTGTTGCAAAGGGCTATACTCAAAAAGAAGGCGAAAACTTCTTTGACACTTACTCACCTATTACTAGATTGACCACAACTTGTGTGCTACTTTCCCTGGCTGCCTCACACGGTCTTCTCGTTAATTAAATGGATGTTAAGACAACTTTTCTTAATGGAGAGCTGGATGAGGAGATTTATATGGATCAGCCTGATGGGTTTGTAGTAGAAGGTTAAGAAGGCAAGGTGTGCAAATTGTTGAAGTCTTTGTATGGTCTGAAACAAGCTCCTAAGCAATGACATGAGAAATTTGACATCTGCAGGCTTCACAGTCAATAAGACAGATAAATGTGTATACTATCGCCATGGTGGGGGTGAGGGAGTTATTCTGTGCTTGTATGTTGATGACATACTCATATTTGGGACAAATCTTGAGATGATTAATGAGGTTAAATCATTTTTGTCTCAAAATTTCAATATGAAGGATTTGGCAGTAGCTAATGTTATCTTGAATATTAAGCTAATTAGAGATGAGAATGGGATTACACTCTTGCAATTCCATTATGTGGAGAAGATATTGAGTCGCTTTAGCTACCTTGATAGCAAGCCTTCTCCAATACCTTATGATCCTAGCTTATTGCGCAAGAAAAAGGGAATTGCTAGGAATCAATTGGAGTATTCTCAAATCATTGGCTCACTTATGTGCCTAGCTAGCGCAACTAGGTTTGACATCTCCTTTGCTGTGAGCAAGTTGAGATGATTTACCTCTAATCTGAGAGATGATCACTAGCATGTGCTTGAGCGAGTGATGCACTATCTAAAAGATACTATGGAGTTCAGGCTTCACTATATTGGGTATCCTGCGATACTGGAGGGATATGGTGATTCTAATTGGATCTCTGATGTTGATGAGATCAAAGTCACTAGTGGATATATCTTCACATTAGGTGGTGATGCTGTTTCATAGAGGTCTTGCAAACAGACCATTTTGATGAGGTCAACCATGAAAGCAGATCTTATGGCACTAGACACTGCTACTGTTGAGACAGAATGGCTACTTGATCTACTGATGGATCTGCCTGTGGTTGAAAAACTGGTGTCGGCTAGTCTTACGAACTCTGACAATCAAACTGTAATTGTCGAGGTGAACAATTCTAAGGATAACATAAAATCGTCTAGACATGTGAAAAGACGATTGAAATATGTCATGAAATTAAGACTCCAGGATTATAATATTGGATTATATCCAAACAGCTAGAAACCTGGCAGATCCCTATATTCAGATGTTGTGGACCGATAGATTAGTGTTCTAGGTTTTTCTCTTTTTTTTATATGTTTGGTTTCCGATGAGCTTGCGATTTTGCTTATGATTTGCTGTGTTCTAGGTGGTTGCATTGTCATTTTCGGTATTTATTTGTTTAATTTTAAATTTTTTCAGTGGATCGTTTTAGGGTTTTGACCCTATGTTTTATGTGCAATTTTCATTATCGACTGGGAGTTGGAAGCTACTAGATTTGCAATAATTTTGAGCTCCTGGGTGATGTTCTTGGTTGGGGGCACATTAGATTTTGACTGATCTTTGGGGGAGTTGTCATTGTTTGATCTGTAAAGCTTCAAATACCCTGTGTTTGTGCTCTTTCCTGCGGGTGTGCATCTCATTCTACTGGTTAGAGTTGCCTCTTGCATTAGGATTTTAGGGAGCAGATCTCGATGATTATAGGTTTGGACACTGGATCTGGATGATCATATGTATTATGACTTTATTGATTCTCGGTGGTGCTATAGTGTACTAGGATTTGGTGGATCTAGAGTTATATTTTTCTTTGGAATTGTTTATAATTAATCATATGTTTTGTTAAATACAACTTGATTTATGATGCAACTTTTTGTTCCATACAGGAATTTTGAGTACTTTTATCTACTTAAATATTTTTCATTTTAAAAATCAACTTGCTATTTTTATTTATAATAGATGGCGAAATAGAAACGTGCAAAGTTGGACATTTCAAAACATAATACGTTGTTAAAATCTGATTCTATCTTCAATGAAGGCAATTGTGCTTCTGAATCCGATGAGAAGTCATATAATAATGTCAGTATATTTTGAATTGCTTATCAGATAATGATTAAAACTTTCATGTACTTTTCTAAAATTGGAAAGTTAGATGCAATGCGTAATTTAATTGTACTAAATACTTCTAACTGCAATATTGGCTTTAGAATTACTATATTTGTTACACTTGAATGTTACTCTATTCACTTCCCCATTTCTCTTCTTACTCATAGTGTGATAATTGTGTGTGCTTTGATAACTGAGAAACCTGCACAGTAAGCACAAAAGTTGAAGAAATCCTGAATTTTAGTAATTGACTTGAACTGCATATCTATCCGAGGTATATACTTGCTCCTTTCTTCTGCATTATTTCCACTTGAAGCTTCCTTTTGTTTATTAACCAAGAAATTTTCAATATCTTATGTTAGTAAATCAACATTTTGATCATTGTCTCATTATTCAATTGGATTTTGAAACTGTTTGTTCCTATAAATATCAAACAACTTTGTTCTTCAGTTTGATTGTATATACTAGTTTATATTGTACCCTGAGCAACTTTTTTTACAGTACTATAATCAGAAAATTACATGACTATTGAACTATAAATTTAATTAATATGTAATGTAAATCACATATTAATTACATAACTATTGATTTCAAGTGTACGAATTTGAAGTATGTGATTTTTTTCTAATTCAACATGAAAATATTTAGTACGAATTTGAATTTCATAGAATTAAATACCTTAGAAATTGGTGTACATTTACTCTGCAAATCTATATATGTGCTTAATTATACGGAATGGCTGAATGGCTGGTGATAGAAATTTGATGGCTGAATCATTCGTCTTTCAATCTGTTGATATTGTTTAAGATTCATGCAAGATTTGATTGGGCTTTGCTAGCTAGTTTGGCTTGTCGGCTTTGGATTTGGATTGGACTTTTTCATTGTTTTGCACATTGGTTTTATGTGGGACCCAATGATATTTTTGAAGTCCATGCCTGTACACGTTGCCGATAGAGAGGGACAGGACGAGATAACTCTCGTTCTCGTCGTCTTCGAGAGAGTGAGGCGACGTGGCGGCGATTCGCGCTTGTCGTCGTCGATTCGCCGACGATTTTGTGCCTCCTTTCTCCGATGAGTGTAGTTCTCGTTGTTTGCTTGTTTAATGTTTTGTGTGGTTGATTATTCCTTGATTTACATGGTGGATTTGGTATTTTCTACGTATTTGAATTTGATTTGTGAGCTTATAGTTGTTGTCGATTTGGATCTGTGAGTTGGTTCTCGTACTCGATCTAAGCTTCTTGTTCGATTCTGAGACAGTGAACCCGTGCTTTTCTCTTTGGATCTGACACAGTGAGCACCCTTGTTCCCTTCAGTTGATTTGGTTTATGACATATGTCATGAGAGTTTGTTGAGCAGTTCATCTATTTTTCTCCATATATTTAGGGTATTTTAGTTGTTTTCGTGGGTAATTGTTCTACGCAATTTTGTTGTACTGTGATAATAAGTAGTATGGATCCGAAATTCCAAACCCTTTTAAGTCCACAAATGTTGATTAGTACTGTTCACTAGGTTTATATTAGTGTGTTGGACCATCGATCCGGACTTTCGGAGCTTGATTAATTCAGTGTCATGGCCGCTGCTTAATTAGTAGCTTCCTCTGGATGAACAGTCTGTTAAACCCTGTATACAAGAAGTGAGATGTTAAGCTCGAATTGTGATTGGATGGACGTACGTAATTAAGTATCAAACCACATGCCATATATAGTCCAGTGTCGTGGACACCAGGTTGGCTAGTACAAATCTCATTGTTATGCACTTCTGCCCATTATTCACCTACCATCAAGAAAAGCAGCACATGTTGCTCTAGCTAAACTATTTATGAGCATTTTTAGCTTATTTGTGTTTGAGTTACTAGTTAAACTATTTGTGTTTAGTTTAATAGGTCTTTTGATTTGTTGTCCTTTTTTAATTTGATATTGAGGGCTATAATTATTTTCGTTCTTCTTATTTTTGATGTTGTGATTGTATAATCTGATGGATTCTTTGCCTAAGGATGTGATTTTGATGGAAACTCTGACAATGATGTAAGTTTCTTTCTGCCCTGAGTACTAGTTTCTGTTCTGCCAAATTTTACATAGAAAACTTTGCTTGTTCTGAAATTATGTACTGCAATTGGTATTCACATAATGCTTATTTTAGATTTACATTGTTTTTATATTAATATTACCATCTTTTAATTATGTAATTTTATTACATATGTACTGTAAATGTAGTAATTGCAATAAAAATTGTTGGAATACTTACTGTATTGATTTATATGAGTGTATTCATTTGATTAATTAGTAACCCAGTAGATCTTTAGTAATTTGATACCAATCAACGTTAGAACAATAAATTAAAGTTGTACTATTAATTATGAGATGAATCTGACTTAATCTAGTTCCAGTTTTCATGAAGTCTATATTGAATTTATAGTTTAATCAAGTACTATAACATTTGCATTTGTCTTGGATTGTTAAAAATTAAGTTTGATGTATTATGCAATATGCTTGATTGTGCTATAAGTTTCTTCTGGAGCAATCATTTTTTTATAAAAATTTTGCACAATTTAATTATTTATTTTTATCTAGGATGTGGATCTATGTTCACAAACACATTTAAATGAACCCTTGTGTGAGATTTCTGCGTACCAACTTTTGAAAACATTGAAAGTGAATCTTAGTAAGGCTAGAGACACTGATGATGATAACTTGAAGGTGATATATAGTTATTATGGATTCATATATAGAATAAAAATTATGTAATTCATTTAATAAGTTATTTCTGTTATTATTTTAGAAGAAAAGATCTGAAGAAGTTGACTTTGATAATGATATGCTCAGTAATCAAGCTTTGTACGAGATACACAAGGAGCAAATTATAAACATATTGAAACAGAAGCTAAATATTCCTTGCAAAATTCTGATCATAAATTGAAGGTAATTACTTTCTACTTCTTCATTCTTTTTTCTATTAGTATGTATAGAGTTGCATCTTTATTCCTTGTTTTCATTTTCCCAAGGCAAATCCATGAATAGTGAATTGAATTATGCAAATCCATTAACTAGATTCTCTGTGAAATATTTCTCAGACGCGCTTGGTTCTTTATCTCCTCATCACAAAACAGTTATCGAAAATCCTTGTTTATTGTACCAAACCTATAGCTCTTGTTGTATTTCTATTTTACAAGACTTATATTTTGACATCTATGTTTTTTTTCAGATTTCAGCACATCATTTTGTTGTACTGCAAACTAGTTCCTGAATTAAAATTACTTCTTGTCTAACTTGTATTATTATTATATGATCTTCAGTAATTAATTTGAATCTTTCCAAACTCATTTAAGACTTTTTAGTACATTGACATGGGACTATTCAATAGTATCAAGATCATTACAACAAGTGCGTTTTACTCATCTATTGAAATTCTTACCATTAGTTAATGTTTACTTTTTCATATCACTATGGTTGTCTTGCTCCTTGTTTTCTTTGAAACCTACACAAAATTAAATGAAGGTTATAGCTAGGATCAATCGTTTATGTAGTTATGCATAATAAAATTGATTTACATAACTTTTCTATTAAAATTACAGTGTTCTTACTATGTAATTTATTCAAATTTATACTGTAAGTTCTTTATAATTTCAAACTTTTCAAATCATGTAATAAAATCTACCACCAGTCATAGATTAAATTATCAATTGAATTGTAATTATACTGCAAATTTGAGAGTTCTAAAAATTCTGATTTTTCTATATGAGGTATTAATGTTGCCTAATGGTTCTTATGTGAGAATTAAATGATCTCATATTAGTACTATTACTTCAAAGTAACATAGATATTGTACTAGTAATCGTAAAGAACACATGTTCTAATCTAAAAGATTTATCAATTACAACAACTCTATATTAAATTTACAGTGTACTTAATATGTAATTCTATCAAAATACTACTGTAAACTATGTACTTGATTTTGAATGTGAAGTTGTGTCACTTTTAAACTTATATCTACACATAAAAAGTGAAGTAAGTAATGTTTGTAGTTCTGAATTTAATCTCGTTATAACACTATGTGGTAATTTAGATCCTGTAGTTGAACCATGCGTTCTATTACTTGATATTTTAGTTTTGTACTTTTGATTAATCACATCAAGAAATATGTATTTGAAACTTGCCCTAGGTAATAGTATTTCAAATGAATGATCTGATATCTATAATGTTCACTTCAAAATACTGATTTTACATAATCTAGAACCAAATTATACTAGTAATGTTAAAACACGTATTCTAATTTAAAATATTTATCAATTAACAAGTCTATATTAAATTTAGTGTACTTAATATGTAATTCTATTAAAACTCTACTGTAAATTATGTATTTGTGTTTGAATGTGACTATTTGACTTGCAAACTTGTATCTGCGGATAAGAAAGCATTCTGTGATCAATTCATCCTTGTGGTGCTGTTACATATTTAATATTATTCAGTACTGAAACAAGTCTATCCAAGTACTTTTAATTCACTTTTTTTTAAAAAAAGTTTGGTTTAGTTGATGAAATCTCTAAATATATTTGAATCAAACAAGTATTTCATTTTTGCCAAATGATGATATGGTAGATTTGAAGCAAACACATCAGATATATGCATGTCATCTAATGAGAAAATTAATCGTCTTTTGAAATGAAAAGATGCTCAAATTTCCTCAGCACAAACTTGCATAGACCTTTTGTATTTGCTGCATTTGATATTTCTCTCAACTAGTACTGATGACATCAGCCAACTTATATTCATTTGAACAGGTAAAATGCTTTCTACAAAAAATACAGTAATTTTTTCTGTAATTTTATCAGAAATGTACTGTAATTTTTGTTTTAAAGTATAGTAATTATAGATTTGATTAAATACCTGATTGAAGATTGTTCTTGCCACTTTCCTTACATTAAATGTTGTGAATTTGTTTGCATCCCACAAAATACAACTTTTAGAACTCAATTTCAAATCTCGCAAACAAGGAAAATTGTTTTACTTGATTTGTAGATGACAAAAATTTGACTAACTAATATAAATGATATGTGTGAACTCAGTTCGGAATCAGGTTTATACTGCAAGTCAAATATCTATTTGCACGATATTTCACATTTGACTCTCTTTAATGTTCAGACGAAATTACTTGTTAATGTAGTTATTAGTTCATGTCATAATCAAATGAAAGTTTCAATCTTGCCCTAAGAAATTTTATTTGGGCTTTAGAATGAACCTCATGTACGTATCTGACTATATTGGGCTCAAAAGAATTGGGACTCTTGGCTTGTTGACATGCTTTGGTTAATTTTAGGTCTTTTAATATGTTAGATATGTAATTGGGCTTTAGAATGGGCTTGTTGAACGATTCTTATTTTATTTGGGCCTGTAATTGGGCTCAGAAAAAAGCTGGGCCTTCAAAGCGTCATATTTGGAATTTTCTCTTTTTTACTTATATTTTGATGTCAAATCTTTTCAGCTGTTAGATGTTGATACTAAGGCTAAAAAATCTGCATGATTTGAGCCTCAAAAATCTTTCAAATCTCATATAGACAGTCCCTTTTTATATATAGTTGAGACGAACTGATGTCAAAGCAAGGGAAGTAAAGTGAACTTATTTCACTAAACAAATTGCTAGTGACTCAAGAAGTGCGGGGAGATGGAGAGCCGCACGGCAGAAGCGCCAGATGGGCCGAGGCCCGAGGGAAGCAGACGGAGGAACGTAGTAGTAGTCTCGGTCCGAAAGCAAAGAAAAGACGAATATCCTAAATCCCATCACAAAGAAGTAAAAAGAGAAAAAAGCAAGTCTGCTTCGTTTCCTCGCGCAGGGAGGGAGAGGGAAGACGGAACCCTAGAAATCCCCCCGATCCCTCTCGCCGGCCGGGGGATTCCCCACCTCGCCGCCTCCGACGCTCTCGAATTCACATCGCGCTCGCCGCCTGAGCCGCCGAATCCCGTGCCCTACTCGATCTGCTCGGGCGGGCGACTCCGGGAGGATATGGTGTTCTACTTCAAGGTGCGGCCCGAGGCCGGCGACTACACCATCTTCATGGGTCTCGACAAGTTCGAGAACGAGGACCTCATCAAGTACGGCTTTCCCGAGGACATCTGGTAACGTCCTGCCCGCTGCCTTATATCTTCTCTTCCGCTACGCTAGCTTGATTGATTGATTGCCCGAGGATTGGTAGGAGGTAGTCACGTGGTAGTATTGATTTGTGCTTTTTGTGTGGAAGAAATTCATCTGGTATGTAGAGGGATTTGATGGATGGATGAGTCGCATGTGTACGAATTGCAGCAGCTGGATAAAAACTAGGTTGGGCCTTAGTCTTGAAACTATTTTGTAGTTTATTTACGATCGCAGATTCTAACTCGTACATCTGGTTTTAGTGTTGTCTTGGTTCAGGAATTATATAGCTAGAGATGTATTGTGAGTATGTGGCTGGTCATTTTTACTATTTTAGAGGAGACGCAATTGATTCCTGGCAGAAATTTTTGCTACTTCTTGTTATGGATTGTTAAAGATTTGTGGATGATATCATACTGAACAATTCTGGTGACCTTGTGGTCTGTGTCCATCTGTATGATTTTCGTAATTTTAAGTGATGTTGTTGTGCACAGTAATATACTTTGTTCCCCTTGTGATTAGGAATTGCCTAGCTAGTGCAATTATGTGATACACTAGATGTATATAGTGGAGGCGTAGAGTTGTCCTATATTTTATTTGGGAATAACATTTCCAGGAATTTTTTTAAAAAACTTTGGCATAGTGTGCCTATTTGTACTTTTGGCCATGATTTAAATGTAAGATATTGTTGCTTCTTAGCTTCCATCCAGATCATGAAAGTTTCAATACATTGTCTTGCTTGCATTTTTTTGTGTTTTCTGTGGAAGAATCTATCCAACATTGTTTTATTTTGGTGGAGATATGTGCCACTGATCCATGAATAGATGTACATGTTTTCCTGGATTCAGCTGCAATGAATTTACTGTAGTGATTAGCAAATGATGCAGAAATAGTTTAGTTTTGCACTTTGCTTTCTGACCTTTTGATTTTTAACTACATCTAGACGCAAAAACATGTCCTTCAAGACATACAGCAAGTCATTCATCAAAATTTGAGCACCATTGTCTTAAAATATATTGATTGAACATTACATAGTGATATGTGTAGATTTGTCTCAAAAGTTGTTTCATAATATTGTAATTTATCAGGTCATACAAATATAGTAAAAATGGAAAGTAGTGGTTACCATTGCAGTTCAACGACTTCATTGATGTCCAAAATGACTTGTTTTGGTGAATAGGGAGAGTATTAATTGTTTACTGCATTAGTTTTGACGCACTTTGTCATGTGCATTACCTGTGCAACTTTGTTCCTTTTTGGCAGCTTAATTGGCGCTGGGTGGTACAATTCTTCCCTCTATGCTCAAGTTTGGTAGTATGAATTATGAATCTTTAGTGTATGATTTATTCAAATGCTAGTTTGCAAACTTAATACTTGTTAGTAGAAAATGTGGAGTTGATTATATATGTGTAGTTTGTTCAGGCACCTGAATATCCCTTGCTAACATTGGTACATATTGGTCTATCACATTTTAATGCATGTACTTGCATTTTTTTTTCATTTCAGAGTTCATCTTCTGTACATACAAAATTGATTTATAATGCTATATCTATTTTTAGATGTGGTTTGCTCATTGCATCTTCTTTTATAGTTGTTGAAGTAGCACAGAGTCATCTTATCATGCTTTGTGGCTCAAAGCTATTTTTCTTGAACACAGGTTCCATGTAGATAAGATGTCCTCTGCACACGTATATTTGAGATTAAATAAAGGTCAGACAATGGATGACATAAGTGAAGGTGTGCTTGAAGATTGTGCTCAGCTTGTGAAAGCTAACTCCATTCAAGGTTGGGAAAATTACATGATAATTCTGTAATACCTGGTTCAAACCTTTTGTTTTGCTTTTCCTAGTTTAGTTCTTGGTCAGACACATTTAATGATTTTTTTAATCATTTTTACAGGTAATAAGACTAATAACATTGATGTGGTTTATACACCATGGTATAATCTAAAGAAGACTCCATCCATGGATGTGGGTCAAGTTGGTTTTCACAACTCTAAATTGGTGAGAAGCCATTATTTCCCTTACTTCCTGTGTTCACTAGGCATGTGTAATTTGGTATATACCTTACACTTATTCGAATGCTTATGCATTTAAGATTTTAAGTTTGTCTAGTGTTATGATATCCGGGAAGTTCTGATAATAGACTCCTCTTCTACAGAAAAGTGACCTCCGTGAATTCTGTGTCTGTGATAATCTGTGGAAAATATGTTTCCTGTCAAAAAATATGTGGGCAAAATTAGAAGTTATGATTAGGGCTATCTGGTTTTCATTATTTTATGATAGAATTAGTTTTTAGTCTCTACATAATTTAGCTTTGCAAAATTGACTGTCTATTCATCTTTATTGACTATGCACCAATAAGAAACTTGTGCCACATGTCATGAGCATGACAAACATTGTTTTCTGTAATGACTTTTCAGAATAACTTCAATAGCCCTTTTTTTTATTGTGAGTTATTTCTATATCCTAATTTTTATTGTGAGTTATTTCTATATCCTAACATGTCAACATTATATAATGTGGTTGTTTTATCCTTTTTTAAATGCCATTCAACTTTGAAAGTACTTGATTTTTTTTTCATAGCCATTTCTTGTTGCCGTTTGCATAAGATTTCTTTATTGAAGGGTTTATTGTTGTGATTTCTAACCAAATTACTGGACACAGCCCAGTAACTTAGGTCCTAGATGTATCTCCTATTGAACTATCTTTTCAGTTTTTTATGTATCCTTTGTCATTTGTTCATGGAACGAGTATGTTTACAGGTTCGGACTGTCAAAGTAGAAAAACGGATTAATGAGATTGTGAACCGGCTGAATAAGACAAAGGTGGAGCGCAAGCCTGACTTAAAGGGTACAACACTTTTATCCTCAATAAGATGTTTGTTCTGCTCATATTTATAGATGTGTTTCTTATAAGCAGAAAATGACATGTTCGCTGAACATCTTTTCTTTTTTAGACGTAAAGACAGTAGTTTTCTTAACTTATAGTCTTCGAGGAGGCACCATGGTAGTGAGGAAGTGCGTGGGCTGGTGGTTAAGACATTTTTTGTCTAACTGCACGCTAGACAATTGATGATTGTCTGATGCCGATTGCCAAAGGTTAAACTTTGCAACTAGGCATGTGAAGAAATGGAAATGATGTTACGAAAACTATGGAAATAATTCTCAATTTTGTTGGTATCGGCCGGAACTTTGAACTTAGATATGCTGTTGTCTATGAGTGTGAACATGTGAAATGGATGATTGTCCCTAGATTTGAACCATTTGATTTCCACTGGCAATTGAGTCTTGTTATTTCATTCCTTTTTCTGTCTCGTTGTTACTTGTGATTGCATATTTGTTTTTACAGCTTAACATATTTTGCTACAGCTGAAAGAGAAGCTGTGAGTGCAGCAGAAAAGGCAGAGAGAAAGGTGCAGCTTAGAGATAAAGTAAGTTATATCTCATATTCCCATCCTAGATCTCATTTTATTTTTGAGTATCAGGCTATTAGCAGCTATATGCCTTTTTTATTAAGGAAATAGTTTATTCAACCCCCTGAAATATGAAACCAAGCGGTCCACCCCTTGTATGAAAACCGATACAATTTACACCTGAGATGGTTTTGTAAGAATTGTTGCCCATGTGGACCATGATGAGGATGATGACATGGCCATAGATTTTGGTTAAATATTTTTTTTCACTAGTGGGAAGAATGGTATTGCTGACTAGTGGTCTTCTGGCCAAGCCCGTCAAAAAGAGAAAAGAGGAGTGGTTATACCAGTTTGGTTATTGCCTACATAGCAAACAATCTCAGGGAGTAAACTGCATGGGTTTTCATATATGGTGCCATACTTCAGGAAGGGGCTAAGTAGACGAACCATTATTTCAGGAAGTTAGGTAGACCTTTTCTTCCATAAGTACCAGAAAATTGTAATTTATGTATGCACTGTTTGTTGGTTTCACAACAAGCATATCAGATAACTTATTAAATATGTTGCTCTTTATTTAATTTGCTGAGCTCTGGCGGCCTGGATGAATATTTATGGAATGGCATATCATTGCAACTAATAAAATGGCTTCTTTATTTGATTGCAGAAACGTAGGGAAGAGATGGAGAGGCTTGAGAAGGAGAAGCAGGCTGAAATCAGGAGTTACAAGAACCTGATGGTCCAAGAGAAGATGACTTCCAACAAGCAGGTTGCATCTGGTAGCAAGACCTTGGAAGAACTAGAAGATGACTTCATGTGAGAAGACAAAATCACCAATTCATACTGCCAGAGCTCTCTAAACTGTTTCTGTCAAAGACAGGACAACATCGCCGGGTTGCAAGCTTGGACAAGATGATTTCTGGGCAGGGCCGCCTTGACCTGTTATGCTACATACTCTAATTGGCCTGCATTGACCTTGTTTGATGTGGTGAAACAAAGGCATTGTGTGATCTAACTGTGGTTGATGTATTATTGATTAGTACATCAACCTGATACAAGATAATAAAATTCGCTTTCCTTGATTTTTCAACAATGATGAAACGTAAGAACTTTACCTTAGATATTCCATTCTTTCCCAGCAGCACACTTTGGGAATACAGTACTGACCCATGTAAAATTTCGGGGCGTTATTCTTGTCTTCTTTTTTTTTTTCCTTATAGATGATATTCTAGTCTTCCAGTTTAGCGGATTGCAGTTGCAATCTTCCAGGGTATGTTTTCTGCTATAACCAGTTCTTGTCATGTTTATGAAGATGAAGGCCCTTCCAACATTCTTGCTTGAGACCTCTTTTGGAACTGAGGAAGTTTGAAGGATTTTATGACAAATTGAACTACTAGTACTATCTTTGTTTTTGAAAAGGATGACGTTTGGACATCCACAGTCTCTAATGTATATGTATGTGTTTTATCATTTTCTCCTCAAACTATATGTTTATAAAAATATTAAATATATAACTATATAATAATGCGAATGAGTTTTTCATGACAAATCTACTAATAATTTTTCACATTTTGAATCTTAACATTTTTATCTATTAATGATTTATTTAGTGTTTCAAAAAAATATTTCATTTAAGATTTTAATGTTTTGTTCGCACATGCTCTGTGACATCATCCTTGTAAGAATGGAGGCAGTAATTCTTTCAAAAAAAACCTGTACAATTATATGTGTTCTTGAGAAGCCCTCATACGTGTGTGTGAGGGGGGAGCAAAGAAACACATTAGGCACCTGCTTTGGTGGTACTTAGGCTATTCTTAGTGAAAGGAAGGTGTCATTTTTGTGTTTTAAAGGATACCACATAAGCAATAAGATATTTAATTAATAATTAAAATAATTTCTACAATGCATTGCTTTATTTTTGCTATTTTATAGGTCATACATACAAGAGACAATATGTATTAGAAAGAGTGCAGACATGATTTCATCCAGATAAAACTAATTTCAACTCTCTCTTATATTAAATCCTTACCACATCCTCTAAAAAAATAAATTCCTTACCACATCATTCATATTAACCGAAACTTTCCTTAGAAGTGGCCTTACTACAATATCTGTTTCTGAAACCATCACCTCCAAAGGTACCTAAAAAGCTGTACAGTTTCAACGATAACGTGTCGATAATTTGACCAAATTGAAAAAAGAACATATCAAAATTTAAATTTCTAGCAAAATTTGTTTGAAATTGTTGATAACCCTAGCCTACAGTACTTAAAAGTAGCAATGTAGTATCATCTAGAAATATGTCAAGAGGACATGAGGATCATAAATACTGCATATCGAGATTTATAATTAATTGTCATGCAGATTTTTATCAATTTTAAATAAAGATTTAGCAATAGACTTTAGTTTTGAATAAGTTGCTTTATTTTCTTTGTTGATGTTGTGTGTCGTCTTTTTATCTACCTTTGTATTACTCATATTGAGACTTTATATCAACAACTATATAATAAATTGTTGTAACTTTGATGGAAACAAAGGCTGGGTTTAATGTTGATTATCTTAAAAAACTCAGATCAAAAGGATGCACCCCTGACCTGACATTCTTTGCCTCCGTCACACGGCTGGAACAAACACACATCATCCCTTCTAGAAGCCTCTCGCTGGAAGTGGGCCCCCACCTTCCTCATAAATCCCGGCTCTCTCGCAGCAAAGAGAACATCCAAGCGAACAAGGGGGAAGAGAAGAAAGAAGCAAAGCCATGGCGGCGCAGCAGCTGCTGCTCCTTCTCCCACTCCCGCCGCCTTCCAGAACCTTCTCGAAGCCCCTCCCCTCCCCTCCCATTCCCCTCCCCGGCCTCCGCCTCTCCTCCTCCTCCGCCTACGCCGCGCGCCGCCGCGACCTGCTCCGCTGCGGAATGAGGCGCTCAGGTGAGCCGCTCTCCTCCTCCTCCCCCTTCTCTTTGCCGCGAGGCCGCGCGAGGTGGATTGTGTTGGCGCGGGTGGTTCGTTGATTGATTAGGTGTGTGACGTGTGTGCTCGTGATCAGACTTGGTGGCGGACCTGGAGCTTGCCAAGGACAAGCAGTGGCAGGGGAGGCGTCCCAATGGCATATTCTGGATCTTGCTGCTCAATGTTGGAATCTATGTCGCCGACCACTTGTTCCAGGTACAATGACAGATTAGTTGGTTGTTTCAATCTGCACAAATCAATCAATGTGGGTTGCATTGTAGAGCGGCGGGCTAGAAAGTAGAAAGATTGCAGAAATCAGGTGAGAATGGAAGATGCAGCCTCAGAGTTGTTCATTTGTATATTAGTGTATATTCCAACCTTGCTATTTCACCCAAAAGGCTATATATTCCCTTTGGCATATTATGATTGTCATTACAAGCAAAGCAACCCTCAATAAAAGATCAATGGAAGAGAAATAAGAGATCATATTATTTTTAAAAAATCCAACCATAATAGACCAAAGGATGTATGCTCTGTTTATAAATCTCTGTAATACTACCTTATACGACACTATAACTTTTGGAAGAGGCTAATAGGCTGTTCCACTGACTTTAGGCCCTAGGGTTGGCTCAGAGATGTCCATGGACTCCTTCAGTTATGGGGAAGATTCTCTGCCGTTCAGAAACCAAAGTTGTAGTTTCTAACGTCGTAATAGGTGTCTTATGATTTTTTCTTACTTGATCTATATCTAAACAGCATAAGCAGCTAAGCACATATCTTGCAAAGCTGATTTATACACAAAACAACACAGGCACATATCTATTCTTCATCTGTTAAAATTTATCTTTACTTGTTGTTTCCTGTCTGCTTGCATTTCAGATTCAACATATAAAGGCAATGTACTTGTACCATGCTTTCCCTACTTGGTTTCAGTTTGTGACATCAACATTTTGCCATGCGAACTGGTTAGTTGTTACTCGTTACTCGATAATCCAGATTCCACTTCATTTACTTTTAACTTGTTGGTAAATTTATTTAATCCGTTTATAAAGGGACAAAGATGGTAGCAAATCTACATGTGTGAACTGTACCCTGTTTAACTTCCTTTTGAGTTCAATGGTCACTTATTCAGTTGTTCATGATCTATGTAGGAATCATCTGTCAAGCAATCTATTCTTTGTATACATTTTTGGTGAGAATCAATTGCTAAAACAAATGTTCTGCTTGATGGTGACGGTTCTGTTAGGATCACCAATTTATTCTAAATAATGCAGGAAAGCTAGTTGAGGAGGAAGAAGGCAGTTTTGCATTGTGGATGTCTTACATTTTGACTGGTGCTGGATCAAACTTAATTTCATGGTTGGTTCTTCCAACGACCTCCGTGTCACTTGGAGCATCTGGTGCTGTTTTTGGCCTTTTCACAATCAGTGTTCTAGTGAAGGTGACTATTTACATCTTGGTCTATTTCCTGAATTATCATATCATTTAATTAGTTTCAACTCTTTGTTCCCTTGTTGCAACAGATGTCATGGGACTGGAGAAAGATTCTTGAGGTCCTTATCCTTGGTCAATTTGTTGTTGACAAGGTATATCACAACACTTTCTTATTTCTTTACTTAGTCGTTCAAGTATTCAACTGTAGACTTGCAAGGAAAAACATGAACCAATCTTATATTTTTTTAGATGAAATATATATAAATCTGAAGGCAGGGATTTTTTTTTCCATTTTAAAAAATATTTCCCCATGACCAGTTTGTGTCTGGTTTTCATCAGGTTTTTCATTTTCAAAAAAAGAAAAGAAAAGAAATTGAGGTTATCAGCATTTGATATTTGGATCATTTATAGGAAAGCAGAATGTCTATTCTGCCCCCAAAAAAGGGAAACAGACTGTGTCAACCATTTAATCCATTAACCAACTCTTCTGAAGTTCTGATAAAAACAGATACTAGCCAAAATTGGTAGTTACATGTGATTTCTGGCTGAGATCTTTTTCCCTGTCTGCATGTGGGACACACAATGCATCCAGTATTTCAGTATTAGGTGTTAAATTCAGAAGTAAACAATGTCAGTTTGTCCACTCTGGGAAATGATTGAATTCTGCTAGAACTAGATCTTTAGTACGAACTCATGTAATCATAGATAAATACCTTTAGTTCCAAATAGAAGTCATTTTAGACTTGTCCACAACAAGTAATAAACTAATTTAAATGACTTTGTTGCGCTTCATTTATACTACATTAACCGGGAAATATGAGCCATTTGTTTGTGAAAGGTGTAGCATGTATTAGACAAGGGCAAACAGGGAAAAAAGATGAGAAAGTGCCTAGAAGTTCTAAAATGACCTACATTTAGAAAAGAGTTTGAGAACTTGAGAAGGCTAATACAACCTACACATGGAATCGAAGGGAGTAGGTTTACACCATAAACATCCATCCAGCTGTGATGGGACAAACCATTCAGGATTTACTTGCTTTTCCATCTGTGATATACATAAATATCTAAACATATGCATATATTTGATGATTCAAGGGCGATTTTGATGATCAATGGTGGTTCCTATGGGCTTTTGTAACTCTGCAAATGGTGTTAAGTTCTAGAATAGGTAGTCATCCCTGAAAAGAGGTAAGAGTGTTCTACCTCTAGCAACACATGTGAAGCATAACTTATGTAACTAGTCTAAGGGTGTGTTCGAATATGTAGGTTCGCAACTCATTCCCTTGCATGGAAAACGAGGTAGCTCATTAGCACAGGATTAATCAAGTATTAGCTAAAAAAACTTGAAATATAAATACAACTTTCCTAGAAAAAATTTTTACAAAAAATACACCGTTTATCTGTTCAGGAGACATGCACGTGGGTAACTAGGGAGTAGAAGATTGAAACTTGTAGTTTCGAATGCAGCTTTACTACTGCTACAGTAAATTAAAAGCTTTACTAACCGTGTACCGATTTTTTATATTCGTACCAATCTTTAAGTACCAAATTAACATTCTTGATTTACCCCTTATGGTTTGGTTCGTACCTTGATAGGTCATGGAAGCCGCACGCGCAACTACCGTTACCGGGCACTCACTGCAAGTAAACAATATTGCCCATCTATCTGGTGCTTTGATCGGTGCTGCCTTAGTGCTCCTGATAAATCGTATCCCTTTTCCATCTGATGGTGATAGTCCAAAATCTTCAAAGGACACTAGGGATAAAAGAAGCTAATTTATTCTCCATAGTCCATACGAAAATGGCCACCCTAACAAAATTAACTCAATGCATTTTTTTTCTTGATAGTTCTGTGTGCAAATTCAGCTATAGTTATGGTTTCTATTTGAAAAGAAGTCCTATGGAAGCTTAAGGTCCAATTCTGATACCTTGGAATCATTTTATGAAAATTCATTACAAGCACACTCTTATCTCAAGGGCTAAGTGCATTGCTGTTCCCAAAAAGAATAATAATAATAATAAAAAAAGAGTAACACTTTCTTGTGTCGAGAAATTATGTACTGAGGCTTCCAGCCGATATCAGACAGGACATGACATTTTGATTTTGGCATTGTGTCCAGTGAAATTCATAGCTGGGGAGAATCACTTTCCCTTGCATGGACTACTGTTCTATATATTTCTTGGTTTGCAGTTCAGAACTCCACATCATCACAGTCCTCTGGCATTCACAATTATGGTACGGTACACCAAAAATAGTAGCATTTCCACTGTAATCAAATCAATTCAGATAAGTGATTAATTAATGTGCTTAATTATTTGCCTCCCAGGATCAGCAAAACTGCTAATTAAGGTGATCACAGGCGAAAATTCCTGTATAAGAATCTCAGCTCTTGCTGTTTTTCCTCTCAAGGAAATAAAACAATCTTAACGGATGAGATATGTCACGATAAATTGATAAACAGAGCTAAGCGTAACAAACAAGTTCTCAGCTGGGGTTAAAAGATTTTCCATTTTTAATTGGTGTGAGCTTGAAGCGTTGTATATGTGGTGTTGCTGTACATTGATGACGACAATTTTAATTAGTAGTCATCATTTCATAGAGTATCTCCATCACAGGTGGTGTCTATCTGCTTCTAACAAAACAATGAAACCTTTAAATTTTTTTTTGAAATTTCCAAGAAAAACCTCTAAAATAATCAGAAAATCACATCCACTAATCCTTCCGTGCAGCCTCGTCCACAGCTCCGCCGCCGCAGCCTACTTCCTACCGGCGGCGGCGTGCCACGTGGCAGCATCACCGGCGTCGCGGCGGAGGCGGCCGCCGGTGGACGACCCGAGCCGGGCTGATCGCGTCGAGGGCCCTATCGGACATACAGCCCATCGTCAGCAAGCCGCCGGCGCTGCTCCTCCTGCTGCTCTTCTCGGCATCCGTGTGCCGTCCGTCGCCGCCGCCGCCGCCGTTGTGGTAGTAGTAATGGTGGTAGTACCCGGACGCCGCGCTGGAGAAGTTGCCGGCGGATGCTACGCCGTCCGCGGTGACCACGCTCCACACCACGCTCGCCTCGCTCGGCGGGTACACACACTCCAGCAGCTCCCCGCCCGACGCCGCGTCGTCGTCGGCGGCGCCGGGGTCACGCCGGCCGGTGGCACATGCTCTGTTTAGTAGCGACTGCTCGGGGTTTCCTGCGCCGCCGTCGTCCCGCGCCGCCGTGCTTGTTCCGGCGACGATGGTGAAGGTGGGGCTCTGGTTCTGCCGCCTCGTGGCCGACGCGAACATGTCCAGTGACCTGCGCCGCCGCTCGTCCACCGCCAGTGCGGCGGCGGTGGCTCTGGGGTTGAACACCCGCGCTGACACTTCGCCGGAGTCGGCGGCGCGGATGCGGCGAGGCTCCGCGAGCTGCAGGAGGGGAGGAGGCGTGGCTGTTCCGGCATCGAACATGTCGCCGTCGCACATTCCACGGCTCACCGTCGTCGTAGCGACCGCCTCTCCGGCGGTCTGTGTCCTCTTCCTTCCCGGCAGCGCCGCGTCCGCCGCCTCGGTGCTCCGCTTCTCCCCACCGAGGGCGACGCCAGCTGCGCGCGCTTCGTCGCGGCGACACTCGTCGGCGTTCACCGCTTCCTCCACGCCGCCGGCGCAGGCGCACGCAGCCACGCCGAGCAACCACCGCAGAAGAAGGTTATGCGACGGCGAGGACGCCTTCGTTCCTGGCGTGCACAGGTCACCTCCTGTGCCGGAAGGCTCCTCCCTCTCGACGCCGCCGGCGGCGGCGGCGGCGATCGCCGGATCATCCCTCAGAAGCGCGGAGCGGCTGTTCCAGCTGGCCTCCGACGAGGTGGTGGCCGCCGTGAGCGTCGTCGGAGCAGCCGACCAGTACTCCTGCTGGCCGCCGCCGGTCTTGAACGCGGACGAAAGCGAGGACGACGAGCGGCCGCACCACAGCGCGTCGACTTCGTCGGCGCCGCTGAAGTAGCGCTCGGCGGTGAAGACGCCGATCTCCTCCTCGACGTCCTCGTCCTCGCCGTCGCCGCCGCCGCTCTGGTGCACCACTGCACTGTCCATGTCTATGGCCACAGCTTGTGTGGTTGAGAGATCAGGAGATGGTTTAGTGAAGCGAGCTCACTGCTCATGCCAAAGGTTAATAACCACACGTACAATTGCAAATTGTAGATGAGACAATATCAAGGGCTTTAGGGTCTTTTTCGAGAGAGAGAAAAAAAAGGAAAGTGGCAGTGAGGAATGATGACTAGCAGTAGCAGATGCTCATACACGAAAATGGGAAAAAAGAATATATAAACAAACAAATTATTAAGAGCAAGATGCTCATGCGTTAATGCGTCGTATATAACTAGTTGAGACATAATTTTTGAAGTGTAAATTCCTAATCTCTGTATCAACTGCTTTGCACGATATTATTATACCATTACTAACTACAGAACACTTGATGACACATCGTGCGGTGCAGCGGAATACTGATATATGCAATACAATTGTAAAATTTCAAAACATACAAAAATGTTATCTAATGGTGTCAAAGATAATGATGGTGTAACTTCTGATGGCAATAACATTCTACACTAAGTGAATCACTCTATGCTGATTTATATACTAATTAACGAGGAATAGTATTACAAAACGAATGGTTGTGATTAAGCATGAAAATTATTCAATGACTCTTCTTTCTAAATGATATAGCTCAATGCATGTTAAATTATTGGTTGCAGCTATATAGGATATAAAGATATCTTGTACATACAACGAATACACTCAATATACACACCAACTAACGAATATCTAAAGCAATTATAGAAAAAAAGTCCATATATTTATAATAGTATTAAGCCTACATTATAAAATCTCAGCTTCAGATTTATTATATTTTAGCCTAAAAAGACAATAGAAAATTTAACAGTTTTAAAAGTATAAATTTGTTACAGTTTTACTTTTTTTTCTTCTCTGTATGTATGTATGATGAATCTGAAGTTGAGCCTTTACCTTTAATATAAAATTCTAATAAAAATGAATGCATAATTGTTGATGTGCACAATGATATTAAAATTATTGAAGTAGTACGTGATAGATACTTGTCAATGCTAAGGATGTCTACAAAAATAGTTGTGCAACAAAGAAGATCGATCTTGAAGCTTCAATATTCGTGACAACGCCACTAAGAAGAGGCGTGGCTCGTACCACGCCGTTAAGGCTCGTATCGTCGTCTATATAACCAACCCAATTGCAATTAGTAAAAATTAAATCAAACGTTTTTACCCATCCTGCCTTTAAGTATGATCCTGATAACGTGCGAAAACTCAAGCATCATACACATCGTATTTAAAGAAATGGTCAATTAGATCAACGTTGTATCTGGCTTTGAGATAGAAGGAATCATCTTGAATCTAACCTAATGTTAAAACTCAAATATTACAATGATTGAGGAATCAACTCTAGAAATTTGTCAGGGTGTCATGAGCTGAATCCGCTTGAGCAAAACAATTATTGAACTAAAAACAAGTCATATTATTAGTTGTTGCAAAGCCTCTGTCATGCTAAATGCAGTATTGATGGAATGTCTTGACTTGATGTAGACCTAGGCCCCATAATATGCTTTGACTAGAATTTCGTGTGTAACACAAATTTGTGCTGCTTAATTGGAGACCTGATCCGTCAGATATGGTAGGGTATAATTTTGCGTCTAGATACAGCGGCAGTTTACCATCCACATGCACAATATATATGTCAATATGCATGCCTACTTGTTGGCAGGGGAAGGCCACATATCATTGATATACTAGTTAATTAATTAATGGTATATTGTGGGCATCGAAATGAAATTGTTTGTCATAGTGGTTCCAAACAATCTGTGATGAATAGTGACATTTTTTTTGTTTATTGACATTAATCTGACATATTTGGCATACTGCTGTAGCCTAGGGGACCGGCGCTTTGTATCTTTTATCTTTTTAATTCTTTTATTATAATGAAGATGTACACATATGATGCACATTACCATACTCACACCAGAATATGTGATGTTTAACATATATAAGCCTAAGAATAAAGGGCATAAAAATAAATTCATGAATCTTACTTAAATTTCTAGTGAAAGTGCACTAGTATTCATATATAATTGTAGGTACCAGGATGAGTCATCAACTCTATTCATGAGTCATTTTTTCTCTTCTTTCTTATACTCTTAGTTGATTATCACAGTGTGGAGATTAATTATAAGTACCATATACCCACACGGCTATACTATCCGACTGATTATAGAGGATAGATTATATGCAATAATTATGTAACGGTTTAGGACTTGAGTATTACGTTTCCTTGTGTATTAAGAAACGGCTTATAGTCCTGAACTGTTAATATTGTAGATAAGGTTTAGGAGACTTATGCCGTGTATGGTTGAGTCTCTATCTTGTAATTCTGTCCTCTTGAGCTATATAAGGAGGACAGGACGTCCCTTGGGGGATAACTTTTTCGATAATAACAACTCGATCGTCAGATCAATACAATACTCGACGGATTTAACCCCCAAAACAAGAGTAGGGTATTACTTCTTTTAGAAGGTCTGAACCTGTCTAAACCTTTATCTCATAACCCATCCACTTTAGATCTTGTGCGCTACCCCCTTTTCTTATTGCCGAAATCAAGTTTCGACAGTTGGCGCGCCAGGTAGGGGCTGCGTCAAGTTTTTCGCCGACAAGTGTGATGAGATCTACTTCAGGCATCGACGACTTCGTCTTTTCACCAGGATAGGCATACCGCTTCGGCAGCCTCGACTTCATCACCAACAACTCTGGCAAGATCTCTTTCCTCGACTCGGATTTGAACCAGTTGGGAAGAGATAACTAATCGGCGCCGTTAGGGTTACCAAACGCCGCCGAGACCTACTTCGATCTCCTTTCTTCTGAGTTGGCTTCAAGCCACTCGGGGGAATCTTCAACACTAACTCCTGCACGTGACTTTCCCAGCAAAACATAGGCGTACTCACCGATTGTCATGCAACTTCCTCCAACACCCACGGAGACATTCAGATCTAGATCCACCTCTTCCCAACCTAAGTCAGCTTCGAAGGCAGTCGTGCCAGTTTTCAGGGAGGTCGGCGTCATGCTTCAACCCATCGATTCTTATTCATCTACCGAGATCACCGATTACATCAGCTCTTCTGAAAATTACGACGACATCACCACTGAGTACATCGACAACTCCGAGTTTGACGATGACTACACCCCACTTTTCTTTGATGTTTTCATGGCGGATGTTGGAGAGACCGACTCGGCCATGGCCTAAAGGGTTGCGGAGGAGGAGCGAGTCAAGTTTGACAAAGACCGCAAGCGTAAGGAGGAGGAACACAAACGCAAGGGAGGAGGAAGACAGAAGAAAAAGAGATTTGGCTACGGCCAGGCATGCAGCCCGTGATGCTATACTTTAGATCCGTGTCGACAATACTAATGTTTTTCTCACGCCACAACAAAACGCGGTCGCGGTAGTTACCCTTATTGATACCATCATCGACGCGGCTCCACCCAACGTGACTCCAATCTTAAACAAAGTGAAGATCATGGTCGTGGCTACCGTACCTCAGGGCGTAGGAACCAGTCGGCTAGTTGATGAATCCACTGTGAAAACACCGGATGGTAGTCGCCTACCGCTGCTACGATCCAGAGATTACTGGAAACCTGAGCGCAGCAAGACCCATGCCAGGTCAAATGAGTACCGTCATCAAGAAGATAGAAGGCACCAAGACTAGTCAGCTGACTCCCATGATCGATACTGTATCCGACCACCGATTCATGACCAAATTCATCACGGTAACTCCAGTTATCAGGGCAACTCTCGGATGCCTACACCTAGTGACCTAAGGGACGTACTCGACAAGCGGTATCATGAGCGCAACAACCATGCCCATCGCGAAGGACGAAGACATTCACTCGACAATGGCGACGAAGGAGTACCCGCTTTTACTCGAGATCTGCGTCGAGTGAATTGGTCGAGTGGTTTTAAACCCACTAGGATCGAGAAGTATGATGACAAGACCAACCCTGAGTCATGGCTCACCGTCTACACCCCTCGCAATTCGCGCAGCAGGAGGAGATAACAAGGCCATGGCTAATTATTTACCAGTGGCACTTGCCGACTCAGCCAGGAGTTGGCTTGCCAGCTTATCAAGGGGCTCAATTGACTCTTGGAGCGAACTTCGTGACCACTTCATCGCTAATCTCCAGGGCACCTTTGAGAGGCCCGGAACTCACTTTGATTTATACAACATGATCCAGAAACCCGATGAATCATTAAAGGATTATATCCGATGTTTTTCGGAGAAGCGCAACAAGATTCCAGATATCACTGACGACGTCATCATAGCAGCTTTCCAGAAGGGCATTCTCAACGAGCTGCTCATCAACAAATTTGGGTGCAAACCTCCAAGGACGGTCAAGAAATTATTCAAGACGGCTAATTCTTATGTTAAGTCGGACGCCGCCGCCAAAGCATCACGTAAAGACAAGCAGTCGGGGGGCAGCTGGCGACCCAAGAAGGATAATGGCAACAGTAGCGACAACGGCAGCCAAAAAGATCGCAAGCGTAAGCCCGAGGATCTAGTGGCCACAACTTCCAATTACCAGCAGCAGCGTTCATGCGTCAGCACCTACAACAAGATTATGAACGCCCAATGCACACATAATCCAAATCATAAACATGCGACCAAGGATTGTTTCATCTACAAGCAATTCGCCGAGCAGTACGCAACACAGCTCAAGAAGCCGTCCGACGACGAAGGAACTTCAGGGCATAAAAAGGACAACAACGATGGCAGAATGGGTCCTTTTCAAGATCCTAGAGCTGAGTTAAACCATATTTTTGGAGGACCACTCGCCTATGAGTCCAAAAAGAAGCAGAAGCTGACCAACAGAAAAATCAACGCAATTCAGGCCGAAGTACTGCAATATCTACAATGGTCCAAGGTTGCTATCACGTTTGACCGCTCGGATCACCCTGACCGAGTGGTCCACCCGGGACGGTATCCCCTGGTACTAGACCCAGTCATTCATAATGTCAAGTTGAAACGTGTTCTCATCGATGGTGGCAGCGCCCTCAAGATCCTCTTCGCCAAGACACTAGACGAGATGCAAATCGCAATATCCGAGTTGAAACCAAGTCCTACTCCTTTTCACAAAGTTATTCCAGAATTGTCATGAACACCGCTCAGATAGATTACTCTCCTGGTCACTTTCGGCACTTGGAAGAATTTCCGCAGAAAAAATATTTGTTTTGAAGTTGCAGACTTTAGGCAGCCTACCATGCTATCTTAGGACGGTCGACTCTCGCCAAGTTCATGGCTGTTCCACATTACACTTACCTGATGATGAAGATGTCAGGCCCACGAGTATATATTTCCCTTTGCAGCAACATCAAGCAAGCTCTTACATGTGACGAAGAAAGCTGTGACATGGCTCAAACTCATGAGAAGTTGTTTGGCCGACAGGAGATCCGACTGGTTGTGTCTACATCTGAAGAAGGAGAAATCCCGGCTAAAAAGTTGACTAAGTTGGGAGAAGGCGACGCCAAGACAAGAAGATTCCACTTGATCCTATAGATCCCTCAAAAACCATTGTAATAGGCGTCGAGTTAGATTGTAAATAGGAAAGCACGCTCATCACCTTTCTTCAAGCTAATAAAGATATATTTGCATGGAAACCTTCTAATATGCCTGATGTTCCTAGAGAGGTGATTGAGCACTCATTAAATGTTAAAGAGGAGGCGAAACCTATCAAACAACGACTTCGTCACTTTGCATAGGATCGAAGAGATACTATCAAGGAAGAGCTTGCCAAGTTTTTGGCGGCTAGGTTCATCAAGGAAGTCTATCATCCCGACTGGTTGGCTAATGCAGTCTTGGTACGGAAAAAAGGGGCAATGACGCATGTGAATCGACTACATAGATCTCAATAAATCTTGTCCTAAAGATCCTTTCAAACTACCTCACATTGACCAGGTCGTTGATTCAACTGCTAGCTGCAAACTTATGAGATTTCTTGATTGCTATTCGGGATATCGTCAGATCAGCTTGAATGAGTCCGACTGCTTGAAGACTTCGTTTATCATCCCATTTGGAGCCTACTGTTATTACGATGCCGTTTGGTCTCAAGAATGCAGGGGCTACATATCAACGCATGATTCAATGATGTTTGCAGACACAACTCGGGCAAAACGTGGAGGCTTATGTTGATGATGTTGTTATCAAGACCAAGTGAAGAGATAATCTGATTGTTGATTTGGAGAAAACCTTTCAAAATATTCAAGCCTTCAAGATGAAGTTAAACCCAGAAAAATGTACCTTCGGAGTACCGTTAGGAAAGCTGCTTGGTTTCATGGTGTCTCATCGAGGCATCGAAGCCAACCCGGAGAAGATTAATGCCATATGAAACATGAAACCGCCAAGTACTCAGAAGGATGTTCAAAAACTTACTGGGTGCATGGTGGCCCTCAACCTATTTGTTTCTAAGCTCGGAGAACGAGGCATGCCTTTCTTCAAATTGCTCAAGAAAACGGACGATTTCCAGTGGACCCCTGAAGCTCAGAATGCTTTTGAAGACTTTAAGGATTTTCTTACAACGCCATCTGTGCTAGCTTCACCACATCCTCAAGAGCTCTTATTACTTTATGTGTCGGCAACTTTTCAGGCGGTTAGTAAGGTTTTGGTTGTTGAACTGGAAGAAGAGGGTCGAGTCCAGAAGGTTCAGAGGCCTATTTACTTCATCAGTGAGGTGTTGGTTGGATCTAAAACACGCTATCCTTAGGTACAAAAATTATTATATGGAGTTTTAATTACCGTAAGGAAATTAGCTCATTATTTTCAAAATCACTCGGTTACGGTGGTTACGTCTTTCCACTCGACGATGTTCTCCATAATCGTGAGGTTATGGGACGTATTGCAAAGTGGGCTTTGGAGTTGATGGCGTTAGACATTACTTTCAAGGCACAGACGTGAGTTAAGTCTCAGATTTTGGCTGATTTTGTTACCGAGTGAACCGAGTGCCAAGTAGATGTGCCTGCGGAGAGATTGGAGTATTAGACCATGTATTTTGATGGGTCTAAGAAACTTACTAGCACGGGGGCTGGAGTGGTTTTAATTTTCACGACTATAGAAAGGTTTCGATATGTTCTTCAAATTCATTTTCCAGTATCGCACAATGTAGCTGAGTATTGCTTCATGGGTTACGTCTTGCCGTGTCATTGGGAATACGGCAGTTGGTGGTTAATCAAGTGATGAAAGATTGGTCTTGTTTGAATGACAACATGGCTGCTTACCACCAGGAAGTTCACAAGCTGGAAGATAAGTTCGATGGTTTGGAATTATCTCATGTTTTGAGGCATAATAATGAAGCTGTCAATCAGTTGGCTAATTTTGGATTCAGAAGAGAGGTGGCCCCGACAAATGTTTTTGTTAAACACCTTCATGAGCCAATTGTTGCTAAGAAAGAAGCTATTGAAGATGATGCTATGAAACAAGTATCTATGCTTGATACCGACTGAAGGATGCCTTTCATCAAGTTTTTAACTCAGCAGAAGTTGCCTCAAGATCGTGATGAAGCTGAACAAGTTCGACGTCGTTGCCAAAGTTATGTAATGGTTGATTCTGAGTTATATAGGCGAAGTCCATCTGGTGTTTTGTTGAGATTTGTTACTCCTAAGGAGGGCCGGTAGTTATTGTAGGATATTCACTCGGGAATATGCGGCAGTCATACTGCAGCGTGCATCTTGGTAGGAAAAACTTATCGACGGAGATTTTTCTGGCTCACGGCTGTTATAGATTTAGATAAAGTTGTTTGGACTTGTGAAGGTTGTCAGTTTTTTGCTCAGTAAATTCATGTTCCATCTCAAGAGTTTTAAACTATTCTGCTTTCATGGCCTTTTGCTATTTGGGGTTTGGACATGGTGGGTCCTTTTAAGAAGGTGCCAGGACGTTTCACGCATTTTTTTGTTGCTATCGACAAGTTTTTCAAGTGGATTGAGGCTAAGCCCGTGGCGACAATTACAGCTGACAAAGCTCGCGATTTCTTCATCAATATTGTGCATCGGTTTGGTGTCCCAAATAGGATTATATCTGACAATGAGACTCAATTCACAGGAGGAGTTTTTAAGGATTTTTGTGAAGACTTTGGGATCAAAATATGTTATGCATCGGTTGCAGATCCAAAAAGTAATGGACAAGTTGAGCGTGCTAATGGTATGGCTCTTTAAGGCATCAAAGCTCTTGTTTTTGGTAGATTACGCCCTTATGTTGGACGATGGGTGCAAGAATTGCCTTCAGTTTTGTGGTCATTGCAAACCACACCCAGTCGGACTACAGGTCAGTCGCCTTTCTTTTTAGTTTATGGGGCTGAGGCTATGTTGCCAAGTGAGATGGAGTTTGAATCTTTTCGGGTTTGCAATTTCAATGAGGAGCTTTATGACCAAGATCGCGTTGAGGACTTAAACCGACTAGAAGAAGCCCGTGAAGCTGCTCTTATTCAATCGACAAGATATCTCCAAGGACTTCGGCGTTACCATATTCGCAATATTCGATCGCGGGCATTTATTGTTGGCGATATGGTTTTGAGAAAAATTCAGACAACAAAGGATAGGCACAAATTGTCTCCGTTATGGGAAGGGTATTTCATAATTGTTGAGGTCACTTGGCCAGGGGCTTATCGGCTAAAGTGTGAAGACGGATGGATCGTGGAGAATTCTTGTAATATTGAACACCTTCGGCGTTATTATACCTAAGCTATTCTTTTGTATCTTATTTCTCTCGAATGTCGATGTCAAGTAAGTTGTCTTCTTGAGTTGCCAGCCGGGTGCTATCAATAATAGTAAAGTACAAAGTTTCCTATTGGTTATGACTTGTTTATATTTGGCTTATCATTGATTTTTGTTTTGATCTGTGTCGAGTGGATAAGGACTGAAAATTTTTTGAAGACTTAATCAAGTTTTAAGCTTGGTATAAGTTGGAGGAGAATTTTTAAGAAGTTAAAACTGGATTTAGTATTCAAGACATAAACATAAATAAGTCGATACATTACAAGTCAGATTACAAATATGCTTTTTACATCAGGATTCTATCCTTGGAAGTTTTCTAGTACATCTGTAGCTATCTTCTTGGCAGATTCTTCAGTTTCGTTTATCAGATCCATGGCTTGCTCATCTGAAGTGCCATTAGCGAAGCCATCTCCTATAGTGCTTATATCCACTCGAGGACACAAGGACTTTGTCATTGCCAGCGCTTGACTCGCACCCATGGCAGCTGCTTCACTAATGTTTTCCAGATACATCTCTGGAGCCCTTTTGAGTTTTTCAAAAATCTCAGGGGCATCTTAAGAGCTTGAGCCCAAGCCATTCTGAAAGATTGCGTTCAAGATCGGAGCTGTAGCTTTTGCGATATCATCCCTGATGTTTTCAGCCCTCTGAATTTGTTCGGTAAATACTTTAAATTGGGCTCGAGACTTTACCTTGTGTGCTGCAAGATTGTAAACAAGCAGGATTTATTAAACATACCATGAGTAAATTTAAAAGTTAGAATTAGTGAAGTTACCTTCAAGCTCAACTAAGGCCTTGGTCTTGTCCATTTCCAGTCGGACGTTGTCATTCTCGGCTTTCTTTAGCTGGGCCTTCAAGATTTCTATCTCTGATAAATGAGCTAAAACATAAAGATATGGAATTAGCAACAAGGATTAATCGACGACGAGTGCAAATAAGATGGTTGTATTTACCTTCGATTGATCCACGATACTCCAAATTGACATCACGGAGCCAGCTAATTTCTGCTCCCAATTCTTTTTCCCTGGATATGATGGCTTCTTTTACTTCTTTGAGCTCTTGTTAGACAGCCTACAGGGTTTTTAAGTACGACACCAGTTTTTCCAAGGTCTCCGACTTAGCTTGAGATTGGCGATATATTCTCTACATACAAAAAATGATTAGCTGATATCATGTTGAGAAGCAATTGGATAACACGGGTTTCACTTATGTTCAGCAGTCGGGTGGATTTTGATAGTCGGGCTACTAGCAGATTACGTTCTTCGACGTCTTTTTGTTTGTTCAATATGATTCCATGAGCATGGCCTTCCGAATCACACCATTGGATCTTGATGGGTGGGAGCGAGTCTTCTGCTGATTTGATACAAAGTATTTCTTTGTCCCCTCCGATTATTGGTTCTAAAAGGAGAAAAATTGTAAGTATTCAAGACAAATGCTGAATTCAAAATTTAAATAATTAAGAACTCACCTATGATTATTTCTGGACGCTCGCACGAAGGACCTTGAACTCTTTCATCTGTGCCAGGAGTTGACTTTTCTTGATCTTCTTAGGCGGATGTATCTCCAGTTGGCTGGTCTTCATTCATGTCTTCATCATTGCCCATGGAGTGGTCTTCAACTGGTGGTTCCTGGTTGTTAGGGGCCGGATCTCCTTCACCCAACTAGTTTCCAGTCGGGGGCTCTTGTTCGGCTGCTGGATCAGAAGACCCCGACTGGTTTTCAGTCGGGGGCTCCTGATCGGTAGTCGGGTTGCTTGAACCCGACTAATCCTGAGTTGTATCCTTGGCCCCAGATCCTGTAGCTTCTTGGTTGTTAGAGCCTGACTCTCAGATTGACAAGTTGAATCAATATCATGGGGTTTTCTGTAAGTGTGTCGCACATGATTGGATCAAAACGCAGTCGAGAGTATTCTTGAAGGCAAAAGATGCGGCAAAAATAGAACAGGAGTAACGCCAGAATTTGGTAAGCCCCGAAGTCCTCATCGGCCTAGGATCTATATCGGCTCAAAGCTAGTATCGGCCTAGAGTTCTACATCGGCCGATGGGGGTTATCTCAAACCAACCACCAATAGCAGTCGGATTCTTGTTAGATTCGGGAAGATCTTATCCAGAGAAGACCGAATTTGAGGAGGATGCGGCTTGTATCTTTTAATTAGGATAAGTTTGTTAGTTTCCTTCTTATCTTTAGGAAAGTTTGAGTCGTATTCTGTTAGGATTTTTGTTAGCCTATGGGTATAAATATGTAAGCCCGTAGTTCATGTAATTTTTATCACACGATCAATACAACTTCGGCGCATCGCCAACCTTTTTACTTTCGTCTTCTTCGGCGAGTTCATGCCCTTCTCACGAGGGGTAAGTCTCGTTATGGCTGCCTGCGTTGTCGGGGCTAGGGCTTCGACGTTCTGATCTCGTCAACGTAAGCACCTATTATCATATATCTTAGTCAATCTGGTTCGGCTTCTCGATTTAGTCTTATCGGCCGAGATTCGCTTTAGGGTTTATGCCGGTATTGACTAAATTGCCTTGCTAGATTAGATTGGCTAAGGTATCCACCACCCTGAAAATCAGTCAAGGGCTTGATTGTCTAGGTCTTGCGTTTCTTCTCATACTTAGTGCTGCATCAGTTCGTTTGACCTACTAAGTCGTGATTAGAACCGTAATCTCTAGCCTGCTTGTTGACTGCCAATAAGGGTTTCATCGGGGTTTCAGCCGGTGAGTTATCTGGACGTTGCATCGGCCCAAGAGTTTTACATATAGATTGGATCTGGCCGATGACAACAGAGTATATATTGTTTATCTGCTTGTTGAGAGTTTATGCCATCGGACCTCCGGCCGATGTGTGCTTTAATCTTCAGATCAATATTTGTTTTATCATATGATCGGATTATGCTATATTATATTGCTATATTATCATGTTATCGTCAGCCGATCGCCTCTATATAAATGTTTGCTTAGTACACAGCCGACGGTTCGAAACCCTAACTACATCGGCTGGTACCGGCATCGGCTGGGATTGTGCCATCGGCCCATCGGCTGATCGGTTGTTTTCGCTATCGGCTTATCGGCCGATACGTTTTTGCCCTATCGGCCTATCGGCCGATAGACTTTCTGTTCTGCTATTTTATATATCTTGTCAGTGGCAGGATCAAACTGACTGGCACGCCGCGCTTCATCAATTTTAGGACCTGCACTGGAGCTAAGCAGATCTCCCAGGCCTTCGTGTGTCCGCACGCCGGATCCTCATCGGCGGTACGGATTTGGCGTCAACACATTTTTGGCACGCCCAGTGGGACCGTGTTCTTGACAACAGATTTTTACACGGTTCGTGGAACCCACAATTGCAACAATATGTCTGATCAAGAAGTCAAGGCCAAGGAAGAACAATCCCTCCAGCCGATGGATAAAAAGGAAGAACAATTTCTCAAGCCGGTAGAGGAAGAAGAAGAGCTGATGGATGATGAGACACTTCAAAAGACAGTTGATGAAATTGTTCGTCGCACTGTGTTTGCTCGATCTGGAGTTTTGGTGAGTACATTACATGTTTGATCGAGAAGATAGTTCCCAGAGTTATTGCATTAAGAGGTCAGACTGGGGGGCAAATTGACGAACAATTTCAACATCGGCAACAACAATATTGGCTCGGGGGGCAAGCATATCAGTATGGTGGGTTACAACAACAATATCGGCCAGGAGAAATTCAAAGATATCAGTCTAAAGAAGATTGGGCCGATATGATTGCAAAGGTAACGGAGGAGCAGTTTGGGATTAAACCTAAGGATCAGATTTCTGTGTATCGGCCGCCATATCCTGATTGGTTCGACAGAGTTCCTTTTCCAGGCCGATACAAAGTTCCAGACTTCTCCAAGTTTTCAGGGCAAGATGATATATCTACAAGAGAACATATCAGCCGGTTCTTAGCTCAATGTGGGGAGGCGTCGGCTGAAGAGGCTCTGAAAGTTAGATTATTTCCGTTGTCTTTGACTGGATCGGCCTTCAAATGGTTTTCGTCATTGCCGCCAAACTCGATCAGAGGTTGGGCTGATCTTGAGAAGCAATTTCATCAGTACTTCTTTGCTGGGGACATAAGTTAGAGTTTTCAGATTTGATTTTAGTCAAACAGCAAGAAGGGGAATCGGCTGTGGAGTATATTCAAAGATTTCGTGATGTCCGCAACCGATGTTATAGCTTGAGCCTAATGATGAACAACTAGCAGATCTTGCGTTCCAAGGGTTGTCAGCGCCTATAAAAGATAGATTCTTTTTCCATGAGTTTGACAGCCTGGCTCATCTAATACAGAAGGTGTCGGCTTACGAGAGCCGATGTCAAGAAGAAGAGAAGAATCAGTTTTGGGGCGATCAAGGCAAGGGTAATTTTGAAGCATGACTTCTCATACTCCAAAACTGGGGGGCATGTGTTAACACCAGAATTTGGTAAGCCCCGAAGTCCTCATCGGCCTAGGATCTATATCGGCTCAAAGCTAGTATCGGCCTAGAGTTCTACATCGGCCGATGGGGGTTATCTCAAACCAACCACCAATAGCAGTCGGATTCTTGTTAGATTCGGGAAGATCTTATCCAGAGAAGACCGAATTTGAGGAGGATGCGGCTTGTATCTTTTAATTAGGATAAGTTTGTTAGTTTCCTTCTTATCTTTAGGAAAGTTTGAGTCGTATTCTGTTAGGATTTTTGTTAGCCTATGGGTATAAATATGTAAGCCCGTAGTTCATGTAATTTTTATCCACGATCAATACAACTTCGGCGCATCGCCAACCTTTTTACTTTCGTCTTCTTCGGCGAGTTCATGCCCTTCACACGAAGGGTAAGTCTCGTTATGGCTGCCTGCGCTGTCGGGGCTAGGGCTTCACGTTCTGATCTCGTCAACGTAAGCACCTACTATCATATATCTTAGTCAATCTGGTTCGGCTTCTGATTTAGTCTTATCGGCTGAGATTCGCTTTAGGGTTTATGCCGGTATCGACTAAATCCCTTGCTAGATTAGATTGGCTAAGGTATCCACCACCCTGAAAATCAGTCAAGGGCTTGATTGTCTAGGTCTTGCGTTTCTTTTCATACTTAGTGCTGCATCAGCATTTGATCTACTAAGTCGTGATTAGAACCGTAATCTCTAGCCTGCTTGTTGGCTGCCAATAAGGGTTTCACGGGGTTTCAGCCGGTGAGTTATCTGGACGTTGCATCGGCCCAAGAGTTTTACTATAGATTGGATCTGGCCGATGACAACAGAGTATATATTATTTATCTGCTTGTTGAGAGTTTATGCCATCGGACCTCCGGCCGATGTGTGCTTTAATCTTCAGATCAATATTTGTTTTATCATATGATCGGATTATGCTATATATATTGCTATATTATCATGTTATCGTCAGCCGATCGCCTCTATATAAATGTTTGCTTAGTACACAGCCGACGGTTCGAAACCCTAACTACATCGGCTGGTACCGGCATCGGCTGGGATTGTGCCATCGGCCCATCGGCTGATCGGTTGTTTTCGCTATCGGCTTATCGGCCGATACGTTTTTGCCCTATCGGCCTATCGGCCGATAGACCTTCTGCTCTGCTATTTCATATATCTTGTCAGTGGCAGGATCAAACTGACTGGCACGCCTGCGCTTCATCAATTTTAGGACCTGCACTGGAGCTAAGCAGATCTCCCAGGCCTTCGTGTGTCCGCACGCCGGATCCTCATCGGCGGTACGGATTTGGCGTCAACAGTTACTTGTTGGATTTTCTGATTTTAGGTACTGATCATTTTCTGATTTTAGGTACTGATCTGGCCTTGGTGAAGCGATATTAACCTTCGGAGTTTGGATTTCTTTGTCTTCTTCATCCGAGTTGTCAATAATCAGCTTTCTTTGCTTACTAGCTCGTTTGCTTGAATCCTCTGTGGCAACCCTCTTGTTCTTTGACTGAGGTCTGATGGTTAGCCCGCCAATCGATCGATAGCTGCTAGCCGAGTGTGTGCAGGGAGCTTGATGGCTGATTTTAGGAGGCTGGGAGATGAGAAGGGCATTTTCCTACAAGGATAGTTTTTCAAGATATGTCATTGACAAATAAGAATAACTGAAGTTGAAAATAATTTGTGAGTTAGCTTACTGGAAGTGGTGGCCGATGCAGACTGATAGGGGCGACTGACAGCTTGTGGCCATAATAAACTACGATCCCAGAGGAGAAGATTTTGTACATGTATGAACATAAAATCTGAAAATCTAAAGATTCACGGTCCTCATGGTTTGGATCGGTTTGCCCTTCATATTCAAAGTCTGGTTTAGATCTTTCCTTTATGGGAGCCAGTCGGCATTTGATGAAATGCCGAGTGACTTGTTCCTCTAGGAGGCCTTTACTTTTGATTTCAAGGATTTTTGATAACAAGATATTGGCCTCAATAAATTCTTGGCCTTCCGGCTGGGAGTTCCAGTGGGCTTGATGGACTAGCGGAAGGCCGACAAAGTCGAGAAGGCTAGGAGCTGGGTTGGAGATATAAAACTAGTTGGCGTGCCAACCCTTATTGGAAGTTTTCAGTGGAAGAAAAAAGTAATCCCTGCGGAGAGTTCCACGGAGTTGAATTCCGGAGCCACCAACGACGCAAGGGTTTTCTTTGGTTGGATGAGCTTTAAAATAAAACATGCAACGAAAAAGATTGAAATGGGGGCGGATTCCAAGGAATGCTTCTCAGACATGGATAAAAATGGCAATATGAAGAATGGAGTTCGGATTCAGATGATAAATCTTGATTCCATAGTAGTCAAGGAGGCCATGAAAAAATTCAGAAGTCGAAAGAGCAAAGCCGCAATAGAAAAATTGGGTAAAAACTACGATTTCACTGGTATTAGGGGTTGGAAATTCTTCACTGTAAGTCAGTCGCCAGCCGATGATTTCTTTTGCTGGGAGAACGCCTTCTTTAACCATTTCCTTCAGGATCGATTCCTTCATGTCTAAGACTGCCCATTCCTCGAAAGGGATTTTTCTCTCTTCCACCATGAGCAGAGTTTGGGATGGAATGGATGTGGATTTTTGGATTGTGATTTCTGGAGAGGATGGAACAGGGGGTGTGCGCAGCAAGTTTTGACGAAGCTTGAAGCGATTTGGTGGATGGATTTGATGGATTCACGAACCCTAGTTCCGACGGCGGTGGTTGTGAACAGGAGCACGAAAAGGGGATTTTGGAATGCGAAGCGGCGAAGAAGAAGAAGGAGCAGTCTATTGAAATTTTTCAAGGGTATCGGTGAAGTCTCTGTTTTGGGCCACGGTCCATAAAGAGATGCACAACCCATGTATTAGGTGTGACCTATCACGTGTCTCTAGAGATTTAAGCATATTTGTCTTGACAATATGCATGTGCTCTATTGCCAATACCTTAAAAAATCCTTTTATACAACAATTACATAACTTTTTAGAAATTATACGATGCAATTTAAAAGGTGGCAAATAGTGAAACTTTATATATAGCTGTTCTGCTAACTTTTTTATAAGTTATAGGCACTGTTTGGATTTTTACAAAGCAATTGATTTTGTGATATATCAACGCTTTTTTGGTCACAGATGTGTGCGTTTTTTTATAAAAACTAGTATTATGGCTTAGGCTAATTATATTTTGGTCATTTTATATAGGCAGTTGGTAAATCTGTTTATGAGTTATATTAACTCATATTTTATGCCACAAATGTCATATATTTTTAAGGGTGGTGAGATTATGTGTCTTATAGAGACTTAGGCATATTTGCTTTGGCAATATGTGCACAATATGAAGCCAGTACCTTATATTTGTTATGCAACAAGCTTTGTTATTAAAGTTATTTGCTATGTTATTTTCTCAAAGTTCTTTTAGCTTAGGCTGAGCATGTTATTTATATATATGCTTATAAAACCACTCGAATGGTTGGATTAATTGAGTTCTTGACTATATGCTTAGTTTGTTCAACTAAACACATAATCAGGGGCTACACCTAATTAGGTGCATCTAGTCAATATACCTAGGTATATTTTTTATTGCGATTTTTCAGCCCTTCATAGCCTTTGGGATTGTTGATAGCATTCTGAACACTATGGCAGAGATGATAAAAGCACTCGGCCATGGAGTAATTTGGCTTGAGATAGAATTATTTCTTCGACTATGAAGGTTTCAGGGGCTACTGTGGAGATTATGGGTATCATATACCCACACGGCTGAACTATCCGACTGATTATAGGGGATAGATTGTATGCAATGATTATGTAACGGTTTAGGACTTGGATATTACGTTTCTTTGTGTATTAAGGAACGACTTATAGTCCTAAACTGTTAATATTATAGATAAGGTTTAGGAGACTTATACCATATATGGTTGAGTCTATATCTTGTAATCCTGTCCTCTTGAGCTATATAAAAAGGACAGGATGCTCCTTAGGAGGATAACTTTTTCGATAACAACAACTCAATCGTCAGATCAATATAATACTCGGTGGATTTAATCCCCGAAACAGGAGTAGGATATTACTTCTTTTCAGAAGGTTTAAACCTGTCTAAACTTTTGTCTCATAACCTATCCACTTTAGATCTTGTGTGCTATCCTCTTTTCTTATTGTCAAAATCAAGTTTCGATACAGAGCTTTCTCCTTTTCTTTTAAATTAGCTTTAATTTTCAAATACTAAATTATGGCACTTAGTACGTACTCTTTCGGTTATAACTAAATATTTGACAGTTAGGATGAAAATCAGCTAAACTTTTAATACTTTGGCCGTTAATTTATGTTAGAATAAGATTATAAAATCTTGTATATTTATGGTTTTACGGTATTACTACTTTTTAAGGTAAATCGATGCATACTCCTCCATTTTAATTTACTTGTTGCTTTAGTAAATCTCACACTATAAACTGTGTGGCAAGTTAGATGGCTATCTTAATTAATTACATCCTAATCATCTTTCTCAAAGTAAGCATTAGTATTCTTTGTGAGTGTGAGAAAGATCTCTAAAATTGCTTTGGAAGGAGAGAACGTGCAATAAGTATTTTGATAAAAGTTTTAAATATTAGAATGACAAGTAGATTGAAATGAAGGGAGCATAAGTTTTTAACTAAGTATTGAAGATGTTATTGACGATCAAAGTTTTTAAAAATTGACCAAATCTTGTCCTAAACGGAGGGTGTTGGTTTTACTCCCCAAACTAATTAGTTAGATCACTTAGTCCACTAAACTATTTTTTATTTCTTTAACTATGAAAAATAGTTCACTTTACTCTTTAATAATATTTCTCTTTTATGTTAAGCTTTATGCATGTTCTGTTCTAGACTGAAATGTTTGAGTCCTAGATGGCACCATTATCTTATTTTCAAATTTTTTTATTACTGTTGCCTGAACTTTAAAATATTGATATTTAATCAGTTTTAAGTGTTTTCGACCTATGTAAATAGTGAGAAAATATCTTTTTAAAAAATGTTGAAACGCTAGTAGTTACAATGCATCTATCACTATTTCAAAATTTCAATGTAAAATATGACTTATATATATAGAGAAATGAAAAAGAGAAATAGCATTAGATCAGAGTAAAGGGAACCGTTTTTAGTAGATCAGGTTGTAAAACGAGAAAAAAATATTTTAAAGGTGAAATGCTCCGGTGAAATTATTCGGGTGAGTAAAATGGATTTTTTTCTAGTTTTTTAAATCCAGAATTTTTACAAGGGCCCATAATTATTGGCCCAAGTAGTCGCGGCGAGATTGCTGTTGTGTTATCTATCACAGTTTGGCCCTTCTGGGCATTGGACCATCCAGCCGGCTTTTCAAAAACTTGCACGGATTTGGGTCAAAACTCAAACTCGCCTGGCACACTTGGCACTTTGGCAGCACTGCAGCAGCAGCCACTACTAGAAAACTCATTTTCGGCGTCGAAGGGGTTAAATTTTCGCAGGCGGGTATGGTCTTCGGAGCCAAAATCCCGCTGGCAAAGACGATACCCGGGGTGGAGGGGACGGTCCGCCTGCGAAGATTGATCTTTGCAGGCGGACCATATAAGCAACGCCTGCGAAAATCTATCTTCGCAGGCGGCAGGCGACGTGCGCCTGCGAAGATCGATCTTCGCAGGCGCCGCTTATATGGCCCGCCTGCAAAGATGCCCCTATATAGTCTTCTTTCTCCCCGAGCCCTATTCATTCTCCTTGAAGTTTCTCTCTCCTAAAGTGACTTAAATATAAGGGGGAGGTTTTGAACTTCAAATCTTCGGGGGATTTTTCTACAGTGCTTAGATCTACTCATTTCCACGCTAGGTATGTAATTTTTTAAGCTTTTAGACCTCAATTTGTGATGGATTTATGCATGCAAAATTGTGAAGGAAAAGCTCCATGTTTTTTAATTTACTTTCTTTTGATATGTTGATGTTAGATGTATATGTAATACTTGATGTCTCTTGTTGTAGTGGTTTAATGTGGTAACATAAAATCTCATTTTTTTTATTTTGCTATCACATCCACCTCCTAGATCTAGATCTTGTCATATATATATGAGAGAGAATAAAATTTTTAATGTCTATTTATTTGGTGCAATCAAAAAATAATTATATTAGTTTGTAATATGTCGATGATAAGATTTTGTTAGATTTTCCTAATATACTAATTTGGTATGTCTGTGTAAAAAAATGAAATAAACTTTTTTTTATTAATTTACAATTAACCTTCAATTAGTTTTGAATAGCGATATGTTTTTTCAATAAACCCTGCAAATTTGGTATTAATAGTGCAAATATTTTATGTTCATTTTTTTAGAGATATGGAAAGTCGGGAATGGATGTATCATTGGCCGAGGTTTTTGTCTCCATATAGAGATGAAGTGTCTAAATTTATTGGTATTGCGAAGGCACACGCTGAGAAGAACAATATGAGTAAGATAATTTGTCCATGTGCTGATTGTAAGAATGAAATAGCCTAGGAAGATGCTTATAAAGTGAAGGAGCACTTAGTAACTCGTGGATTTATGGACAAGTACGAAATATGGACACGTCATGGCGAAGAACAAGTGGACGGGCCTGAAAATGTAGTTCCGGCATAAGTTGAAGACATGGTGCACGACGATGGTTCTGTTGAGGACAAAATCGATCTAGAGGAAATGTTACAACATGCAGAACCCGAGGTGCTGATGGGGTCGGCTAGAGGTTTAAATAACTTTGAAGCTTTACAGAAGGCAGCTAAGGAAGTTCTGTACGATGAGTCGAAGGGCTGTGACAGTGAGTTCACAACACTACGGTCAGTTCTTGAACTTATGAGGTTAAAGGCGAGACATGGATGGTCTGATACCAGTTTCGACAGTCTTTTAGAACTTCTGCAAAAAAATGCTCCCGAGGCCTAACTCACTACCATCTAGCACATATCAAGCGAAGAAACTCATATGCCCCCTTTCACTTGGTGTGGAAAAGATTCATGCGTGCGTTAATCACTGCATACTATTCAGGAAAGAGTACGCTTCTTTAGATGAATGTCCAACATGCGGTGCTAGCCAGTACAAATCGAATAGCAATACTGGGCTAGAACTGTCTGACAGAACTGAGGGAACTCAGAGAAAAATCCCGCAGATTGTGATGTGGTACCTTCCTGTCAAAGACCGCATTAAACGGATATACTCAAATCCTCGAGATGCGGAACTAATGCATTGGCATGAAGAAGGGCACAAGAAGGATGGGATGATTCGACACCCGGTAGATGCTCGTCAGTGGATAAACTTTGATGCTCAGTATAGAGAGTTTGCTAAAGACCCACGGAACATTAGGTTTGCCCTGAGTACTGATGGACTTAATCCTTTTGGAGACATGAGCAACTCACATAGTACTTGGCCAGTGCTTCTGACTATGTATAATCTTCCTACCTGGCTTTGTCAAAAGCAAAAATACGTACTACTCTGTATCCTCATACAGGGACCCCGTCAGCCTGGTATTCATATTGACGTATTTCTTGAAACATTGTTGGAAAATATGACAGATTTATGGAAAGAGGGATTGAAACTATGGGATGAGTACTTAAGAGAATATTTCACAGTGAAAGCCATCATCTTCGTGACCATTAACGATTATCCAGCAATGTTTTCAGTTTCAGGTCAAATTAAAGGTAAAACAGGATGTGTGATCTGCTTGAATGGAACGTACTATAGGTATCTTCCAGGTTCCAACAAGCTTGTGTACATGTGGCACCGGCGGTTCCTACGCACAAATCACAGGTACCGCAAGATGAAGGCGGAGTTCGATGGCACTGAAGAGACTGATCCTGCACCAAAACCTACATCGGGGGAAAAAGTGTGTGCAATGACAGAGAAAATTGTTTGCGAATTTGGAAAAGTGACTAAGAAACCATCAAAGGGGAAAAAGCGCAAGAAATCCGAGAAGACTAAGAAACCAGAGGATAGTAAGAAGCAAGATGATAGTACGAAGCCAGATGATAAACTCCCTCCCCCATTCAAGAAGCATTCCATATTCTTTAAGTACCTCCCGTACTGGAAAGATCTGGAGGTTCGGCATGCCATAGATGTCATGCATCTAGAGAAGAATGTGTTTGACAACATAGTTGGAACATTGTTGGACATGCCGAAGAAGACTAAAGATGGTCTGCAATCACGGATGGACCTAGTCGAGATGGGAATCAGGGAAGAGTTACACCCTCAAGAAGGAGAGAAGAATGGCAAAGTATATCTTCCACCAGCCTGTTTCACACTGACACCTGAGGAGAAGAAGTCATTTTGCAAATCACTCTGCGATGTCAGAGTGCCCATAGGTTTCTCATCAAACATCAGTTGACTAGTTTCCATGAAAGATTTGTCGGTATCTGGTTATAATTCACACGACTGTCATGTCTTGCTCACCGTGTTTCTTGCAATTGCAATAAGGGCCATAAAACCGGAGCATTTAAAGGTTGCTATCGCAAGGTTGTGCTACTTTTTCAACGCAGTGTCACAGAAGGTCATTAGTCTCGAAGAGTTAGGAAATCTCCGTACATTCGCACATGAGACATAGTGCCAACTTGAGATGTGTTTCCCTCCATCATTTTTTGATATGATGGAGCACCTCATTGTTCACATAGTGCCGCAGATGGTTGCGCTTGGCCCATTGTACCTCCATCAAATGTGGTCATACGAGCGTTACATGGTAGTTTTGAAGGGTTACGTCCGAAATCGTGCACATCCAGAGGAATCAATGGTTGAGGGTTATAGTACTGAAGAGGTTGTTGTGTGCTGTATCGATTACCTCAGAGATGGATATGCAATTGGAGTACCTGTGCCCCGACACGAGAGCAGATTGAGTGGTAGGGGAACCATAGGAAAGAAGAGATTCGTCACCCATGATCACAAATCATTTCAAGAAGCTCACTTCAGCGTGCTTCATCAGTTTGCTATCGTTGAGCCTTACATCGACCAACATATCGAACTACTATGAGCTAACAATAAGGGTCGCACCACCAAGTGGATAATGAAAGAACACAAGCGTCTCTTCATAGATTGGTTGCGAGACCTAGACTTTCCTGAGGGACAAACTACCGATGAAATAACTATGAAGCGGTTGGCTTGTGGTCCATCAACAACAGTAAATTCTTGGCAGGGATATGACATTAATGGATACTCGTTTAGTACAAGAGCCCGAGATAGTCAGACCTGTACGCAAAACAGCGGTGTCCGTGTGGAGGCAATTGATGAAGCGAGGGAAAAACAATCATACTTCGGGTTTATTGAAGAAATATGGGAAATCGACTATGGGCACACAATGCAATTCCCCATATTTAAGTGTCAGTGGGTAAAATACCCGAACTGGGTCAATGTTGATAAGTTTGGTCTTACTATTGTTGACCTTGCGAGTGTGGGTCACAAGGATGACCCTTGGGTACTCGCCAATCGCGTGGCACAAGTGTTTTATGTGAAAGACCCTTCAAATTTGAAGAAAAATATAGTGCTACCAGGAAAACAAAAGATATTGGGAGTGGATGGGGTTGAAGATGTCGAAGATTACAATCAATACGATAGTATGCCACTTTATAATCAATTTGTATAAAAGATTAAGAATGTCGAGACATCTACTCAGAAGACCGTGAAGCCTTACATGCGCACGGATAGTGTGGGCAAAAATGTTAAAGGGTAATGATTGTTGAGTGGCATGTAAGCATCTAAGAAGTTATTAGTTACGTAATGGTGGTATGTAAGGGGATATGTGTGCTCATATTGCAAATTGATGAACAATTGTACTCAACATTTGGCATATTAGTTTGTACTAATTTTTATGTGCAATTACCATTTGTAGGGTAAAATTTACAGTTTTTTATATTTTAAAAGTTTTTTTAAAAGAGGTTTCAAAATTTAGTAGCAATTTTTTATGTGCACTTACCATTGTTTGAAAATTTTTTACATTTGAAAAGTAATAATATTAAGGTTTGTATATTTGTATGTACAATTACCATTTTTATTACAACTACTATAGACATTGACAAATTACAAAAATAAATTAAAAAATAGTTTGAAATAAATATATTCACCTCTGTCACAATCTTCGCAGGCGGACGGACCGCTTGCGAAGACTGTTATGCCGAGTAAGGTTTACATCTTCGCAGGCGGACGGTCCGCCTGCGAAGATAGTAAAAACTATCTTCGCAAGCGGACGGTCCGCCTGCGAAGACGATCTTCGCAGGCGGACGGACCGCTTGCGAAGATAGTTTCCCTATATAAGGGCCCGCCCGCGGCGCCAAAACTTCTAAGTCCAGGCAGGAACCCTAGAAATTTTGGCACTGTTAGGCTGCCAAATTTTTTCGCCGCCACACGCCTCCGCCGTCCTCCGCCGCCGGCCGCCTGCGACCATCGCCCTCCGACCGTCGTCCTCCGCGCGTCGCCGACCTTCGAGCTCGCGCCGGCCGTCGTCCTCCGCTCCATCGCCGCCGCCGTCGTCCTCCGCTCCACCGCCGTCGGCCTCATCGCCGTCGCTGGTCGCTCCACCGCCGAGCTCCACCGACCGCCTCCGCCGCTCCACCACTCCGCCGCCGCCGCCGCCGACCGTCCACCGCGCGCGAGCTCCACCACCGCACGCGCGCGAGCTCCAACTTAACGCCGCCCGCGCTCCACCGCCGTCGGCTCCTCCACCGCCACCGACCGTCATGCCGCCGCCAGCTCCACCGCGTCGCCGGCCCTTCCACAGCCGCCGCCGCCACCTCTCTCTCTCTCGCAGTCGCGATCTCGCGGCCGAACGGCTTCATCGGCCGGTCGTCGTCCACGAGCGAAGACGTCCTCGGCCGAACGACGTCTTCGGCCGGTCGTCATCCACGGCCGAACCTCGTCGTCGGCCCGTCCTTCGTCGTCCACGGCCGAACCTCGTCGTCGTCCGTTCGTCGTTCACGGACGTGTGTGCATGTGGGTGTTTGTTTTTTATATGTGTGTGCATATGGCTGTGAGGGGGTTTATATGTGTGTGCATGTGGGTGTGAATGGGGTGGGTGATATGTGAATGAAGGGTGGGCGATATGTGAATGAGGGTTTATATGTTGATTGTGAATGTAAATTTGAGAATGTGGGTGATATGTGAATGAAATTGGGAGGGTATGTTCAATTTTGCAGGATATGTGAATTTGTCAAAAAAATTTTAATAACATTTGGGAGGGTATGTTCAATTTTTTTTATAACATGTGGAGGATATGGTCACCTTATTAATTTTTTAGCAAATTAGTTTGTACTAATTTAGCAAATTAGTTCGTCCTAATTTTAGTTTGTACAAATTTAGCAAATTAGTTTGTACTAATTTATAACATTTTACAATTATGTACACAAGTTTTTATTATAACCTTTTGCAATTATGTACACAAGTTTTTAATACACAGTTTCGCAGAGTGTTCATATACAGTTTATTTTTATATTAGAAGTTTGAAACGATGGCCGACAGTACTAAAGGGACCGAAGAGAAGGGTTTAGGGGAGGAAGAGCCGTCCCTTCCTATTGTGGTTGTTCCAGAACCAACGGTCCCACCGGAAGATAGTTCCGACAGCGACGTAGCTGACGATGAGTACTCGTCGCCAAGCGATCCATGCCCAAGCCCGAAAAGAAGGAGAAATGGCGACGGTGAAGAAGGCGACAAGGACTACATTCCCCCTAAAGAAGGGGTAAGTAAACTTAATATGTAAACTGTTAACCGTGATAACTATTAGCACGAGCTAATTCGAAACTTTGATATATACCTTCTCGTAGGAAACAGCGCCACGGCGATCAAAACGGGAGCCGAAGAAAAAAGATCCGTTGAAAGACGACGAGGTCCCAGCTAACACAACCGGCTCAGAGAAAAGCGAACAGTCAGCAAAGGCGAAGAAAAGGAGAGGCGAGAGAAGCGTGAATAGAAAGGATGAGGGGTTCCATGTCGTTACCACTGTTTCGCCAAAAGGAGAGCCGCTCGCCCCTAAGACGGCACGTGCGAAATTCAGTTCACAGTGCGGCATAATAGTAAGGAAAAAGATCCCCATCACGGTAAAGGACTAGGATCATGTATCGAATGGGGATAAGGAAGTCCTATGGAAAGAGTTGAAGAAAATCTTCCAGTTCCCAGATGGATCAGAGGCAGCAGTGAGGAATTCTGCACTGCAAACAATGGCCAAGTCTTGGCGTGGTTGGAAAACCACCTTGAACAAGAAATTTGTGAAGACGGGACGTACACCATTTTCGACGTATGCCAACATAACCCCGAATCAGTGGAACGACTTTCTGAAGTTGAAGACATCCCCGGAAGAAATTGAAAGGAGCCATAAGTTTTCAGAGTTCGCCAAGAGGAACAAATTTCCTCATCGCTTAGGCTCCGCGGGATACACACCAAAGGTGGAGCAGTGGACAAAAGAGGAGCAGGACATGAGGAAGGCGGGGCTTCCGGTACCAATGGAGGAATGGACACAGAGATCAAGGAACTGGGTAAGAGCTAGAACTCCGAAGATCACGGATGAAGGCAAAGTATCGTTTGAAGATCCGGAGCTGCAGGGCGTTGCTAATAAAATAGAGAATTTATCTAGTTCACAGAAGAAAGGATTTTTCAAGCCTAAGAGGGAGAAAGATGTGCTAAGTACGGCGCTGGGTACTCCTGAGCATGGGGGTAGGGTTCGAGGTGTGTCGTCCAAGATGAGTTGGAAGGAAGGGTTCAAACATGACCCCCACAAAAAGCGTGAAGCGTACAAGGATAAACTTAGAGACGAAGGGGCTACGGATTTTGAAAGGCAAATGATGGATTTCTGCATCAAGCACATGATTTTGCCTCCCCCAAAACCAAAGAACCTGAGCCAGATTACCCCTTCGATGACCTCAAGGAGAATACACCCTGCAAATTGCACGTTCCCATTGGACGCTCCAGGAAAACTCTTGAGGCCGCTACAGCCATTGCTATCCCTGGGAGAACATATAATGAAGAGTTCATACCCGATGCGTATGCCAAAGTGCAGCCGCAAGTGGTCCACGAAGGGTTTGAGTCCTACGACATAGACTTCCCTACTGTAGATGGTGTATCCGTACTTGGGGAAGCGGTCGATCTTGTAATTCTCTGGCACAAGAATGACATATCCTTTGGATTGGGCACCGACGCCACGCGAAAACCTGTGGTGCCAAAACCGGGATTGGGAAAACCTCCGAGTACTCCTAAGAGGAAGGTGGCTGACTCGGCGGAGGAACCCGAGATGCATAAGGAAAATCCAGTGCCGGAAGTGCCACCGGAAATTGAAGTGCCAAAGGTGCCCATGGAGATTACAGTGGCAGAACCAGAGGTGCATATAGTGGCATCAGTCGGGAGAGATATAGAAGAAGTCCCAGGATTGGAATGGGACGGTGCAAAGCCAGAAATATTTGAAGACCCTTCTCCTGCAAAAGACCCCGAGGTACCTAGAGTGCTTAGGAGCCATGACTCCAAGTCCAAAGATGAGAACAAGGAGAAGTTCATGCTAACCGTCTTCAGAGGGGTAAGGAATGTGCCAAACTCAAAGATGATGACCCCCAGAAGGCCGCTGAACTAGCCGGGCCAACGTACTGGCCAACTAATGATTGCTCGGAAAAGTACGAACACGGGAAAGCACTCTTGCCGGATTGGGCACTAAACGAAGGACCATGGGAAATGAGAAGATTACATACCTTCTACATGGAAGCCAGCAAGAAAGGCTTGGGCAATATAACAGCTCGATCACCGGCAGATTGTTTCGGCGCCGAAGGTTACGTATGGCTAGATTTCTCAAATCTCCACGCCATATATCGTCGGGATAAGATGGACGTCAACTATGTTGCTGTTTGGTGCATGTGAGTATAAGTTTTAATTAATTATATGAAAAATATGTACAATACAAATCCATGTGATTGTTACTAACAAACTTCTTCTGTAGGATGCAATACATGGATGCTAAGAAGAAAAAAGAACCTATCGGCTTCTTGGATCCAACTCGGATCTGTCAAACACAGCATACCGTCAGGCTAGCACCAGGGTCAGACCAGCTGAAGGGCAAGACTCCAATAGAGATAGCTGAATACAAGAAGGGCTTGCACAAGGAGAAATTGATTACTGTCGTACAGTACATTGGACGAGCCTTCTTGCACTTTCAAAATAAGAGAGTCGTCATGGCCGCTTATAATTTTAAGTAAGTCCGATACATTTATCTTCTACACATATGTCTTATTTTAGCTGGTACTAACTAACTATACTGTTGTTAATATGTAGCGATCATTATATCTGTTTACTCAACGACCCTAAAGACGGAACCGTGGTAGTCTTGGACCCTCTCGATTACAGACACCAGCAATACAAAGAATTTCTAACAATCTTACAGTAGTAAGTGATTATGACTCTTGCATTTTTATATGAATGTATTATAAATAAATATCCTCCTTAATGTGAAACGGTACGACATCCATACAGTGCGTACCAATACTACAAGTTCAAGGGTGGAGAACAGACCCGAACAAGGGAGAAGCTGCTAGTACGTACCTATTGGCCGGTAATACTCCACTCACTTAATGTATTTCAATTGTTTCACTAATTGAAAATTTTAACTATTTTTTTCTATGATATGTCCTGAAGTGTCACAAGCAACCTAGAGGAACTGTCCTTTACGGGTATTACGCATGCAAATTCCTTAGGGTTAATGGGAGGTACAGGACTAACGCAGAGGATGTAAGTCTCTATACTATGTACTAGACAGCTTCACATATTTATGGTACTAATATATTGTTTATCTTCAATGCATGCAGTTGCCAAGATTAGAATGTCGAACAAGCTTTGACGATACAGGCATCACATATGTCCAGCGTGATCTGTGCCGCTTCATCCACCGTGAGTGCTGTCATGTCAAAGGAGTGGAACACTGCTATGCCATAATGTAACTAGATGGCATATTTGAAGTCACAATGTAAAAAAATATTGTAATATGTATATTTTGGTAACACTTTTGAGTTATGCAATATATGTAAATTTCTCAGTACCAAATGCTTGATAATCTTCCAATATATGTACATAATAATCTACCTGCAAGAATTTCTATTAATGGGCAAATTATTATTAAATTTACGGGCAAATTATTATTAAATTTCAAAAATTTCTACCTATCTTCGCAGGCGGATATTTTTTTTGCAGACGGCAAATTCATATTTTCGCAGGCGGACCGGACTAGCCAACGTCCGCCTGTGAAAATTATCTTCGTAGGCGAACGGCCGCCCCGCCTGCGAAGATCGGCGATCTTCACAGTCGTTTTCTTACAGGCGAACGGTCGCCCCGCCCGCGAAGACCATTTTCGGCCACTTGCGATAATGCTTTTCCTAGTAGTGAGCCGCCGCCAGCCAGTGAAGTTTGAGGCTTTGAGCCATTCTGGTGCCTAAAACCAAGGTCCTCCTATCCCCCGCATGCATTCATGCGTTGCGAACTTGCGATCACATCCTCTCGCTCGGTCGCTCCATCTCTCTCAGCCTGCACATAGGCGATCGAGCTAGCAGAACACCATGCAGCATGACCACGCCGCCGCCGCGCTGGTGGTGGTGGTGCTGCTGCTCCTGTCCGCCCTTGCCCCCAGCGCCGGCGCCCTGGCACTACCCCCGAGCTTCACCATCACCGGCCGGGTCTACTGCGACAACTGCCGCGCCGGCTTCGAGACCAACGCCTCCCACAGCATCAAAGGTAAATACTAATAGCTCGCCGGAGACGGAGACGGGGAGACGAAGAACAAGCTATTCACGGAGGGACTAGCTACATGTTTATCGTCTTACATATGCAAATATAGTATAATGATAGTGAAATTATATCGTAACTTGCAGATAACTACACTATAATTTGTATTTAACTTTTAAAAATCTCACCGTGACGCACTATTTTTGAAAGCGCGAGACCGAATCTCCTCACCCGTGTGCGTGCAATGATTTTTTTTTCTTCTCAACATGCACAAATATTGAAGTAAATCTAATAGTTTAAAATTATGTGAAAGTCACATATAAGTTATGTTGTAGTTGCATGCAAGTTATAATTATATTATATTTACATTTGACATATTTCTCGATAAAATATATAGAAAAATCGATTCATGGATGGATATATAGGGGCGACGGTGCTGATGGAGTGCCGGCACTTCGAGACGCAGCAGCTACATCACAAGGCGGAGGCGACGGTTAACGAGTGGGGGTGGTACAAGATGGTGGTGTCGGAGGATCACCAGGAGGAGATCTGCGAGGTGGTGCTGCTGCGGAGCCCCGAGCCGGAGTGCGCCGAGATCGAGCGCTTCCACGACCGCTCCCGCGTCGCGCTCACAGGGAACAACGGCATCAAGCAGGGCGGCCTCCGCTACGCCAACCCCATTGCCTTCTTCCGCAAGGACCCGCTCCCTAACTGCGGCGACATCCTCCGCTCCTACCACCTCTATGACGATGACTCTGAGAACGGAGACTAATTCATTCATTCATCCATCAGTTCCAAAATATAAGCATTTTTAGCTTTGAATCTGCAAATGTGTGTCCAGATTTATAGTCAAAAAGTTTTTATATTTCGAAACAGAGAGATAGTATAATCCTTTCGTTAATTTGTTTGTTATTAGTAGTAATAAGTACTCATTCAAAACTGGCTCTTAGTTGGTTCTCGTTTCGTTTAGATTACTTAGATTTTGTTTTTTGGCCCTCAAAATAGATATCGTCCAGTTTCGATGAATAAAATCATGTACTATAAGTTATTAGGCTATGACAAAATTTTCTTTTTTTTTTAGTTTACCAAAGGATTTGATGCATGTACATGACGACTATACTTCATGCTCCATCATCATTGGATCTGTTATTCCGGATCCACACAATGCTAACTTTTCCAGTATTGCAGATATCATCAATGATATATATGAAGTTCCATTAATTGTTGTAGATATTGCACTGATTTCGTACTTTACCGTGAGCCAAGATATTTTTCTTAGTCATTGGGCAATGTCTTTGGAGAGCCAGAAATAGTATTATCTTGGCATTACCACATAACATGCTAAATGTGACACATATTAGTGCTGGTCTCTTGCATTGCTTATCTAGCCTGAGGAAAGAGGTATTGTCAGGTTACGAATAAGGCATACCTTCTATTCCTGGGGTTATAAAGTATACGGATACGACATACCCTTACTATACGGGAAGATTACCTTAATATTATGGAATTCGGCTCATAATCAGGGAAATTGTATCCCGAATAGAAGTTGTTAGAGTCCTATTCGGAGAAGATACAATCTCTGTGATTTTGTATGCTAGAAATATTCTTTGAGTTCTACTTGGAGACCAAGACAGTTTGTGGTATAAATACAAGACCCTCCAGGAGATACGGGATCATTGAATCATAGCGCAAGCCACCACCCTAGCAGAAGCAATCTGGAGGATTCTGAATACGACTCGCCGGTTGGATCTCGTCGAGACGTTCTCGGCAGGGGTCTTGTCAATACTTGATACTTTCTATTGTTCTCTATTATAATCTCTCTGGTTCTTGTCATAATTCCATATAAACTAGAGTAGGGCTATTACCTTATGAGGGGCCTGAACCAATAAAATCCTTATCTTTTGTGTGCTTGATGTCGTTTCGTCTAAATTCTTACTCCAACGTACCCCAATAACCTCATAATATGGTCTATGGATATAACTCATCGACAGTGGCGTGTCAGGTAGGGGACTTGGTGCTCAAGGTTTTGCTGAGATGGCTTCAAGCTCAAGGCCTTCCAACAACAATGTCCACGTTCGTCCTGGCCTGGGAGATCCTATCTAGCCGGCGTTCGTTTGGACTCAAATCGGATCCATCGTCTTTCCCGTCTTCGTCACAACTCCAATCTCGCCTTCCCCAATACTAGCTGGGATTGAGAACGGGGCCATAAGGACAACAGAAAAACAACCCTTTGTCAGTTGTTCTTCCTGTCCAGTCAGTAAAGAGAAAGCCGACGACTTCAGCTCCCCGAAGAACTCCTAAAGTGACCAAGCCCCAGATGTCTGTTGGGGTCAGGTGCCAACAAGGAAGTCTCCTCCAAACCACCACACCTGGTGTTCGATCTACAAGGCGTCCCAACACTCTCTGGTCGAATGTCGGGTAATACTTCAAATGAAAGCTGAACTCGACGCTTGCAAAGATCGAGATATCTAGCGCACATCTCCGTACAAGGCGTGATGCTCGATCCACAAATCGAAAAATCACCCCCTTACCAACTGCAAGATGTTCTTGAAGATCACTGGATCCATGGTCCGTGTCCCCTGCTATCCGATCCAGCAACATCGAGATCAACCTCAAGATGCATCAGTGGACGATAGTGAGATGGAAACCCCAGATCGTCTGGTCAAATTCATTGACTTTGATCCTTGCAAACCTTCTGTTCTACATAGCTTGGAATCTTCAGGATCCAACTCCTCGCGTGAAGTGAACATGATCAAAGGGGTCATCGAGGACATACGTGAAGAGGGTGAAGTTCATTCACGAGAAGAACCGCCTACTCCTGTTGCATCATGATAACCTGTCAAGTTGGTTCGAACTCCTGCCGAGCACTTCACCGTGGTCAACTCGTTACTGAAGCAAACTCCGTTCGATCCAGTAACCTTCCCGGAAGTAGATGACTGGGTCAGACGAATACAGTCAATGGTGGCCAACCTTAACTCCACCTTCTTGGTCGCAGCCGGATCAAACCCCCAAGATCCTTCTCGAGATCCACGTCCGCGCGTTGGAGACCAAGCACTGAAAAACAACACTGCCGAGGACGCTCCCAGTCCACACCCCAGCCGAGATCCGAGTCGTAATCCTCGAAACGCATCACCAAGAAGGCAGGACAATCAACTCCCTCCTCATCAAGACGACCGCGATCTTCACAATCACTTGAATGGGCATAGGTGGGAGCGACGAGATCGAAACGATGTCAACCACCGCCAACCTCATGCGCCTCCCGGAGGAAACAGAAGGCAGGACGACAATGACAACCGAGACAATCACAATAATGATCGAGATCATCAAGATCGCCAAAGTCAACAGGGCAAGAACGATCAGGGTCAACAACAACATAATGACAATCGACGATGACGAAACTCGCAATCCTCGAATTCTAGGAGGGACCGAGGACGAGGCCGTAGGTCAAGGGGCCACATCCCCGACTATGATGATCCTTCGTCGTCATCATCATCAACTGGAGGCAGTTCTCGTAGGCCACAAGGACATCGTCCACCCTTTATACCGGGAGGCAGATCTCAGGCTTTCACACCTGCTCTACGAGAGGTGCGATGGCCAAACAAAGTCCATCCTGCTGCGTTAGAAAAATACGACGATAGTACTGATCTAGAGGAGTTCCTGCACATCTACTCTACAGTTCTCTACGTGGCCGGCGCAGACAACAACGCGTTGACAAACTACTTGCCTACAGCGTTAAAAGGATCTACTCGGTTGTGGCTGGTGCATCTCCCACCTCGCTCGATTTCTTCCTAGGAAAACCTATGGCAGCATTTTTTGCCAACATTCAAGGAACTTACAAGCGGCATGTAGTCGAGGATGATCTACATGCCCTTAGACAAAACTCAGGTGAATCCTTAAGGAACTATATACAGCATTTTAACGAATGCCAGAATACAATCCCCGAGATCACTGATGCTTCTCTCATACGTGCGTTCAAGTCAGATGTCCGAGATCGATACACCATCCAAGAGCTGGCGACAAGGCGAATCACTTCTGCCATGAAGTTGTTCGAGATCATCAATAGGTGTGCTAACGCAGATGACGCTCTCAGGAGGAAAGATGGAAAAGGCAAGGTGATCGAGGAGAAGCAATCGGCCAGTAAAGAAGCACCGGAGTCCACTAAAAAGAAGAAATAAAATCGCAAAAAGGAAGGGAAGCGCAAGGCGGAGATAGAGGTCCTTGTTGCAGAACAAGCAAACCCGTCCCCAAGGCGCCCAGCCCTTCAAGGTGATGTACCAGTATGACAATGGTGTCCAATTCACAAGATTGGCACACATACTTTGGAGGAGTGCCAGGTCTTCCAAAAAGCATTGGCAAAACAGCTGGCCCTCAAAAAAGGAAAGCGAATTCGTGTGGTCGAGAGGAGCACTGATGATCTCTCCTCCAACAACGAACTCGTGTTCCCAGACTTCGACCTGCATGTAGCCTATATCTTTGGTAGTTCTACAACGTACAGCTCTAAAAGGGAGTATAAGAAGGTAGAACGCGAAGTCTACTCTACTTCACGAGGAGTCGCTGCCAACATAAAGTAGTCCAACCAGAAGATCGAGTTCTCTGAGGCCAACCACCCGATAATGACAATTGTGCTAGGCCGGTACCCGATAGTAGTCGAACCTACTATTCGGAATATCAAGGTGGCATGCGTCCTCATCGACAGCGGCAGCTCCATCAACCTCCTCTTCGCCAGCACACTCGACGCAATGGGTATCCCTAGAAACGAGCTTATTGCTTTCGACCAGCCCTTTCATGGAATTACTCCAGAATTATCGTCAAAACCGCTGGGGAAGATCATGTTAGCCGTGACGTTCGGCCAGGCCAACAACTTCCTGTACAGAGCAAATCACTTTCGACGTAGCAGAGTTTGACACTGCCTATAATGCTATCCTCGGAAGGACTGCTCTTGCGAAGTTCATGGCGGTGTCCCACTACGCGTACCAAATTCTCAAGATTCCAGGCCCAAAAGGGACAATCACGATCCCCGGGAACACAAAGGTAGCGCTACAGTGCAACAAGAGGAGCCTCGACATGGTCGAGCATACTCCTGCGACATCGATCACCTCAGAACCCCCGGGAAAATGAGCAAGCCCAACATGGCACCCAAGCCCGATGGCGCAATCAAGATTATCCCGTTGGCCAGTAGCAACCCCGACAAGACAATCAAGATCGGGGCAACGCTCGACAACAAATAGGAACTCGAGCTCATCACCTTCCTCCGCAAGAATGTCGACGTGTTCGCCTAACAACCGTCCGACATGTCCGGAGTCCCTAGAGAGGTGATCGAGCACAAATTGATGGTGCATCCCGACGCCAAGCCAGTCAAACAGAAGCTACGGCGGTTTGCACAAGACAAAAAAACATATTCGAGAAGAGCTGGAAAAACTTCTCAAAGCCGGTTTTATCAAAGAGGTCCTCCACCTAGAGTGGCTTGCTAATCCAGTACTGATGCGCAAAACCAACGGCAAGTGGAGGATATGCGTAGACTTCACCGACCTCAACAAGGCGTGCCCCCAAGGACCACTTCTCTCTTTCTTACATTGACCAACTAGTGGACTCAACTGCTGGTTGTGAGCTATTGAGTTTCCTCGACGCTTAGTCCGGTTACCACCAGATCGGCATGGCCAAAGAGACGAAGAGAAGACAGTGTTCATCACGACCTTCATTGTTTGCTGTTATACCAAGATGCCCTTTGGGTTAATCAATGCAGGCAACACATATCAGTGAGAGATCTAGGGGGCTTTCGATGACCAGATCGACAAGAACATGGAGGCATACGTCGATGATGTCGTGGTCAAAACGAAAACAAAGGACAAGCTAATCGATGACCTAAGGGAAACATTCAACAATCTCCGGCGACATCGGCTCAAACTAAACCTAGAGAAGTATATGTTTGGAGTACCGTCGGGAAAGTTGCTCGGATTTCTTGTCTCCAGACGAGGCATTGAAGCAAACCCTGAGAAGATCAAGGCCATCGAGAACATGAAATCATCGACTAGGCTCAAGGAAGTACAGAAGCTCACGGGATGCATGACAGTTTTAAGTTGGTTCATGGCCACGATGGGAGAATGAGGACAACATTTCTTTGCTTTACTCAAAAAGCAGGATAGATTTGAGTGGACACAATATGTCGAAAACATGTTTATCGCACTCAAGCGGTACTCGTCGCCCCATAGCCAATGGAAGAACTATTTCTCTATATTGCTGCTGCACCTTATTCCGTTAGCACTGTGATTGTCGTCGAGAGGGATAAAATACAATGACCCATGTACAACGTCAGCGAGGCCCTCCACGACGCCAAAACTCGATATCCTCAAATCTAGAAACTACTCTACGCTATGGTCATGACATCACGAAAGCTGCGCCACTACTTTCAGGCCCATAAAGTCACGGTCGTCTCTTCTTTCCCTCTAGGCGAGGTGGTAAGGAATAAAGATGTCGTAGGACGCATTGCCAAGTGAGTCATCGAGCTCAGCCAATTTGATGTCAACTTTGTCCCACGTACAGCTATCAAGTCTCAGGTTCTCGCTGATTTCGTTGTTGACTGGACCGTTCTCGAGAATGCCTCAACCGGGTGTAGGATCAAAGATGTCGACTAGAGGGGGGTGAATAGGCGATTAAAAATAAATGACACCTAATCAAAACTAACCTAAGTTGCTAGGCTTGGTAAGGGACAAGTCTAACTAAGTAACTAAGTTATGTTTTGCAAACCAAAGGTGATAGTGGCTCAAGTATGTCTTTAGGAATATGAATTGCACAAAAGTAAATGCAATAAGTAAAGGGACAAGAGACAAAGAAGTTTTTCACCGAGGTTCGGAAACTCGCCGGTTTCCTACGTCCCCGTTGAGGCGAGCCCAACTCCACCGCTCAACCACGAAGCCACCGCACGCCCCCTTCGTCAAGGGGTGGGCAAGGTGAGAGCCGACACACGGAGAGGACTACCTAAGCCTCGATCACTAGGGTAGTTCTTCCTTCACTCCGAAGGTGGTGAACTCCAAACCACTCACAATCGGCACCAGTCCTCCTCCACAATCTCCTTGGAGAGGTCACCGGGCAAGCACCTTCACAAGCCGTCTAGGAGGCGGCAACCTCCAAGAGTAATAAGCGATGACCCAGCTTAGAGATGATCAAGTGCCACACTAGCTCAACAAGAAAGCAAATGCACTTGACTCTTGGCTAATCCACTCTCAATCACACAAAAGGATGAACAAAGGCTCAAGTGAGTGTCAGAGAAGTGCAAGGGGTGTATGCAATTGAAACAAGTGCCAAGAGAACCCCCTTGCTGCAAATAGGGGGTATTTATACCCCAAACCCCAAAAACTAGCCGTTAGGGACAAAATCCACCAACTCTGTGTATTGTTAGTCAGACCGTCATTGTGTGGCCGGTCAGACCGGACTACTTCGCAACGGCTGAAAAACTAGCCGTTGGACTGCATTAAATGCACTAGGACCAGGGGGCCGGTCAGACCTCCCACGACTCGATCAGACCGCCGTTGGCTCGGTCTGACCGGTTGCAGCTCTAGCGACTCTGGATCGCCAGGCCAGAGGCGGCCTGTCGCGCCCTGAAAATCACCTTAAAATTTCACCGTCTAAATTATTTCTAGAAATTGTAAAAATCTAATTTAGCCTTCAACAATTAAAAATCCCCAAGATTCAACTCAAACCAGAGTGTGGGAATTTTTGTTGAATTCCTCGTGCTTCGAAAGATTTAATCAATTTTCACTTTAATTTTCAGAGCACTAAAAATATTTTAATGCAACAAAAATATTTCTCAGATTTTCTAAAAAAGAAAAATAAATTAAAATCTCCCTTCCTCTCTTGGGCCATTTTTGGCCCATCTCTCTCCCTCTCTCTCTCCCTTCCTCTCCCCCCTTCCCTCCTCCTGGGCCGCCTCCGGCCCATCCCTCTCCCTTCCCTACCACCTCCCCATGGGCTCCTCCCTCTCCCCGGCCCATCTCTCTTTTTCCATTGCGCTCGGCCCAGCCGCCCCCCTCCTGGCCCATGCCGTCCCCCTGGGCCAGCCCACGGCGCGCAGCAGCACTGCCCGACGGGCCCCACAGGTCAGGATCGTCTTCCTCCTCCCGTCAGTGCTGTTTCTCTCTCTCCCGTAAACAGGACAGCCACTGTCCCGTTTGATCTCCCTCCACGATTGATTTCCCTCCGATTTAATTGCAAAAATCGGTTCGTTGCATGTTCCTCATCAATTCCCCCAACAAACCCCACTCGAATCGGCATTATTTCGTGGTAGATTTTGAAAACTCTCTTCAATGGTGAGCTCCACCATGGCCGGCGTCGATCTCCCTCCCCGACGCCCTTCTCTCTCCCCACCGGCCTATAAAAGGAGGCCCTCGGCTCCCTCCTCTCTCCCCACACCGCCCCCTCCCTCTCCTCCCTCTCCCCGGCCGTAGTGCCGCTTTTTCTTTTGCGCCGACGCCGATATTTTGAGCCAGCCGCCACTGTTCCTCACCGCCAAGCTCGTCGTCGACGTCCCCTCGCCGTTCCCGCAGCTCCGGTGAGCCTTGCCGCCGCCCTCACTGCCATCTATCTCCCTCTCCACTGCTTCTCTTTCTCTGTCTCCTTCTCTTCAGTTCTCCCTCCTCTCTGTCTCACTCTCTCCTTTGTAGCAGTAGTAGTTTTTATCTGTAAAAAAAAGAATTATTCAATCAATTCGTAATATGCCATTTGAACAACATTTAAAATTCAAATTGTCGTATCTCGACTACTTGAACTCAGAATCGACCCGTTCAAATTGCTAATTTTTCCTTAAACAGTAAAGAACCTATTTGTATGCTTTGTTCATGCATCTTATATGGTTGTTATTTGTCTTTTGGCCTTTTTCCTTTGCGTATGTCGTGTCGACGCTGCAGATCCGGAAGAGCCGCTCTACATCGAGGTTGACGCAGAAGACTTTGGTAGCGAGCAAGGCAAGTCATGTCATCTTGATCATATCGCTATCCCAGTTTACAAAATTTATGTTTATTTAAATTATTGCATTTCGCTTTATTAAAATTCCCGCGATTATTACCGTTTTATTTAGCCTTACCGATTCCCCTCGTTACGACCTTATTATTTGTAATATTATGATCCTTGATAACCCTAGGAAAAATAAAACTAGTAAGGACTTTATATATGTGGTGCTTACTAGAAACTTTAGGAATATGCTTAGCCTTGCTTATATAGAAACAATTAGAGTTATTTCCAATAATTAGATTTGTGAATAATTTTTAATTAATGGTAATTTTGGTTTAATGGCTGTTTAGCCATGAAATGATGTTTCCCCTTCAAAATTTCCCCAAACTTGTTTTCGGCTGGGCTCGAGGTGATTGGTTTTGTTAGTCGCACCTCGGCCATCATAAGGACCAGTCTTCAGGCCTCTGTTACAAGGCATATTCCGTACTACCACTTGTCTAATGGGTAAGGCTTAACTTGTCGTCTAGGACGGCCATGAGCAAAAAGACACGGATAGGGATGAATGAAGCCCTTGGTGGGGTTGACGTCTCTGGCAGTACGCCCGGGAGCATAGACTGTCTGCTCGACCCAGGGCGCCTGGCGGGGGAAGTCTATGTCGGTCTTTTTCGCTTAGGGCAATACTAGGCGGTAGGTTATGTCATGGTTTTCGTCCGTATGCCGTGGTGGCATGTGGCACGTCGCAACAAGTAAGGAGGACATGTCTGGTGGGTAAAGATGTACACCTCTGATCAGAGTTTAATCTATTCAAATAGCCGCGCCCTCGGTTATGGGCAAGCTGAGCAATGTACCCAAGTTAGAATTTGATTCTGTTTAAAACTAAAATAACTGGAGTTAGTACCTGTTGGCCTAGGATAAGGCAAGATCGCGTCGGTGCGCGGCTTGGTGATAATTTTGACTAGAGATAGGCTCGTGTTGGTTTTAAAATGCTTTTAAAGTATTTAAATGTTTCAAAATGTTGGTTTTATGCAAAATATCCCTATGTATGAATCCTTTGTACTCCCTAGCATTATATTTGTATTTTTCCCGGCATGGCTAGCTGAGTACGGTGGTTGTACTCAGCCTTGCTCCTTTTTCCCCCTTCCAGTAGAGGAGTACTTTGAAGTCGAAGACTTTGGTGTCTAGCTCATGCCTGGCGTCGAAGTGCCTGTGGTGGTCCATCGTAGCTGCCGCCTTTTTATTTGTTTTATCTTTCAGTGTTGGGCCTTTGGTCGCCCATGTAATAAAATACTCTATCTACGCTTCCGCTTGTTTATTCTGATATTTATCAACTTTGTAATGTGTACTTTGCCTCCTGGGACAAGGAATTATGCACTCACAATCGGAATATAGTGTTCTATTTTCCGGGCGTGACAAGTTGGTATCAGAGCCTCCTTTGACCTTAGGACGAGCGAGACAAACCCTAGGAGATATTTTACCTAAATTCGTAATTTACTCGGAGAGGAAAGAGAAAACCGATGCAGAGAAGAAGGAGCGCTCTAAGTCGAGTCGGTCACTTTATCGGACCAAGCCAGAGTCGGACTTAATTCCGTATCGGATTCAGTACCGTATCGGACTGGGAGAAGCGCTAGCAGAAAGGCTGTATCGGCCGATTCGGATTCAATATGGCTATCGGCCGATAGAGTCAAGAAGTTGATAAGGACGATATGGGCTCGATTTGGGCTCGAGATAAGCTTCAAGGAGGTTGCTAAATAGAGATAAGGCTCGGTTTTAGGCAATTATATCTTGTAAATTAAGTAGATTTAGATCTAATCTTTGGCAAGAGTCTGCCGCAAAGACTTGTTTGTTAGTTAGAGATAAGATCGTGTCCTACATGGACCATGTTGTAATCTCGGGTATAAATATCCCGGTAGCTTGTACATAGAAACTCTCTCAACATCAATCAACTCAACACAAATCAATCTACTTTCGGCGCATCACCAACCCTCGCAAGAGGTTAACTTCCAGCGAGTTCTTACTTCCTTAGAGCAGAGATAAGAACTCGTACCCGACGATCTACATCGTCGGGGCTAGCGTGTCGCTTTAGACACGTTAAGCCCTGGCGATGTGATCGTCGTCTATCATGTTCTAGCTAATCTCGACGTGGTTTTCTAATTCTATCTCGCTAGCGGTTAACTCGTTTTAGGGTTTATTGCCGACGATGGTCGAATTAGTTTACTCGTCTAGATTATCTAAAGCATCTGCCATCCCCAAAAGCGATCGACGGCTTGATTTTCTTTGTGTTAACTCTCGATCTACACTTTGAGTTGCTATCGACCTTAGTCGTGTTTCGAGATTTAATTCAAAGCCTGTCTTTGATCGTAATTAAGGGTAGTACCGGGGTTTCAGCCGGTCTTACCTAATGCATGTAATTATTTACGTTTTTGCATGTATTTGCCACTTGTACAAGTAGATCAACAGATATAAATATATTCATTGCAAGGTGTTCTCAAGACTTCCCTATAATTAATATATTTATATCGGTCGGTTGGTTTGTATAAGTTTGCACTAGAGTATTAGCTAGTGTATTTATCTTCATGTGTTCCCCATCGGCCGTTTCCATTAAATTGCCACAAACATATTAACATGGGCCGATGGGATTAGACCTATTTACCAATTTTATTATGTTATAACCTCAAGTAGGCCGATATAGCTTTGCCCTATTGGCTAGGCTCCCACGATGTAACATCGGCCCATTGGCCGATCGGCCATCATTTCTAATGTGGTTTACTTGTTTAGTCTTGTTGATTGCAGATCAAATCAATTGGCACGCCCTACACGCACCTAGGCAAGCTATTGGACCTGCATTGAAGTAAATCAAACCTCGTAGGCCGCCGTGGAAACGTGGAACCGGTTTTGTTGTGAGGCGGGTCGAAATTCTACGCCAACACGCTTTTGGCACGCCGGGTGGCACCTCAAGAACGCAAGCTTCACAACAACAATAAGATCACCGCCGACCAGCTCAATGAGGAGCAAAAAGCTGAGATGAATAGGCTGGTTGAGCAATTTCAAAACATGTACCTGCAAATGTACTCTAGGACTCGGCAAGGCACCCTTATCCAAAAGTCTAAGATGGTAATGCCGAGCACTGGAGACGGAGCTAGCACGTCGGCGGCAGCACATGACCACGCTGTCAAGACTGAAGACAGCGCCGCGCCGACGCTACAGGATCGCATCGACTCCGCGGTTCACTCCGCATTGGTCAACCAATCGGGGATCCTGGTGAACACATTGACCAATACTGTAAAATCAATCGTAGACGGCTCCATTCACTAGTACAAGCCTCAAGGGCCGATTTTCCTGCCAGACAACAAGTTCCCTGCTTATCGAACCTTGAGGACCGATCTGAGCACAGCTCCGCAGCCGACAGCGCCGATTCCACCTCCATCGGCCCAGCCAGCTTCGATCATGCTGTTGGTCCTGACCAAGCAAGCGGGAGGAAGCCCCCAGCACATCACGGAGAAACAATTTGCACAATGGATGAGGGGGAAGCAGCCGATGGGTGAGCCGATGCAACAAATCCCAATCAACCAACCATTGGCTGGACAACCTCAGTTCGCTCAAGCAAGCAATCCTCCACATGCAGCTGCCTAAAATACGCCGCAAGGCTACCAGCAGTACACCGCAGGGCAGTACGACGCGCAGAATCTGAATCATCACTTCCAACCGTGCTCCCCGAGGCAATATCGGCCAGAAGGCTTTCAACAGCCTTACCATCAAGAGCTTCCACATCAGCCCGTAGGATACTGGGCCGATATGATAGCCAAAGTGATGCGAGATCAGTTCGGCTTAAAGCCCAAGGAGAACTCCACAGTGTATCGGCATCCGTACCCCGAGGAGTTCAACAGAGTGCCACTGCCGAGCCGATACAAGATCCCGGACTTCTCCAAGTTTTCGGGGTAAGACAATGTCTCTACGTACGAGCACATAAGCCGATTTTCAGCTCAATGTGGTGAGGCATCAGCCGTGGAGGCATTGAGGGTGAGATTTTTCCCTCTGTCCTTGTCAGGGTCAGCGTTCACATGGTTTTCATCTCTACCCTCCGATTCCATCAGAGGGTGGGTCGATCTGGAAAAACAATTTCACAGATACTTTTACAATGGTGTACAAGAGATGAAGCTGTCCGATCTCACCGCCATCAGGCAAAGGGTTGACGAATCAGTCCCGGAATATATCCAAATATTCAGGGATATAAGGAATAGGTGCTATAGCCTCAGTTTGACCGATTCTCAACTGGCCGATTTGGCGTTCCAGGGACTATTGGGGCCGATACGAGAAAGGTTCTCCTCGCAGGAATTTGATAGCCTAGCTCAGCTAGCGCAGAGGGTATCGGCCCATGAGCAAAGATTCTAGGAGGCGAAGAAGTTTGCGAAGAAAATCAATACTATCTATCAGTACGCCTCCGACGAAGACGATGGAGATGATGCCGACGTCGACCTGGCTGAGTGGGCCCGGATGAAGAAGCCAACAACGTGTCAATGGGCCAAGAAGGGCGACAAAGAGGACAAGTATGACTTCGACATCAACAAGGCCGATAAAATATTTGATCTACTATTGCAGGAAAAGCAGATACAGCTGCCAGTAGGTCATATACTGCCATCGACCGAGGAAATCAAGAAGAGAAGATATTGCAAATGGCACAACACATATTCGCATCACACCAACGAATGCAAGATCTTCTGGCAGCAAATTCAATTGGCTATCGAGCAAGGCAGGATCAAGATTGATGAAGCCAAGCGGCCGATGAAGATAGAAGGACACCCGTTCCCAATAAACATGGTGCGGGCAGACAGGGCCGATAGCGATACCTATCGGACCAACAAGCGGCCTCATCAGACTTCAGAGGGTCTGATCAAAAAATACCAGCGAAGATGGGAAGAGCAAGCACAAGAGTACTCTGACCAAGACAGATCCTATGACCCTCATTGGGAGTGCGAGTTCTTCCGCTTTCGTTGGAACGAAGGAATGAGGTTGCCAAGAATTCAAGAGTGTCCTGCGTGAATTGACATAGAAGATCCTCACCAGGGCAGCTCAAATAGGCAAGTGCATCGGCCGATGAAGCAAAGGAAGTCAGTACATGAAAGGCTAGGGCCGATGCACCAAGATCGTCAGGACGAAGACGACGACCAACCCCAGAACCCTCAGTGGTGCCCAAGCGACGTGTTTACCAAGACCCAAAAACGACGGGTACAGAGGCTGAGGAAGAAAGAGCAGGTCCAGGAGCAGCAGGCGGCAACCGCCCATCAGCCCACCAGGACTAAAAAAGAATGGAGGATATAATCCACGGTGGTCCGATGAGGGCACCTCGAAATCAGCACGAGCTCCTGCGTTTGCGAAAGGTAAAAGCATAGCATCGGCTTCTGTTAATATGGTTTTTGTATTGCCAGCAGAATATAGCGTACAGATGGCCGATGAAGCAGTAGCCGACGATGAGATAGAACAATCTTCGGCTAGGCTATAGTTATCACCAGACCAAGCCGTGTTCGACAAGCCGGCCGATACCAGCCACAGGCACCTCCGGCCGTTATACATTAAGGGGTTCGTCAATGGGCGGCCGATGACGAAGATGCTGGTCGATGGCGGCACGGCAGTGAATTTGATGCCATATACAACTTTCAGGAAGCTTGGAAAAGTACCTGAAGATCTCATCAAGACTAACATGGTGTTAAAGGACTTTGGTGGCAATGCATCGGAGGCAAAAGGGGTGTTGAATGTGGAGCTCACGGTGGGCAACAAGACAATACCTACTACCTTTTTTGTCTTCGATGGAAAGGGTTCCTACAGCCTGTTGTTAGGACGCGATTGGATCCATGCAAACTGTTGTGTTCCCTCAACAATGCATCAGTGCCTCATTCAGTGGCAAGGGGACCAAGTCGAGATCGTGCAGGGTGATAGGTCAGTGCATGTAGCCAATGCCGATCTCGCAGTTTGGGAGATGGAGGGGATCGACTGCCTGTCCGGGCAAGTATGGGAGGCCGATTTCCTCAAAGTAACTGACTGCGACATCGAGACGATTGAAGATCAAGACAAGTAGTTGCTTTAACAAAAGTGTGCCATCCACCAGCCAAGACGATCAAGACAGTCCCTATACAGATGGCGCGGTGGATGAGTTAGATAGAAAATTGGGACAAGGCTTTACGTCGGCCGACGAACTTGAAGAGGTCGATATAGGAATAGGTGATAGGCCTAGGCCGACGTATGTAAGTGCTAACCTGCCAAAGGATTATAAGAATAATTTGATAAATCTTTTGAAAGAATTCATGGATTGTTTTGCATGGGAATATCATGAGATGCCAGGATTAAGCCGATTGATTGTAGAACATCGGTTACCTATCAAACCAGGCTATCGGCCATTTAAACAAGCTCCTAGGAGATTTAAGGCCGATATGCATGAAGCTATCAAGGCAGAGATCACAAGACTTTACGATGCCAACTTTATCAGGCCCTACCGATACGCGGAATGGGTTTCCAACATAGTTCCAGTGTTGAAGAAAAACGGCAAGCTCAGGGTGTGTATTGATTTCAGAGATCTAAACAAAGCAACACCAAAGGACGAGTACCCTATGCCGTTGGCTGAATTGCTAGTTGATGCTGCATCTGGACACAAGATCATCAGCTTTATAGATGGAAACGCAGGCTACAATCAGATTTTTATGGCTAAGGAAGATATTCACAAGACAGCTTTCCGGTGTCCTGGGGCAATTGGCCTATATGAGTGGGTTGTCATGACGTTCAGTTTAAAAAACGCTGGAGCTACTTATCAGAGGGCTATGAATTATATTTTTCATGATCTTATTGGCTTTTTGATCGAGGTTTACATCGATGATGTCGTCGTAAAGTCAAAAGAGAACGATGTGCACCTGGCCGATTTACGCAAGGTACTAGAAAGAGCAAGGAAATACGGTTTAAAGATGAACCCTAATAAATGTGCCTTTGGCGTATCGGCCGGTCAATTTTTGGGTTTCTTGGTCCACGAAAGAGGAATTGAGATTACACAGAAGAATATCGACGCTATAAAAAAGATCAAGCCTCCAACTAACAAGACCAAGTTACAATCTCTGCTCGATAAGATCAATTTTGTTCGGCGCTTTATATCGAACCTATCAGGCAGGATAGAGCCGTTCACTCCATTGTTGAAGACAAAGGACGATCAAGAGTTTACATGGGGTGACAAGCAGCAAAAGGCGCTGGACGATATCAAAGAGTATTTGAGCTCCCCACCAGTTCTAATTCCTCCACAAAAGGGAGTTCCGTTCACGCCGTACCTATCGGCCGATGAGAAGTCTATCAGCTCAGTTTTGGTTCAAGACATTCACGGCAAAGAAAGGGCTATTTTCTATCTCAGCAGGAGGTTGCTGGATGCCGAAACAAGGTACCCACCAGTGGAGAAGTTATGTCTGTACTTATATTTTTCATGTACTAAATTGAGGCATTATTTACTTTCCAATGAGTGCATTGTGGTAAGCAAGGCCGATGTGATGAAATACATGTTATCGGCCCCCGTGTTGAGAGGGAGAATTGGGAAGTGGATTTTTGCCTTAACAGAGTTTGACCTACGGTATGAATCGGCCAAAGCGATCAAGGGACAAGCCCTGGCCGATTTTATTCTTCAACATAGGGATGACTCAGTTGCATATTCAGACATTGTGCCATGCACATTGTATTTTGATGGGTCTGTTTGCAGACATGGATGCGGTATCGGCCTGGTCATCATATCCCCTCGGGGGGAAAGCTTCGAGTTTGCGTTTATCATTAAGCCTTATTATACTAATAATCAGGCAGAATATGAAGTTGTTCTTAAAGGTTTGCAGTTATTACAAGAGGTTGAGGCCGATTCCGTAGAGATTATTAGCGATTCATAGCTGGTCATCAATCAACTTTCTGGGGAGTATGAATGCAAGAATGATATTCTCAGAGTTTACAATGAGGAATGCAAGGAGTTGCTACAAGCTTTCAAGATTGTGGCAATGAAGCATATACCCAAAAAGCAGAACTTCGAGGCCAATGATTTAGCTCAGGGAGCATCAGGATACAGGCCGATGGCCAAAGATGTTCAGATTCAAATTGCAACTGTAGATTGAGAAATCCTTCTCAATCGGCGTCACGAAAGATGAAGTATAAAGTTTTAAAGTATGTCTTGATGGATGATGATCTATACTATCGGACGATTGATGGTGTTTTGCTCAAGTGCTTGAGTTTAGAGGAAGCCAAAATTGTTATGAGCGAGGTCCATGAAGGAATTTGTGGAACACATCAATCGGCCCATAAAATGAGATGGCTTTTGAAGCGCATTGGATATTTTTGGCCGACAATGCTAGAGGATTGTTTCAAGTATTATAAAGGATGTCAAAATTTTCAAAAGTTTGGAGCAATTTTCAGAAGGATTGTTTCAAGTATTATAAAGGATTGTTTCAAGTATTATGATTGGCTATGCATCCAATCATAAAGCCGTGGCCGTTTCGTGGGTGGGGTATAGATATGATCGACCAGATTAACCCACCATCAAGCAAAGGACACAAGTATATTTGAGTGGCTACAGACTACTTCACCAAGTGGGTTGAGGCCATCCCTCTTAAGAAAGTTGATTACAAGGATGCCATCCAATTTGTTAAAAAGCATATCATATACAGATTTGGACTTCCACAAACATTGACAACAGATCAGGGATCAATCTTCGTGTCCGATGAGTTTGTTGAGTTTGCTGAAAGCATGGGCATCAAGCTGTTAAATTCTTCTCCATATTATGCCAAGCTAATGGGCAGGCGGAAGCTTCTAACAAGACTTTAATCAAGTTGATCAAGAGGAAAATAGATGAACAGCCGAAATGGTGGCATACCACGCTGGCCGATTCCCTTTGGGCGTATCGGATTGCTTGTCATGGTGCAACTCAAGTGCCGCCCTATCAGCTGGTTTATGAACATGAAGCTGTGCTGCCATGGGAGACCAACATCGGCTCAAGAAGGATTGCATTGCAAGATGACTTGACGGCCGATGAGTACCATAATCTTATGGTTGATGAGTTAGATGATTTGGCACACGTTCGATTGCGGGCCTTAGAAAAAATAAAGCGAGATAAAGATCGAGTTGCCCGTCATTATAACAAAAAGGTTGTTGCCAAGTCATTTGAGGAAGGGGATCTTGTTTGGAAATTAATACTGCCGATCGGTTCCAGAGATAACAGGTTCGGTAAGTGGTCACCTAATTGGGAAGGTCCTTTTCAGATTCATCGATGTGTTCCTCGCAATGCTTATTTGTTAAAAGGATTGGATGGAGAAATTTATGGCAGAGCCCTTAATGGCAAGTACTTAAAGAAATACTACCCAAGTCGATGGATCGACTCATGATCGGCCTATCAGCCGATTTATGATAATAGCCGATGCGCTTTGCATCGCCTTTAGATGCCCGATACACACTATCATCCTTAGCTCAAATTTTACAACATGAGTCCTCATCTTCTAAAATTTGGGGGGCATATATATATGCTAAGCGATTCTTCAAGTTTGTCTGATGGATCATGGATTCAAATTTATGCACTTCAAAATTTGGGGGGCATATATATATGCTAAGCGATTCTTCAAGTTTATTCGATGGATCATGGATTCAAATTTATGCACTTCAAAAAATTTTTTGTTTTTTTCGTTTCAAACCATATTCGGCTAATTGGCCAATGAGCTATATATTAGTCAAACAGAGGTTATCTTTTACAAGAAGGACATAAAAATATCTTACATCAGTCTATGAATTTTTCAATAGTTGTAATGGCCTTACGGCGGATTTGATCAATGTCCTCTATTGTTTGAGCGTCATCGGCCGTTGACCCTGGAATTGGCTTCAAGGATTTGCTCAGAGTTGTAAGGTATTTGGCCGATGCCTTCAGTTTCGCCGTTTGGTCTTCTATGGCCTTAGGTGATGCAGCTATTCCGGCTTCAACTTTTTGGATCTCCTTGCGGGTGGCTTCTAGCTTCAGTACTAAGTCTACTTCAAGACGGCGGAGTTCTTCAAGCCTATTGTTCAAGATGATCGGTTCAACAGCCAGCTCATCCAACTTGGTCTTGTCAGAATTGACTTGAGCTCTGCTGGCAGTTAAGGCCGATTCCAAGCTCTCACGTTCCCGCCTCTCCACGATTCTTTCCTTGGCTTTGTGGAGCTTGAAGTGGTATTGTTCCAAGAAGATGGCCGGCGTCAGGATCTCCATCAGGTCTTCCGGCAGTTGATCTTGAATTTCTTGCACCCTACTCCTGATAGGATTGCAGTTCTCCACCAAAGACTCCAATGACGGTTCCAGCCGATTAGCGATATCGGACAGCCGGTTCTTCAATTCTTCAGAAACTGACGCCTTGGCTGTGCTGGGTAGCTCTTTGTCCTCGTCATCAAGAAATTGGCCGATGTCGAAAGAAAACATATCGGCTAAGTTCTGCAAACATCAAGACAGGGCATGGTTAACTCAGTCAAACAAAAATTGGCTAGGGGTTCGAAGTGATCTGGTTTACTTGTGATGGGGCGTCGGCTGTGCTTGCATCGGCCTCCTTTTGTTGTCCTGAAATAGTGGGCGAGGGAGCTGGCCGATGTGGTGCAGGTGATGGAGCATGCGGCTGAAGAAAGGCAAGAAAACGGTGATCAGATCCATATTACCAGAGGACTGGGGCAAAAATACTAACTCTTACCGAAGCAATCAGAGAGGGTGGCGGAGAAGGAGAAGGTGTTCTCAATCGGGCCTTGATTTGTTCGCGCCTTTGCAGGGTTGCCTTTTTAGTTCTTGGTAAAGGGGCCGATTGAGTCCTTTCCTTAAGTAAAGACGATGCGATGACCTGAAAAGGATATCAAGTTATAGCATACCAGCAGAAGGAGACTGCATAAATTCGAGAAGAGGGACTATATTAACCTTGCGGACTTCATGTCTGGTTCTCCTTGGTTGGACAGTGTCGGCTTGATCATCGGTCGGTGGGATCACAGTGGTCTTGGCCGATGGTCCTTTAGTGGTGTTGGCCGATGGATCTTCTTCTTCAGGCAGATCGGCAGCTGCTGCATCGACCTCCTCCTCTATTACTTGGTCATCGAGGAATTCTTCCATGGAGGGGTCTAGTTCATCAAGATCGGCTTGATCGTCAGTCCTGAGTTTCTTGCTGGTTTTTTGAACCTTTTCTTTTGCTGGCACCTTCCTTTTACGAGTCTCTTTGGTTATCGGCCCTTGGAGCAGTGATGACACCTTTGAGGCAGTAAGGCCGATAACTGACTCCAAAACGGTTCTTCCTGATGGAGCCAGGACTAGAGCATAAGAGATTCTCTGACCACTGTTGCTGACTAATGGCATTGGGGCGTCAGGGACCTGGGGGCTGATATCATCAACAAGTTCTATCAGATAGAACCTGGCCGATTGATGGAAGAGGTGAGAAGCCCATTCCTGCCACCAAGATTGGAAACTGATATGGATAAAAGGGCTCAGCCACAACCGGTCACAATCGCCCAAGATTGGTATTTGAATCTCCAAGGCTTTGTTCATGATCAAGGCCAATGAAACTATACCCCCGCTCTCTAAGAGCCGATGGAAGTGCAGGCTGATAGGAAGTTGTCCAACCCGCATTGTCTGGCAGCCACCATGGGATTGTAAAACTCATATGATACGCTGGTGCTTCTGCCTTGAAATATGCCTACTGGGAGCAGGCAAGGACTCACGCTAATCATGAAGACCTCCCTTGAGACTATGTCATCATTTAGTTGGCTCAGGGTCAGGTCGATAGGGAGCTCAAACTCAGAGTCCGAAGGGTAGACAAACATGTCCATCTTGGCTGATGGAGGGCCGGTGTAGAATCGGACAAACCAAGTAGATATCTCTTCGGCCGATTGATCTTCTCCGGGATAGACTGAAGCTGCTTCTCCAAAGGACATGCATCTTCTTGTTGAAGGATCTTCATTGTCGCTGTAGTCTGATGGGAAAGCAGAGTCCGATAGCGGAGGCCGATCGACCATGGTGTTAGTATGGATGGTTAGCCAGAGCTGGATAAACCACCATGGGCCTCTATGTGCCACTGTCTGTTTTAACATCAGATCTTGAGTGGCAGAATAGAGCAGCCGATAGACAGCTCCAAGGAGGTATCGGCCGAGAGGAAATTGTTTCTTTTCAACTAGGGCCTGAGCTAAGTGTTGGCAATTCAGAGTAGGGCCACAGGTTGATCCACAAAATATGAATCTTTCTAGCCATAGAGTCAGAAAGGCCACATGCTCTCTCTTTGAGACAGATCCTTGCTCCATGTGCTCGGATATATACCCAGACCAGCCTCCAATCTTCTTGGTCTTCAATTTATGACTGCTATTGATGAGGAGGTTGAAGGGATTAATCTCGGAGTGGATATCTAATCCTGTCAGCATCTTGATATCTATTAGTGTTGGGGTCATTGGACCTTGCCGGAACAGAAAAGCATTCAGGGTGCTAGACCAGAAATAGGTGGCTGCTGACATCAGGGATTCGTTCTTCTTGGTATCGGCCAAAGACAGAGCAATGCACTGGCCGATCCCTATTTCATCCCAATGAACTTGCTTGGCCGCAGCAATCCTTTTGTACCAAGTCCTGTAGCCATTGAGTTTGGACGGCCAAGATCTAAAGGTATGTTTCCATGAAGCGACATTGGGCTTTATTTCTTTAAAAGGGATTTTGTTTGTTTCTACGTTTATCAGCCAGGTTGGTTCGGAGTTGCCCATAGGGCCGAGAAAGAACCGATGTGATTTGTCATTGGTTGGGATCAAAATTTGGTTCTTGAAGACCTACGGCATGAGAACAATAATTAGAAATAAGACCCGAGGGGGGGCAAGAGCAGGAACCCTAGTTTGAAGAACTCGGCGGGAAAACGAAAATGTGAACTTGGAAAGGGTTGACTTACCACAGGGATCTCAGAAGCATAGAACGGCAAGGAAGCCATGGATGTTGTTCAAGAGGTCGTCGATGAGGGAGTCAATGCCGAAAGAATGCCGGGGAGTCGCCGGAATCGAGAGGCGCAAGCGGCTATTGAGGAACTGCGCAAGGAAATCGGCGGCGGGAGGCTGCGAATCTGGATATAACCCGTCGACAAGTATTTTGCTATTTTCTTTGAATTTTTCGATTTCCCATGTATTGGTTTGATGAATTGGCATTAAGCATGGTGAGTGTAAGAATACTCTCTAGAGGTGATGCACGGTTCCATTGTAAAAAAAAAGAGAGAGAGAAAGAAATAGTGAGCATATGCCGCCTTACATGAGCTGATCGGAATTTTTTTTAATCTACAAAGCTATATTTACATTTTAAAATTTTACATATCCATACTCCTCCTGTCCTCTAGGAGGGTTTTAATAAAACCCTTCCCAGAGGACAGCAGATCTGCTGTGGAGAGGAGGGGGGCGCGTCCTTCCCTAGCACGGTTTATTCATATGCTGCCCTAGCAGAGGGAGGAAGCAAGGGGCTGACAAAAGTGCAGCCACCCCAGCCATCCCCACTTGCCACCTCACATTTGTCACCCTTTGGAGGGCGTTTAATGAAAAAAAACTCCCAAAGGCGAGAGATCGATGAAGAAAATAATTGCTACTACAAAAATGATAAAAATTAAACTTCACATGAGATTGATGCTTCAGGGTATAAAAAATGGCATACGTTCATAGCACGCAATTAAGTTACACGAATATACTAGGGGTAAATATCTGGGGTCCTAATCGGGTCACCATGTAAAGAAAATGTTTGAACAATTATAGTAGTAGATGACACGATGAAATACGGGGTCATCATCTATGTTTGGGCAAATGAAATATCTCCTCTTGTATCTCTCTTCTGTGAAGGACAGAGGCGGAGCCAAGGAGGGGCGGAGGGAGGCCAGGCCTCCCCCAATGATGATTTTTTTCTTAAGTACCGGCTAATTAATCCTGTAATACATGATTATGTCATGTACTTTGATGCATTATACCGCATTCAGGCTTCCAATGCTAGCCAGCTAGGATTGCAGGCAAACAAGTTATTTAGAAAGCATATCAGTATATCATTTTATATGGTGATTATTGCTTCCTAGGCTAAGCAGACCTAGCTAACAACGCAAGCTAACATGAAGCAACACAACAACGTTTGGATAGCTCGGTTATTCCAATGTCTCCATATAGTGTTTGCTCCTAATATACATTTCTTTGTAAGCCCTAATACTTTATTTAACTCTTCACTTTAATTTGAAATACTAAAGTCTTCAAAAATCATGTATGTAGACAATGATTAAATAATAGGAAAAACATCCTTTTGTATGGTCAAAACTTATAAATATATTGATATGATTTATTATCCATGTAAATGTTTTAATTTTGCATGTATTATGATGCAACTTTTTTATGGTCATTTTCACTTGGTACTTAGCTTAAGTTGGCCCCCCTCAAGTCTAGATCCTGCCTTCGCCGCTGGTGAAGGATGTTGTCACTTAGCAACAATCTTCACATATGCACTTTGGACGCTCAAACTATTTAGTGATTCCCAAAGGATTGTTTCTTCAGTCTAAGCCAGCAGACTCCACGATCGCCGCTTGTACTCCTCTTTCACCTGCATGTATGTGATAGATATGGAGGATAAACTGATAATATGAGTGATTGATGAAAGGAAAGTTAAAATGACACTTACAAAGAAGTCATCATCAATATTTGGACAAAGAAAGTATCTTCTCCCTAAAGTATCTCATGTTAAGGATGTTTCCACCTAGCAACAGTCACTGCACTCGCATTCCTAATGTTCAAACCATGTAGGGATTAGCCTAGAGAAATGAGGATTTTTGACGCGGAGAAGGGAAGGGAGGGGGGGTATATCCACCAGTCGGGAGGGCTGCAAATGGCCTATCCACAAACATTCCCTCCCTCTTACTTAATTCCTTGGGTGGGCCGAGGTGCACTTTTGCAGCCGGTCCCTTGCCATCCTTGGCGAGAGATAAACTGCCCTACGGGAGGGCTGAAGCCTGAAGAGGCTGGCTGCACCTGCCCCAGCCAGACTCCCCCCTCCCCCACATGCCACGTCAAATTTGCGTCCTTCCGGGAGGGTGTTTTATATATAAAAAAACCTTTCAAAGGATGGGAGGAAGTAAAATTTCAAAATGAAAATATAGTTGTAAATTAAAAAATATAAAAATATTAAAAGAATATAGCTGATTGTGGGTGTATGTGCATGAGGCACAATATAGTAACACCATCTAAAAGACATCAATATGGGTTGAAAGGAGGCATGGACCCAAACTTTTAGCACTTTTCTAGATCGATCATTTTCCTAGTATTGAACTAAATAGGAAATGGTCAAAAACATAGGCTTGGGCTGCAATATGGGTTTGGGCTGTGTTTGGAAAGGAACATGGGAGCGAAGGAAGCGGTTGGAGAAGAAGAAGTGAGATCAAATAGAGGAGGGTGGAGCAGTTGGAGAGGCACGTATTATGTGAGACACTTTTTTATTTATTAACACACAACGAACGAAATGACACATGGACCATGAAAACAGCCTTAATTTCTTCTATAGTAGGTACCTATATAAAGTTAATCCTATTTTAAGCCATATAGGCATCCACCATCCTATTCCATTCCATTGAAGCATCCGTCTAACCAAATACGCGTAATGCTTTACTTGTATCCATCTTCAACCTTTCCACACAAAAAATAATAATTTTGATCTACCATAACTTTTAATTTGCACTTAAAAAACTTGACATTAAAATAGTACATGGATATAACGAAGCATGAGAGAGATCCTTCGTCTCTTTATTATGATGACATGACTCAACACATATACTATTTTAAACATTAATAACATACATACTAAGAGATATATGATAATGAAAATGACTACTATCCCTAATAAAGAAATCAATAGTAAGTTTATTTATTACGGTTATGCTATTTTACTTGCGACAGATTTTTGGGCTTCTATCTTTCAATTTTTTTATCCGTAGAATATTGCATCAAGATTTACATTCAGTTACAAAGCACTTACACTTGGTTACAGAGCATTTATCCTTAGTTACATATCACTTACACTTAAATACAGTGCATTTATACTTGGTTATAGAGCAGTTATACTCAGTTACGGTACACCAAAATTAGATTTTACAACATTTTTTCTATATTTATGAATTTTGACATGTTTCTTTCTTTCTTTTATTACTTCACTCAAAACAGATTATATTTATTAGATGAATTAAAATTCGGTAAGATTTAAAACTTCAAATATGTTGAAAGAAAGATCAATAGGTAGTCCGTAGTATTTTTCATGCACGTTCAAAGCTTTGTGTCTACGATCTAGGGGTGAAAACGGATCGGATAATATCCGATCCGATCTGTTCCGAATCCATCCGAAACGAGGATATGATATGGGTTTATAAAAATCCAATGGATATGGATGCGGATGTGGTATCTCTAAAATCCGGCGAATGCGGACTATCCTACATTTCTATCGGATTATCCAATAGGACGTTTGTTGGATAAATCGAAATTGGCAACACATATAAGAGCATCGGTAATATTTGTGGCTGCATGGAGTACTATAGGTGAGTGCCACTTGAGATAGAAAGTTAGATAAAATTTTTTGCAATGTATAGCACCATCATCGGTACCAATGGTGGGACCTCTAGGAATAAACAATCTCCTTCTCTCTTTCTTCTTCACCTAATTCATCTCACTTCTTTTCTTGCATGTTTCTCACAAGTGGACCTATCACATTATTTATTCACTAGGACCGGTTGCTTCCCTTAAAGTCAGTGCTTTTCTTAGAACCCCATGCTACTTTCTCTACAATGTTTAATGCCGGTACTATTTCCTTTCTCTCTCCTTTAGTACTAGTTCAAAACACACATTACAAATGCTCTACCACTATATGTTGAAAACAACGTAAACCGATTCATAAAATGGTCTAATTCATCAATTAACTTAGGCTCTTTAGTCCAAGTCTCTCACCATCTCATCTTACACTTGCGTAGCTATGTTTTTATATTATGGACGTCATGTATTCATGTTGTTTAGCACTCAAGCATATAGTTATTATGACTAGATCATTCATTGATTACTTTGTTGTTGTGAGTTGCATTTCTAAGTTGATGATACACGAAACATTCGACGATTTTAATCCGTTTTCGAACCAGGTTCGTACCGACTCCGCACCATTTACAATATCCGAAATAATCCATTCCACATCTGCATACACACTATCCACATCCACCTCGAATTCACTTAAAGCTTCAAATTCACTTAAAAAATATGGTTTAGAATATGGTATGACCACTATCCATTTAAATTCGATTTGTTTTCGTCTCGTACCGAGGATCTATATAATTCTCCACCCCCAACAAATACAGAATAGTAGGGAGTCGTGAAGCGAAGAAGAATCCAGGCAATGAATACAGTGATTAGAGTAGTCAAATATTCAAATCCAATATAATCTAATCTACCCCCGTGCTGCTGGATGATTGGATCAGACGTTCAGAATTAACCCATCCAAACTGGATCCCGATCTCATCACATTCTCTCCTCATCTCCTCCTCCTCCGTCCCCCGCCTCAAACCTCGCCGCCGGCAGCCGCCGCCCGCCGCCCCTCTCTTCTCCCCCATTCCGAACCCCTCCTCGCCACCCGCCCAGACCCATCCGCTCTCGCTCGCGACGCCGCAGCCCAACCCCCCCCCCCCATCCTTCCGCGCCGCCTCCCTCCGGCGAGTCCCCGGGTTCTTCTTCCTCGAAGGAGGCGCCCTCCTCGGTTACTCTACCGGGACCTGAGCCGTCGTGGAGTGAGGATCCGGCTTTCTAGTAAGATCGATCGATCGATCGATCGCGGTTGACCAAGTCGTCTTACAGTTCTTGGATCGTGCGTGCTTGGCTCGCGTGCATTGTCTGATCGTGTGCAGCAATCCCGCTGGTTCCACTTGGGGGTTTCAAGGGGAGTGCGATGGCTGGGTGCGGCGGCGGCGGCTGGGTGGCTCGGCTGGCTGCGCTCCTCGTCGTCGGGTTCGTGCTCGGCTCCGTCGACGCCAGCCTTGGCGATGTTGATCCGCAGTACAGGTGAGTTGTGGGATCAAGCATCTATGTTTGTACTTCGTTGCCTTCTTCATTCGTCTTATCAAGTTAATACAAGTATTCGTAGTTATCGTTAATTGACTTAATTCTACTCGAAGTGAGGCTATGCTGGATAAGTAGGTTCTTGATTTCCAGTACTAAGTGGTTTGTCTACCACGAAAATACGTGCTTAGTTGGGCTGTTATTGACGGTTAACCCTGTAGTTAGTAAATCTCATAGTAGCAACTAGCATTGTTGGTCCTCTAGTATTTCAAGATGTGTTATTCGTACAAGTGTGGTTTGTTATCCTATTCCTACCTGTTTGCGGAAATATCTAGAATACCGCTTTTTTCCCACTCTCGATATTAGTGTTGCTTAAGTCTTATTATTGAACCTTTTTGAAAAAAAAAAGAGACTTACTAGTAATCATGCACATCAGGTCATGCTAATGTGATGCTGTGTAATTATTCTTATCTGAAACTGGAAATTGAGCATGATGGTCAAATATGGTTATATTGTGTGGACACGCCTGACTGGAAGAGCGATGGAACGATAGAACCTGAAAGTCCATAAACGACTGGCTATAGAGCAGACATTGTTGCAGTGAATTCTGTTTATATTCATCGCTGTCAGCTAAACAATATCAGCTATCTTTGTCAACTGTATATCTAGTCGCACAAGAATATTCTAAGTTCTGAATTGGTTGAACCAAAGTACCAAAAAAAGAGCTACCAGTTATATATGTATAGTGGCCACATTGAGCAGTAAATATGGTTGGTATAGGTTCATCAGTGGTCTTTCCTGTAGAACCTGTTTAACTCTTTAACAAGACTGGTTGTTTTCAAAGAGTCCTATATTAGTGTAGAAGTGAAATAGAAATTTCACGGGGATATTTAATGGCGTTGAGCAAAATCTATGATTTCGCTCTCTTGCTCTGGAGTGTGGACATTTGTTCTTCAGACTTTAACCAATATACGCTATTCCAGTACTCCTAGCTGTAAGCTGTACTTAATAGAGCACGATATGTCTTCAGATGGCTTAGTTATGTAAATTTCTAATGAACTAAATCAAAAGAACAATAAGGTCATCAGTTGATGTCAATGCATTATAGAACTTTTATTGCAGTAATGTTCCCCGAATTTCTAAATTTATATTACCGCTTTTGTTTGATATTAGATTCAGAGTGAAATATGGTTAAATGGACAATTTTAATCACCATTGCCTTTTATTGCACTGTTGCATGATTTCATGGGTTCACAGCGTACGTGGTGGCGGGTTGCCTGGAGACAGTCAGAAAAATTGAAATAAAAATAACCAATAATAAATTGTGTGGAAGGATACCTATTAAATGTACCACATATGCCAGCAAATTAACCGAAGTTCACAGGGCAAACTCTTACCAGTAAGCTGATTATTATTAATCCTAGAAACAGGGTTCCCTTTTTGACAGTTAAACAGGAGGGGCTCCAACTGTACTTAGAGTAAGGTTCGCAAAGTGATTAAGTGATAGTCATGACAAATCGATGTTTTAGTAGTGCACGAGAACCATATAAATTAAAATTGTCATCTTGAACTATCAAATTCACACATCATCTAACTCAACTCATCTAATACCATGGCATGACATAAGAACTCCAGGGACTAACTGCTTCCAGTCAAGGTGAATGTTCCTGCTGGCACATCTTGATGACAGGACTCTCTGTTGTGGATTTTGATATTCGACATCTATAATTTGTCAATGTTTAACCTACTAAAATAAATGCGTTTTTTTTTCTTATTTTTCTTGCTCCATACTTTCAATATAGTTTTTCGCCCAGTTTGTTGCATTTCGCATATGCTACCACCAGTAATATTACCTGTTTTTTCCTTTTACTCGAAGGTTTGCAAATTGACATTAGTAGTTTTTCACAAGATTTTATTTCATGAATCAATGAGTGTGTCCAACATATTATTTGGGGCTTTATGAACTGAAAAATATATATTGCTTTGTTCATCTTCCAACCTTGTTCAGTTGTTATCATTCTGATATTACCCTTTTGTGTGGTATGCATTACTTGAAGTTACTTTTATTTACTATTTAGAAGTTGTTGGTAATTTTTTAGCTCTGTTTGTGAACTTTCAGAACTTGCGTGGAGGAGTGTCATACTACAGGGATTATTGGGGAGAACATCATAAACCACTGCCAGTCCCCAGGGAATGATGACGCATCCGTTGGAAGTTCTTGGTACACCCAGGAGCCCCTATACATGCAGTGGAAGCAACTAAACTGTATGACAGACTGCCGTTACTACTGCATGATGCAAAGAGAAGGTGAAAGGCAATCACGTGGTCTGAGCCCTGTTAAATATCATGGAAAATGGCCCTTCATACGTGTTTCTGTCTTCCAAGTATGTTTGAACTGTCATATTCCTTACTGAAACCATTTTCAGCATGTCTATTTCTCAAGTTCTCACCTGTTTGTCATCCTTTATCAGGAACCACTCTCAGCTGCACTATCTGCTGTCAACCTATTGATGCACTTCACTGGCTGGCTTTCATTTTTCCTGCTGTTGAATTACAAATTACCTGTTAGACCCCAAACTAAGAGGACATACTACGAATACACTGGATTATGGCATATCTATGCAATATTATCAATGAACGCGTGGTTTTGGAGCTCTATATTCCATACTAGGTATGAAGTGCTCAAAGCCATATGTAATGAAACTTGAGTATATACATCATCTTAATACATAATTTGTGATACTTACACACCATTCTTCATTCTGTAGGGATATCGACTTGACTGAGAAATTGGATTATTCTTCAGCTGTGGCTCTACTTGGCTATTCTTTAATCCTTTCATTGTTAAGGACTTTCAATGTCAAGGATGAGGCTACCAGGGTGATGTTTGCTGCCCCAATTTTGGCATTTGTTACAACACACATCTTGTATCTTAACTTCTATGAGCTTGACTATGGTAAAGTTCCTTTTGCCCATTGTTGAAGCATTTTATCTTTTACCACCATCTAACAAGAATAATCCTGCTTAAGAACAAATATTTTTCTAAGCTGTAGGCTCAGTAACGCCCAGATCCTCTGTTTACCATGTTCCTTTGTGTTGTGCACTATAAGAGCATTATCAGCATACTTTATGTCCGGTCATACTATCTTATTATGGTATTACGAAATTTTGTTGTTAGCATACTACTTAGTAATGGTGTTTTTTTCAGTCTTAGTTTACGGACTTGCTTTTCAGTGTGTCTGTACAAGCATATGGTTAGGCCTCTGGTTATTTTATTTAATCTGACAAATCTTTTCTCAGGGTGGAACATGAAAGTTTGTGTGGTGATGGCTGTGGTTCAGCTTCTGGCATGGGCAATTTGGGCTGGCGTAACCCAACATCCATCACGATTCAAGCTTTGGGTGGTTGTGTTCGGCGGCGCACTTGCTATGCTTCTCGAAATATACGACTTTCCTCCGTACAAGGGATATGCTGATGCACACTCGCTGTGGCATGCGAGTACCATTCCTCTTACATATCTCTGGTGGAGTTTCATTAAGGATGATGCAGAATTCCGCACGTCAACTCTTATTAAGAAGGCAAAGTGACTCAAGGCTGCAGATTTTAACTCTCTGAACATCAGATTTCTTGGGCAACTCAAGGGAACATGGGACGGGTTTCCCATCTAACATCGCCAAATCTCAGTGTGTTTGCCCCCTAGATTCTCCTGTAAAATTGATTAGAACAAGTAATTCATGTTTGCACATCACGATTTTGGTCCTCAAACTCAGCATGTTATTTCCGGTGTATCATGTTTTTGCCCTGATTTGAATTTTGATTAGCTCGAAACAAACCTTTCTGTAGTAAAACATCATCTTGTTCTGGTACCTGATGGAAAGGTTGAACAAGGAGGGTCGCCTGTGTCTGCTTATATGACAAAAATCAGCCTGAAGTCTGAACATGATTTATTCCCAGTGTGCTTGTATGTTCACATGCTGCTTTGTTTTGACCTTCCTGAAGCTCCAAAGGAAGGAGAATATACTTTTACAGATCACATGACCTCTTTGTATGCTATGAACCAAGAAGATTATGTTTCTGTAATATTCCATCCAATCCCACATTTCCCTATTATTTGGAGAAAAATGCTACTATGATATCAAGCTAATGCTGCTGCAACCAATGCTCTTTGAAATGTGAAAAAAAAATAAAAATATACTTTTTATCTCACTGATTTTACGGAAATATACATGTTTGAAAAAAATATTCAATAATATACCATCATCGCAGAGTAAAGAGTGAAGGCGCGAACTCGCGGCAGTGTACGAGTTTCGCTTGGCTGCCTTGCGATCTGTTGCCTGATGACTCAATTAGTTTTTAATCAATTAATTGTTAATGATGCTGACTAAAGAAATAATGACCGATTAATTAATTGCTAATGATGCTAATTAATTAATTGTGCGAGTTCCCTACGCATAATGCGAACTCGTCACAAGTTCACATCCGAGTATTTTCACCGCACGAAGTTACGCACTCAACACATGAACTTGCCTGAAGTCGCATATTCCTCACGCGAACTCGTCATGACATCACAAATACGTCACGAGTTCGTGCACTCCAACGAGCTCGCTGTGAATTCGTCCCTCCTCTCCATGACAATAGTACATTTTTGCCATTCCATTCTCAACGTTTATATCCATATAGAACCAATGGAAAAAAAGGTATATTTTTATTTTTCTAATGGGGAGTGTGTGCATGCGACTTGCACTCGCGAAAAAGAAAAAAAGCAAGATGGTGCTATGATTCTTGGCTCATTTGAAGCCACGGTTACAGTGATTTATTCCAAATGAAAGCCTGCACGCACCGCCACCATCAGGCATCACCATCCAGAAGCACCGAAAATCAAACCCCAAATCCTATGGCGATTTGACCTCTCTGTTGAAAGTGTGGATGGTTCACTTTGTGACTTGCAAATCAGATCTTGAAAAAGGAGAAGGAACATGTGCTTGCTTGGATGTCCACTAGGAGCCACAAATGTGTGGCAAATTAATAAATCTTGCAACTGACATGTGAGAGCTCATTGCAATCTGTGGCAATAAGCAATAAGGAAGTGAAGACTCTTTAGTGCACCAAGGGATTGTATTTTCTTAATAGCAAAGAGGAATGTCAACAGGATGTGCAATAGGAATGTCAATTGGAATTGGATCCTCTGGTTCAAGAAGAAATAATACATGTGCATTAGCCCATGTTTTTAGCCGTTAGATACTGATTGAAGGGTTCAAAACAATTCGCCACATTACTTTTGAGCAGTAAAAGATGAATAGTATTATGCAGAACGGTAAGTAGGCTATGTACAGGTTCTACCGCATTCTACTGTAGCAATATGCTCAAGTAATCATGTGTTTGCCGTCTTAGAATTCTCCCTTTCCCCCTTCTAGCTCAGGTTGATTATTGTCCATGAATTTGCTAGTCAAATATGTGATTCCATTTTTATTGGCCAAACCTTAGACAATTTAGGCATATAGGTTTGACGAGCTTAGGCGCAATGCATTAGTTCATTTGGTTTTAGATTTTCGAACGTAACAATAAGGTTTCATATAATGCATATGACAAATAAACGAATATGGAGCAAGGTTACGATGGTATAGTCCCATCCTGATAACACGCATATTCTCCGATATGAAAAACTCCCTACCAAAAGACATGGAATCATCATTGCCATCCCTAATTGCAAACCTTAACCATAACAATTGGAGGTGTTTTATACTATGTGCTTGTTTGACAGGCTTCAGTTCCTAGATCCCTATTTGCTGAAGCTAGAGCGAAACTAAACGCTACTAGATCCTTAAATTCATAAGAGTGGAGCATGTGAATTTGCTCTAGAAAACACATAAAAAGGGTGACGCTATCTTTTTCCAGCTCCAAAACTCTAAACCCATAAAAAATTTAAAGCCCTACCTAACAGGCCATATATACCTCTTTTGTGGCGGAAGAAATAGTAGTCCACAATTTTACTCATGACATCAATATATTTGTATTTGTATGTAAACAACTTTCACTCCCTTTCCTAAGCAGTAACTTTTTTCATGGACAGTGGGCACTACATGACACATTGATCAGGAAGTGGGGGGATCCTTCAGCATGCGAGCTGCCCACTAAGCTAAATTTCAAGAGACCGTGAAACAAGTGATGGGACATATGCCACGTTTTGAGTCATTTTCATGCAAATAATCGACCGTGCGGTAACATGCGCAAAAATGCGAAGATCTGAAAAAGGAACTCACGTAACAAAGTTGATAGTGTTTGACAGTTTGCTATCGATCGGTATAGCAACCAATAATTTGTTCTCGAGAGAGACAACCGGATCATTCTGGTCTTGACAAGAAGGAGCATTATATAATTGGACGATGCTTCGGTGCTCTCTCCTAATAATATTATATTATCAATAAAAATGATCTGACCGTTTGTTATTAAGAGTAAATTAGTAATTTACTAATACAATGATTAGGGATAACTTTATCATTTATGTTTTTTTCATCTAGATCAATGTGTGATCATCCATTTCATTGGCATTGCTCGTATTCTATCAAAAAAAAAAGAAAAATAAAAGATTTAGTCATTGCTAAATGACGATCATACCTCTCAACACCTATTCTTTTTTACAATAATGTCTTTTCATGTTTCTACTACCGTTAATTAAGATGATAATAGAAATAGATGTAAACTCTTCAGTCAAATAAGATCAACGATTCAAACGACTTTTTACTACTAGTAGAAAGCATCGTAGCGAGGCTCTATATATTTTGCGGTGGATTTGTCTGTATTTTTCTTCCCATCATCAGGGAATAAACTAACAATTTTGAGCCGGAAAATTGGAAGTGGTAATAGACCTCTGATGGCGATAGTTCCCCTTTTGTTTGCCAATTATTTGATGTTGAATTCCTTAGATGTATTTGAATATTTGCAAATAGGATCAAAGAATGTTTGATTCAATTTAGATTGTTCTTTTTTCTCCCTTTCTTAATTTGGATGTTGCATACTTGCATGCCAACTTAAGCCATGTACATTTTGTAGATAGTACGTGTTGATCAATTTCTCCTGGCTACCATATTAACTAAATCGGTGATATAGTTCTAACTGCAGCGCTGGAAACAAATATGAGGAACCATCGATCCACTGCTAGTTGATGACGGCCGGCCGGAGAGACCGGGCTAGCCTGCACGCAGCTGGCACCCGGCGATAGGAAACTTGAGCTGAGTATTGATTCAAACTGTACATACATGTATGATGAATTTCGGGAATGGTTACTGAATCTAAACAAAGATACAATGAATTTTGTTTAGACGGACCAGGAGACATATCTATATATATATATACCTAACTTAAAAATATGTGAGATTTTCATAGCTTTTTATCATCCGTCGTCATCTCTCGACAAACCTCATTTCTTTTTTTCTTTTCCTCCTGGGCCTCCATCTAGATCTATTCCTCTTGGGCTTGGTTGTGCTTGGGCTCAGCTTAGCCGTCGCTCATCCTGGTCTGTTTCGCGGCGCGTGTCTCCAGTCACCGCCCGTTCTTCTCTCCTGGCCGAACCCTAGCATCGCCGCCACGTCGATCTGCCTCCCCGTGTATTTCCTTCTTCAATTGATTGCAAAATTCGATTCCCCACTCTTTCCTCATCATTTTTCTCATAATTTTCCCTTTCGATTCGGTTTTAAATCGCCGGATTTAATATTCATTTAACGGTTGCCAATGATGGCCGGCCGACGAGCTTCCCCTACCGTTTTTATCCCAAGTTTTGCGGAATCGGGTTTCTCCAATTTTGGGGGAAACAGAAAGAGTAGATCGAGTGGATCAAGAGCCCTCAACCAATTTTAGAAGATCGAGAAAGATTCAACCGGATTTGATGAGGAGGATCGGCGCGGCATCGTACGGGCACGGGATTGTCATCCGGAGGTTGAAGGCGTTACTGTAGCCCATGGGTTTGGCTTTGCAACGAGAGAAGACAGCCGTGGCTATGTTAGTTGGGTCTACGGCTACACTTGTGTATAGCGATCCCAATATTTCAATTTATTTTTCAGCTCCTAATAGTTGTTTTTATGTATAGCGATCCTAATGTTTCAATTTATTTCTCAACTTCTAATGGTTGTTGTACCACTGATAAAAAAAATAACATTACCCCGTTGTAAGTTGCTATGCACGGACTTTTTTCAAGTAAGACAGATTAGACCAAATTTAATAGCATAGCGTTCTAGCTAGGTTTGGAATCAGAGGATACTAAGGCTTTGTTCGTTTCAGTGTGTTACCAACACACTAACACACTGAGTGCGCACGGAAAACGTAACGGTCTATTAGCGCGTGATTAATTAAGTATTAGCTAATTTTTTTAAAAAAAATGAATTAATTTGATTTTTAAGCAACTTTTGTATAGAAACTTTTTAAAAAAGACACACCGTTTAGTAGTTTAAAAAGCGTGCGTACGAAAAAAAAAAAGTGATGTGTTGGAAAGATGAGTTGAAGAACCTCAGCCTAATTGTTGGTGTTTTGGGATCAGCGGTCAGCCTGGTCATATTGGACTTAGTTTGCCTCTACATGTATGCATCCATTAAAAACCGAGTTTAGAAAAAGGAGCGACACTACGGACTCGAACCCAGGTGATTGGCTCAAACGATCCAAGTTGCAACGAATTACCGTTAGCATATGAGCGTATTTAATATGGGTAAAATAGAAAGTAAAGAATTTTGGAGTCAGAGGGAGTATGTAAGAGACAACACTACGGATAATATATATTCAGCTTGTCATACTCCCCAACACAATTTTTTTATTTTTAATTATAGGTTGCTTCTCTCTTCACACAAAAGTATTTCTTCCATCCCAAATTATAGAACATTTTTTTCTTTTAAAAAAAATCAAACTTGATAACTTTTGACTAATAATATTTATGCTAATATCTATGATAAGTATTATATATGTTATATTACTATATTCATATTTTAAAATATTTTTATGTAATGCTAATTTTATTGAAAACATAACATTAAATAAATTAATGATTAAAATATGATATTAAAGATCGTGTAAAAAATATAAATCTTGTAATTTGGGAGATAGAAAGTACTTATTAATTGGTCCTCTCCACTTCCTTCTTGTTTTATGTTTTGCACGTTGGTGCTTGTATATGGGAGGTAGCTGTTCTCCTTTTACTCTTCTCTCTCCCATGTAGATTTTCTGATGACGTGGATAACTCGATAGCATGCATAAGCAAGTTTAGTAAGAGATTTAAGCCGGCTATAGCGTGTCCATGTTGGCAAAAGCAATGAACCGGAGAAACGAGAGGGCATGAGCGGATAACTAAATTGTCGTCGACTGCTTGCGTACTCCAAAACAGGACGTGGTTAAGAGCAGATACAGTAAACCTAGCTACGATGTAGGTGATAGTGGTCTCTAAGCCAGATGGATGCCTAGTGGAAGAAAGAGAAGACGAGGTGAAACGTCGGCCACTAATTTATCGTTGAGCTATACGCTTGCCCCAAAGAAAGCTGCGTAATACTGTAGGCTTAGAAGCGAGCTAGAACATGGGATTAGGAGAGAGAATAGAAGGGAGACTGGCTTTAGTTTTTTAAACTATCTTTCTAACTCATCATTTTTTTTCACGCGCACATTTTTCAAACTGGTGTGTTTTTTTACAAAAAAAATTTTATACAAAAGTTGCTTAAAAAATTCAAATTAATTCATTTTTAAAAAAAAATTAATTAATACTTAATTAATCACGTGCTAATGGATCGTTTCGTTTTTCACGTGTATTATGCGCGCTGAGAACTCAGCGAGACTAACACAGCCTAAATAACTCTTCTGGTAAAAAGTGCGGCCTATAGTATTGATATGATTGTTGTGTTACTGGCTACTAAGACATCTATACCTGAGGTGGTAAGAAGCTACCTGCTTCTATGCTCTTAAAAGAAAAAACTGCACGGATATTAAAGAAAATGAGAGATTCAGATTAAAAGTTAGTTAACAGCCTAAACTTCATTTATAAAAGATAATTTTGTCCGTGAGGGAGTTAATTAATCTCTGCACCTATCTGTCCGGATCCCACATCAAAGCCTGTCGGTAACTGTTCCTGCTCTCCGCCGTCACAATGATAAACGTCTGGCGTCTGGCCGTGGCATTTGCATAGCGCTACAAAAACTTGGCCGTTGAGCATTTCAGTTTTACAAACAAGCAAAAAACGAAAGATGTATCCCAAACTTCAAATCTGTAATCATTCTCGCGTAAAATCATTCAGCAATTGTTGGCACTGCACCATGGGACGGAGAAGCAAGCATCAATGAGTTCATTAGCTTTTCATTTATATGTAGCAATGCATTGATGCCATGGCGGCTTATGTCACTGATCTTGGCAGTAAATTTGCCCCATGGCCGCTGACAGCCTGCCACTACTACTCAAAAAACAAGGAGAGACAACTGATACTATTGACCTTGCTCTAATTAATTGGCTTATCCATGTATGTGAACTGGGATTGGACGACAAGCTCTCGAAGATAAGGTGAAGCATCAGCAATTGGGCTGGCCACGCATGTAAAAAGCAACCAAAAACTGTGTATTACAACATACCGTTGTTCACATTATCTTTAACTGAAGCTCTAGAGATGATATGACAAGATTTTAGAGCCATCAACAAGTTGTATTACTGAACTGCTCTAGGGTTTAAGATGGCACCATTTATAATACTAGGGAATTAAATAGTTGCAAAAAGTGGTAGGAATAATGACACCTTAAGCCATGTTTATGTGCCAAGAATATATATTTTCTTCCCTCAGATCATGCCAAACAACAGTTTGCTCTTTATGTTATATATCCATTCTACATTTTATTTTTGCCCATTTACTAGGCATGCTTCTCGTTTATCACTAATTTAATAGCCATGCTTATTTGGCACAGTTAGTTCGTACAATATGCACCATATTTCTATACATTCGTCTAGCTCATCGTCTCAACAAAACCCATTGGGATTTGGAAGTACATAACCATTTCTTTCTCCCTTTATTCCATTCCATCCCAGCTTTCCTTTACTTGTAACATGGCCATTGTCGACAAGTAATTAGGGCACACTCCACTATAACTACTCCTTGTAAGCATGCAGTGATGCACAGAGCACTGGAGAAAACAAGAACAAGATGGCCAAAGGAACAGCACAAAAACTACTAAAGGAAACAATGTCGATGCCAGGATGGTGTAATGCATGCGTTTCTCATTGTGTTAATTAGCTTGCTCCATACAAATATTTCTTTTTTATTATTTTTTTGGGGAGTTATCATAATGCTGCCACTAATTTCCAAAGTTAATGTGGCATTTTGTGACTAAAATTATTCGGCCCGATGTATCATAATTAATTAATATGCTAGTTGGCTCTTTTCTGTAATCTCATAGATAAATGGTAGTGCTAGCGGCTTCCATCACAGATTAGTATGATTAAACAGCTACTAAATGACGTTAATAACAAATTTTTATAAGTGCCAAAGGATTATTCTTTCGTAAATTAAATATGAAAAAGAAATCCATTTAACTCCCTCAAACTATTTCGCCGAAGCACTTAACCCTCTATTTTTTTCTCATTTTACATCCCAAATTATTGAAAGTGGTTCACTTTACTAACTAATGATATTTCTTTTGTTTATTTCTTGTTATATAAGTCATGTTTTGTAGTGAAATTTGGTAGAATGATATATGGGTTATAACTTATGTCTCAATATGTAACTTTTTATATATAAATATATTTGCACTGTAGGAGCCTCTTCTACAGTCATTTTCTTCAAAAAAAAATATGTCTCAATATTTTTTTATATATATTTATTACTGACTTACATAGGTTGGAAGTACCTAACACTAATTTAAACGTTGAGATTTTAAAGTTTAAGCAAATGTTTATGAAAATATTTTGAACTTTAATAATGGTGACATCTATGTCTCTGCAAAATTCCAGCTTAAAATATAATTTGTATAAAGAAAAAGAAAACAAACAAATGCTATTAAGACTAAAGTGAATCATTTTTAATAGTTTATGAGGTAAAATAAGAAGTGATCCAATAAAATAATTTGAAATAGTAAAATGGACTTTTTCATTAAATATTATATCCTCACGGCAAAGTCATAAATAGTATGTTTATTTACTTGGGTGTCATAGTGAGTAGTTCCTACTTGTGAGCCACATATGCATAGAAATAAGTATATGTGGCAACACCCTATCAGGTTTTTCAAACCGCTCATAACTACATTTGCTATGGGGTATGATAAGATTACCTGTGGTAGGATTTGATAATATTAGTTCGAATTCAAATTTTATAAGAAGTTATAGAATTAGTACATGATTTGTAAAACTTCAAGAGAAATGCTAAACTAACTCCATATATTGGCATGACTGTAAGGCGGTGTTGCTTCAAAGTCAAGGTTTGATGGTCGTGGACATTATACTGTGAATGCTATAATCTTTATAGTAGTGAACATTATATCACGGTTTTTCTATTGTTGTTGGATGTTCCTTTTTCGTGATTTTCTTTTTTTTCAAGTGAAATGTTGTGGTTACCATGACCTAACCATGATTACCGTGACGTAACCACGGTTACCATGACCTTACCGTGAGATTGAAAATTTTGAATTCAATTGTTTTAGATGAAATTCACATGGTATGGTGGTTGGATTTTCAAAAATACTTACATTCTTTTTAGATAAAGGAATTTTATACCTAGGAGGGCTGATTGGCTTCATTCTTAAGAAGTTGGCCCTATGAATTTAATTAACTCAACAAACACTCACTTCGATTACAAAACTTTGGCGCTTTACTGAAAACACACACTCACTTAACCTATTGATATCTACTCCCTCTGTCTCAAATATAGCTATTTTTTGCGTTTAAATTTGTTTAAAATATAGTTATTTCTAAAGTAATGTTTCCCTTCACCAACCATTTTCACTCAATCTTCCCCTCTACCGCACTCCCACTTTTCAATCATACTTCATTTAATGAGTGGTATTACATATTCTCTTTATCATTAATCTCTCTTACTAGAAGTGCTTAGGACGGAGGAAGTATGTACTCTCTTTGGTTTTTTAATGTATAACGCCGCTGACTTTTGGACATACGTTACGTTTGACCATTTGTCTTATTGAAAAATTTATATAATTTTTTTATTATTACAGGTGTTTATTTGGGTTTTAGACAGCATATGTATAATCAAAGAAAAGCACCGATACAACATGTCATGGTATACATTTCGGTACAACACATTTCATGTCCTGGGAAACATGGCATTTTACTGCTCTTCCTATGGTACAACACAACATTGCGGCATGCTTGAGAATGGTATTATAGCCCGGTGGTAGGGAGCTATCAGGTGCTCTTGTCGGCTCACGTTCAAGTCCCCTCAACTCTGGTTCTCTCATCAATTTTTTTCTCTTTATAATTGATGCTAATTATAAGTTTCTTTTTAGCACCTTATATTTTGTTCGTCTTAGAAAAATCTTTGCAGTAAGCTTATTCCTGTATAGTGAGGGGCCGTACATCAAAAATGATTTTGGATATGGTGAATTTCTACGGACATGCAGGAAAAAAAATTTCACCTTAACACAGTGTGCCACTTAGGTTATGAATTTATATTCCGTGGGTTGGAACATTGATGATACACCTGCTGGATATTTCAAGAGATAACCTGATTCGAAACAAACAATGGCAATCCTATATTTGCTATCCAGATTACTATCCATTTCCAATATTAGAATCTGATACTGCAATATCTAATAGTATCAACTATTTTCACCCCTTTATTATACACAACAAAGCGACATAAGAACAAAAAGAAAACTAAAAATTTCCAGATCCTAATTTTCTGCATGGAAAATAGAAGTTGCCATACTCAACTTGTACTCCTCCGAAAACAAATAAATAAAGCATATAATGGATGTATCACTTTAATTATTTTCCCGAAGATTACTTACCATTTCATCACTCTGTATGGCATATAATAAGAATATAAATTACATGATCCCCATCTATAAATCAGAGGGACAGCAAAGCAGAAGAAACACCAAAACCCATAGCAGCGCGTGTTTTCTGTCCCCTGGAAACATCTGTGAACGAGTAGCCGGAGAACAAGCAGCTGCCAGGAAACTCTGAAACCCCACGCCTCACTCTGAAATCTGAAATCATCCCACGAACAGAAACCAGTATATATAAACACTCGACAGTTCACGGCGATCTCCATTAGCAGCGTTCGATCGTGCGTGTTCGTCGTCAACATCGCCTGCGTGATCAGGTGAAGATTTTGGCAGCCGCAGTCATCGCCGGTCGCCGCTTCGCCGGGTTGAGAAATCCGGCCAGCTAGGTCAGTGAGCTCGTCGATCTATCCATCTCCCTGGAATTTTCTCCCCTCTGCTTACTGCACAGAGTGATTTGTGAGACCCTTGTCTTGCTTGAAATTTGCAATACTGACTGATAAGTACTCGTGCATCTTTTTCTCTGGTTTTTCAATGCTGTCGATTTGAATTGGTCTGTTTCTGGGTATTTCTTGACTTTGGGTAGTCTGTAGTTCATGCCTAATCAGAGATGAATAGTAGTAGTACTACTACTACATTGGAGGAAGAAAAACAGCTATCTCGCCTGGTCATGTACGGTGATACCACTATCATATAGTGGGAAGGAGTATAGTCTAGAAAAACATGACCGATCTTACTGCATATGCTACCATTATTCCACACTTCTAGATTACGTTTAGTCATGTGAAAATGATACTAATAGATTCATGGTAAAACATACAATACATCTAGAGTGTCGTCCTCGAGACCTGGAGCAAACGCCATAATTCTACAGTGTCATGGAACAAATTTTACCAAACCATAACCGTCTTGATATTTTCCAGAAACGTGAATGTAGAAAGGTCGTAGCTGAAGCCTGCAGGGGTGCATTGGATCTGCAGTGCAGACCATGTCAATGAGTTAAAGCTAAAGAAGTTTGTAGTAATAACTAAGTACGGCGTAATACATCACTGCTACTAGTAGCATTACATTGCCATTTGTAGATCGAAGCACTTGTGGTTAGTACAAGCCCACAAGGCAATTAGGCGTGGTTAATACGCAAAGATGGGTGCATAGCCAGGGGAGACCCCGATTAGATTATCAATTAATTCCTCCATTCTATATTATATTATAAGTCACAAACTTGTTTAAATTTGATCTAAATTTATAGAAAAACTCACGCAATATTTTCAATACAAAACAAACATGTTATTAAAATATATTTAATGTTATGTTTAATGAAATTAATTCGTTGTTATAGATATTATTATATTTTTTATAAATTTAATTAAAGTTTGTCTTAGAAAAAAGTTAAAGCGACTTATTATATGATGAAAAATAATATGTCATATTATACCAAGTCAATAATTAGATAATTTATTATCTATGGTAATTTTTTTCTCATTAGTCGTTATTGGGTGAGGTTGCCGTAGTTTTGTAAACCTTTTGCTATCTCACTCGGTGGGTGGCTTTCGAAGCTGTGGAAGAAAGTCACGAGGGCAGCGCGAGATTTTGCTTTGAACCGCAACGAAAACGTGTGTCCAAGTTCGAGCTTGGACACTAGCTAAACTTGGAAGCCAAAATGAAACGTACGTGACCTGGCGCGCGGCGCCGCTAGCTCTCGTAGCGTAGCTAAGCTAGGCATGTGTGTATATATATAGCACCCCTCTGTCCTGATCGATCGAGGTGGTATTATCTAAGCTGCGCTTGTCGGCGTTCATACCATCACCGGCCGGTCGACGACGGCCGGCCGCTGCGTCGAGGGTGGCCGTCCGTCGTCGCGCTACGACATACACATCGCCGTCGCCGCCGTCGGCGTCCTCTCCTGGCTCCTGCCACACCGTAATACACACATTGATTTCATTAATTTCCATTTTTTTCTGTGTTTAATTATATGTTCAATGCATGTCTCCAAATAGACCCTGGCATCAGGGTTTTGAAATTAAATTTCCCCAAGTTAACCTTATTCAAGTAGAGATTGAAAAAGAGTTTCTGCGTGGACCAAAATCTGGAACTTGGTAATTAAATTCGGACCCTGAAATTCCAACAATCATTACACCATATTATTTGACTGAACTCTAGGTGACCCATGTCGACCAGCTGGATATTCTTCTTTTTGGTTTTCTTTTTTAAGTACGAGACTAGCTGGCTGGCTGGATATCTATAGTATTCATGTTAATTCCATGCTTCATTCGCTGGCTACTTCTATCCTGGGATCGATGACACCGTAGGCGGCTGCAGACCAATACGCGAGCTGAGCTCAAGAACGTACGATATATATATACGCCCATGCATGCGGCATATAATTACCGTGATTTAATTTCCTACTAAAGAAAATTGCAACTCTCATAATTAATTTTGTTGATTACTATCTCCTTTTTAAATAGATAACACGGTTGATTTTAAATATACGTTTGATCATTCGTCTCATTAAAAAGTTATGTAATTATTATTTATTTTGTTGTGAATTATTTTATCATTCAAAATATTTTAAACTTGATTTATATATTGATTAAATATTTATCTAAAAGTAAATAGTGTTATTTAGTTTGAAACCAAAGGGAGTACTGATTAGATCTGCTCTTGATCTAGACCAACACATGTATGAACTGAATTAATAATGAACAATCTGGCTGGCTGATCGCCGCGCCGTACGCCCTGGAGCAAATAAACAATTTTGACACTAGCTGGCTTGCTAGAAATGATGCAGTCAGCATGTGTTCGTCCTCAGATGCAGCACTAGTATATTACTAGCTCCGTAGTACTATTTTATACGTAGGTGGTGTTTGAAAATGCTAAAGATAAAAATAAAGATAAAAGATAAAGTGTTTCACGCAAAACAAGGTAACAATAACGTGCGATTAATTGAGTTTTAATTATTATAAACTTAAAAAATAAATTAATCTGATATTTTAGAGCAACTTTCATATTAAAAATTTTTGCACGAAACATGCCGTTTGAAAAATTAAAAAACGTATCACAAAACTTTATCTTTTATCCGCACTTTTTAGAACAAAAGAACATGGCCTCAGGCGTGTGCTTGCTTTGATTTGATTAGTAGGCTTTAGCTGCAGGGAGCTTGGGACATTCGCGTGGCGGATTAATTATTTTAGTCGCTCCGATTAATTTACTGCAACCAGGGTATCCGTTATATCAGCAGATTAATGCTGCCCCTCCAGAGAAAAAAAACTACTATTTACTAATACACATCTCTAAATATAACAATCTGTGTTGATTCGCATGCAAATAGCACCGCCGCGTGGCACGACTCAATTTCATCGCTCGTCCCCGTCCACTTGATCACCTTCCTCTTGAACTCTGGTGAACTCTGGTGAACTCTGGTGGGATTCATCGTCTTCTCCTTCCTCGACGAGTATTACAGTACCTCTGAATTTAAGTTGTACACACAAGGTCCACGGTTTATAATTTTTTACCTTAAAAAGAACAGTTAATCTTCATCTAGCTTGCCAGGACAGTTTTTGTCACCTTTCTCTGCAGTTTGGATAAACAGGACCAGCTCCTCCTTGCATGGTTTGTTTTGCAAAGAAAAAAATATATAGTAGGTCATGTCGTTAGTCGTTACTAGTTCGATTCGATTCGGTTCGTCACCGCGATGTGAAGAGTACTCTACATACGTAGGCACACTGGCTTGTTCAGTTGATGGATCAGCTAGTGTTTATCAATGACGACAAGGACGCCTGCAGGCTCTCCTGTCTTGCACATGTGGCCATGTCTGATAGGGACATGACTTCTTGTAAATTTAATTAATTAATTATATATATCCAACAGTTCAGTCTAGGTTTGGTATAGTTGTCATTTCATATTTTCATATCGATTTGAAAATGGATACTCCCTCAAAAAGACTTTATCCAGATTCATTCCTATAAATTATCTTTTATTAGACAGAGAGTCCTACTCCTAGCTAGCTCGTGATGGATATGAATTTGGGGGAAGAACCAACATTCTTCGTAAGGGAGGGTGATATGTACTTAAGAGCACATTCATACAACAACAAATAAACACACATGCCAGCTGTACTTTGTACTCGTTTAATTAAGCCGATCGAGTTGGAGGCAAAGCATGCACTATCTATATATATCTCATGTAGGATGTGCTCTGAAATTAGTATGCCAGCATTAGAACTTGAACTCGATCTGGTGTACCAGCTACCTATATACATGTATCTTGTGAACAAACTAGATTGAAGTTAGGCTGGCAGTTAGCACTTGACGCCTTGTTTCGTAGAGAAGTAGAACAGTTGGTTAGACAACTTATAGTACATAGAACATTGGGAAAGTATTTTTATGTCCATTTGTTTTCTTACATGTGATCTAAATTGTTATAAAAATTACAAAAAAATGACAATATAGAGCCATGTATAATATATATACTTCACAAATATATAAGTTAAAATTTGATCTACACAAGCTGAAAAAAAACAAATTTGTCTAAGAATAGTACACTTAGAACTTAGAGTTTATTTTGATCTTTTTGTTTGAACTTATGTAGATTGAATTTAAACTTATATGTTTATCGAATGATATATCACATGTTAATTTATGTTATTAAATTTTTAAAAAAATCATAGTATTTAGATGGCAGAAACAAGGGACAATCCCTCCCGGAAAAAAAAACCATCTTCATAGAGAAATTATATATACAATGTGTTGATCTCAAGCCAATACAGTGACACATCATTTTTACTACTCCCTTCAAGTTAAAATAATTATCGTTTTGGAAAAGACTGATATCAAATTTTAAAAACTTTGACTATAAATGACTTGTAAAATATTTTTCTTTTAAACATAAAGACCATATATATAGATTAATCTTAAAATATACTCCAATAGAAATAATATATTTATTGATATTTCTATATATATTACAATAGAAAATGATAGTTAAAAATTTTTTTAAGACCACATTCTTGTTTAAAATGATAATTATTTTTAAGATGTATTACTACACAAAACATGCATGCATCTACGAGCACAATATGTTGATGTACCTCGAAAGAGTTCAGAGACCAGGGGTAGTTGCGGGACTAAACGAAGGAGGGCTGTAGTGGTGAGGTGAGACCCCACTGTACATATATACTACCCCTGTTTCAATAAAAATCAAACCCAAGCATCCCAACGAGTATTTAAGAAGGAAAACAAAAGATCAAAATGCCTAGAAAAGTTATATTAGTAATGGATAGGTAAGAGGTACTGAAGAAATACAATTATTTTATATGCGAATCGATGGTACTCTATCTGTTACAAAAACAACTTCTTAGGACAAATATGTCATATTTGTCTTCAAAATTTTATTTTTCCGGAATGGAGGGCACAAGTAAGAATGTAGGATTTAGTTTATTTTAAAACAAAATTTAAGGTTCAAGTTGATTTATTTTAAGATGAAAAAAATATAGAAATTAGTTTATTTAAAACAAAATTTAATATTCAAATTGATTTAATTTGAGACGATAGAAGGATAGCAACACTAATGCAAACCCCAACACCACCAGGTACTTGATACGTAGTACTAGTCAGGCAATCATCATTTTGCCGTTCCTTTTGCCATTTAAAAGGCTGCACAGCTGATCGATTGCACATGCTTCTTCACTTCGCCATTGCTGTTCTACGATTCCCTCGCCCCGTTCGAATCATGGAGAGGGACGAAGATTAGGCCCCGTTGGGAAGTCCAACAAAAGTTGGATAAAGTTTCGGATACTCGTGACACGTTTTCCAAACGGTTAAACGGTGCGTTTCGTGCGAAAATTTTTTATATGAAAGTTGTTCTAAAATATCAAATAAATCTATTTTTTAAGTTTGTAATAATTAAAACTCAATTAATTACACGTTAATGTCACCTTGTTTTACGTGAAACACTTAATCTTCATCTTTATCACTTTCAAACACCAAGTACGCACTTAAAACGAGATAAGTCATTAGCACATAATTAATTGAGTTTTAATTATTAAAAATTTTAAAAATGAATTTATTTGATTTTTACAACAATTTCTATATAGAAAGTTTTCGTACGAAACACATCATTTAGCAGTTTGAAAAACATGCTTACAAAAACTGAAAAAAATGTGTATCTTAATCAGTTTAGAACGAGTTTGTCAGAATGATCCTTACCTGCCTAAATTAAACATCCCAAATAAATGTCCAGAATCTCCTGCCATATGCTGAAATTTCTCCACGGCACTTTGCAAATTGAACTTTGATCTCCAGCTAAAATGTGTTGATCTGAGTTGTCATCACAATCTATGAGCCTATGGTGGACAAGATAGTTGGTGTTGGTAATCTCCAAGATAATATGCTGATCTGTTTCTTTCCTCTGAATATTTTTTTTTTGTTGCATGGCAACTAACAATGCTGTGGCCACTTGTTCGTTTAAAGCTGATCACTTGTCACTTCTCACCCTGTTACATGTCTGTGTGGTGTGTGCCGTGCAGGTAGCGAGTGAGTGAGCAATGGAGGCCAACGGCGGCAGCAAGCCCGGCGGCGAGGTGCCGTCGCTTCTCGCCGACGTTGAGGTCTCCAACCTCGCCGGCTTCGACGTCACGGCACCGAGCCCGCGGCCTCAGCCTAGCCCGCGCCCTCTGCCGCATCCCAACACGCCGACGCGCCCACGGGTGAGTCGCCATGGATTGGTTGATCTGTTCTAGCTGCCATGGTGATCGATCGAGACATGAACATGGAGGTCGCTGACTGTTTGTTTGCTCGTTCGTTCGCAATGCAGGTGCCGCCTCTGGACCGCGTGCCGCGGCGAGGCGGCGAGGCGGTGGTCCCGCCGCTCGAGTCGCCGTTCCAGCCGCCGGGGTTCCGGTCGGTGCAGCCCGTGTCCGTCAGCCTGCCGGCGTCGCCGAGCGGCTTCAGCGCGCCGATTCCCGTGGGCGGCGGCGGTGGCGCCATCGCCGGTGGCGACTCGGACGTCGACCTCAGGAGGCAGGCCGCGGCGAACGCGGCGAGGGAGCCGCAGCACTCGCCGGGGTCGCAGGCGAAGGTCGGCGGCAACGGCGTGCGGTTCGTCCAGCCAGAGCGGATGATGTTCCGGTCGCAGCCGATCCCCGGCGGGCAGCCGTCGCGCACCGCGACGCGCGGCGGCGGCGCCGGCCGCGCCATGAGCCGGGACAAGCGGTACGACTCGTTCAAGACGTGGTCCGGGAAGCTGGAGCGGCAGCTCACCCACCTCGCCGGCGTCGGGCCGGAGGCCCCTGTGGACAAGGACGGCGGCGACGCCATCGGCAGCCACCGCACCTCCTCCTTGCCCAAAGTCGATCGCTTCTTCGCCGCACTGGAGGGCCCCGAACTGGACCAGCTCAAGGCAAGTAAACAAACACAACTCAATTCTTGAGCTCATCTCTGCATCGATCATTCGATTTCATCCTCCATTGTTGTCACTGCAGTCGGAGGAGGAGCTTGTGTTGCCGTCGGACAAGACATGGCCGTTCTTGCTGCGGTTCCCGGTGTCGGCGTTCGGTATCTGCCTGGGCGTGAGCAGCCAGGCGATCCTGTGGAAGACGATCGCGACGTCGGCGCCGACGACGTTCCTGCACGTGACCACCAAGGTGAACCTGGTGCTGTGGTGCGTGTCCGTGGCGCTCATGTGCGCCATCTCGGCGACCTACGGCGCCAAGGTGGTGTTCTTCTTCGAGGCCGTCCGCCGCGAGTACTACCACCCGATCAGGGTCAACTTCTTCTTCGCGCCATGGATTGCATGCCTCTTCCTCGCCATCGGCGTGCCGGCCTCCGTCGCGACGACGCTGCCGCACTGGCTCTGGTACGCTCTCATGGCGCCCGTGCTGTGCCTGGAGCTCAAGATCTACGGCCAGTGGATGTCCGGCGGGCAGAGGCGGCTGTCCAAGGTGGCGAACCCGTCGAACCACCTGTCCGTCGTCGGCAACTTCGTCGGCGCGCTGCTGGGCGCGTCGATGGGGCTCAGGGAAGGCCCCGTGTTCTTCTTCGCCGTCGGGATGGCGCACTATAGCGTGCTGTTCGTGACGCTGTACCAGCGGCTGCCGACGAACGAGACGCTGCCCAAGGAGCTCCACCCGGTGTTCTTCCTGTTCGTGGCGGCGCCGAGCGTGGCGTCCATGGCGTGGGCGAGGATCACGGGAGAGTTCGGGCTCGGTTCCAGGCTCGCCTACTTCATCGCCATGTTCCTGTACGCGTCGCTCGCCGTGCGGATCAACTTCTTCCGCGGGTTCAGGTTCTCGCTGGCGTGGTGGGCGTACACGTTCCCAATGACCGGCGCTGCCATCGCCTCCATCCGATACTCCACCGAGGTGGACAACGCGCTCACCAAGGCGCTCTGCGTCGCGCTGTCCGTCGTCGCCACGCTCACCGTCACGGGCCTCTTCGTCACCACCATGATCCACGCCTTCGTCCTCCACAAGCTCTTCCCCAACGACATCGCCATCGCCATCACCGACGGCCAGAGCATGATCCCCATCAAGGAGCTGCACGAGATGCGCGACGGCGGCGGCGGCGACGACGACGACGACATTGAGTCCGGCGCGGCCAAGGCCACCGCGGCGACGGGTGCGGATGATTAGAGATCTTGAGCTGGAAGATGATACGATCGGATTCTTGAATTGCTCGGCGGAGCATTGCCAGAACGTGGCCCTGATGGTGTGAGTTGAGGAGATGAGTTCAAAGTTGAAACCACATGTATCCTATGAAAATCAAGAGTTCTTGAATTAGGGCAACAATGTTTTGTACATTAAGACATATATCCTACTACGTATTAGAGTGTATGTTCTATATATTATGAAGGAAGATGACTGGTTTAACTTTGTAATTAGTCTCTATTGTATTCTTCCTTTTCTTGTAGTGCTCTACTCAGAGGAAAGCTCACCAAATTTACGAAGATACTCTGTTCCAAAATGCAAGATATTCTGATATATAGCACTAAACAAACACAATTCTAATCGTTAATAAAATCAATTTTATGTTATAGATAATACTACGTTTTCCTATAAAATTTGATCACTCGAAGAGTTTAATTAAAACAAAATTAAAACGCCTTACATTACACAGCATTACGAAGCAAACTAACTAAGCAACCATGCAGCAAGCAGGGGACAAGCAGCTGAAGTACAGAGCAGAACTATCCTTGTCGTTCCCATGATTAGTCAATCACTTAGACATCTCGAGCCATGTAAGAGTATAAGACAGAACCTCTGCTTCGATCAATATTTATCCCTCACCCTAGAAGGTGGTCAACCAGCCTTCATTTGCAACGTTTTATGGCTCAAAACCGAGATAATGTTGTGCTCGAACTTCCGATAGAAGCAAACTGATGGTCATAAGCTTTGGTACCAAACTTTGCTATTATTCATAATAAACAGCATAATAATTCAAAAACAACCAATGTATTTAACATGTTTGAAAGAGTTTGAGATGCAACACTGATCACATTCAGTGTACATATATACATGCCGGTGCAGCTCAACGAGTGCCAACGAATTTCTGATATCGTGGACTGAGAGCGTGGGCATTGAGCAGAAGAATCGGTCAGTAACTAACTGAGCACTAGTCTGTCCTTATCTTAATACACAACATGATCAACCATTTTGAACCCCCCCCCCCCCCCCCCGCGCGCGCAGTTCGTGCGTCGTCGACGTTGCACAAACTGGACCGGAAACCTTCAAACAGCGCTGTGGGCAACCCCTTCGTCATGATGTCGGCGAGCTGTTGTCGAGTCGGAATGTGCGCGACGCGGATGTCCCCGACGGCCACCTTCTCCCTGACGAAGTGCACGTCCAGCTCCACATGTTTAGTGCGGCCATGATGAACTGGATTCTCGGACAGGTAGACGGCGGATATGTTGTCGCAGTACACCAGCGTGGCTTTGTCGAGCTTGACGTGGAGTTTGCCTAGAAGGTGACGAAGCCAACAGCATTCCGCGGCGGCGTTCGCCACACCCAGGTACTCGGCCTCAGCACTTGACCGAGACACGACGGCCTGCCGTTTAGAGTACCATGACACCAACAAGTCGCCGAAGAAGATGCAGAAGCCGGACGTCGAGCGGCGCGTGTCTGGGCAACCGGCCCAGTCCGCGTCGGAGTACGCGATGAGCGACGGTGTAGAGGATCACCAGAGCTGCAGGCCTTTGTGCGCTGTGCCATGAACATAACGCAGGATGTGCTTGACAAGCGTCCAGTGCACTTCCCGCGGTGAGTGCATGTGAAGGCACACCTGTTGCACGGCGTAAGACAGGTCTGGCCGCGTGAGCGTCAGATACTATAGTGCCCCAACAATGTTGCGGTAGAACGTCGGGTCACTGTAGGGCTGTCCTGTCGTGCTGGAGACCTTGGCCTTCGTGTCCACGGGCATCAACGCTGGCTTGCAGTTTGTTAGGCCCGCTCGGTCAAGTACTTCGCCGGCGTACTGCTCCTGCGAGAGGAAGAAGTCGTTGGCTGTGCAGCGCACTTGGATGCCGAGGAAGAAGTGCACCGGGCCTAAGTCCTTCATTGCGAACTCAACCCGTAGTTGCTCATCGATGATGTGCTGAAGAAGATGTTGTGATGAGGCGGCGAGGACGATGTCATCGACGTACAACAGAAGATGCGCCTCGTTGGTGCCGTGTCGTAGCACGAATAGGGAGTTGTCGGACTTGGACGAGACGAACCCAAGTCGATGAAGATGCATGCCGAAGCGCTGAAACCATGCCCGCGGAGCCTGTTTTAAGCCATACAGGGACTTGCGCAAGAGACACATGGCATCCGGCTGTGACGGATCAACGAACCCAGCCGGCTGGTGACAGTACACCTGCTCCGTTAGATCGCCATGGAGGAAGGCGTTCTTGACGTCGAGCTGGTGCACTGGCCAATCGCGCATGGCAGCCAGATGGAGCACCGTGCGGATGGTCGCCGGTTTGACCACAGCGGAGAAGGTCTGATCGAAGTCCAGCCCCGGGCACTACGAGAACCCGCGGGCAAACCAGCGCGCCTTGCGTCTCTCTAGCGTGCCATCAGCATGGAATTTGTTTTTGAAGATCCATTTACCGGTGATGACATGAGCGCCACGGGGTCGTGGTACAAGTTCCCAGGTGCCGTTGTCGGTCAGCGCGCGGTGCTCATCCTGCATAGCCGCAAATCACGCTGGATCACGAAGCGTGGCGTGCACTGTGGTGGGCATGTCGTCGGCCGTGGCGAGGTTGTCGTAGCGAGGATTGGGCTGGACAATGCCGGCCTTCCATCGTGTCACCATGGGGTGGCCCACTAGAGAGGGTGGAGGAGTGGACGCCTATCAGAGAATTTCGGGTGCCGGAGTTGAAAGCGATGCCGGCGATGTCACGTCGCGGCCAGACGAAGACGTGGCCGCGGGTGGCCCAATGCCCGATGAAGCCGGCGGCGGTGTCATCGCAGAAGGCGTTGGTGTCGTCGGAGCAGCAGAGCCCGTGGCCACAGGTGGCGCCTGTCTGGCGGAGGTCGTCGTGGTCCCTGCCTGGCCGTGACCAAGACGGGGACCTGCTTGACGTGAGCTAGTGGCACAGGGGACGCGGCGGCGGCGTGGAGTGTACCTAGCGAAAAGGAAACACGTGCTCGTCGAAACCGACATGCCGTGAAGTTAGTGTGCGGCGGGTGACAGGATCATAGCACCGGTAGCCCTTGGTATTGCCCGGATAGCCGAGGAGGAAGACACATGGAGCTGAGCGTGGTGCGAGCTTTTGCGGCGTGGTGGAAGTGGTATTTGGAAAACACAAGCACCCGAAGACGCAAAGGTGAGAGTAGTCAGGCTCGGAGCCGAAGAGGAGGAAAAAAGGTGTGGCATGGCTGCAAGGAGTGCACGGTCGGCGGTTGATCAGGTAGGTGGCTGTGCGCAGAGCGTCGGGCCAAAAGGATAGCGGCATGGCGGCGTGCAGAAGCATGGTGCGTACGCTGTCGTTCAGTGTGCGGAGGATGCGTTCGGCTCGGCCGTTTTGCTAGGAGGTGTAGGGGCAGGTGAGTCGAAGAAAGATTCCGCGCGCGGCGAGGAAGGAGCGAAAGACGGTGGTGTCGAACTCGCGGCTGTTGTCCGTCTGAAATGCCAAGATGGGTCGACTGAACTGCGTCTGGACGAACGCGTGGAAGGTGAGGAGCGTGGGCACGACGTCAGACTTGTGGCGCAGTGGGAATGTCCATACATAGTGTGAGTAGTCATCGAGCACGACGAGGTAGTACTGTAAACCGGAATGGCTCAACACAGGCGAGGTCCACACATTACAGTGCAAGAGAGAGAAGGGAAAAGGAGAAACAGTACAGGATTCAGTGAATGCGAGACGAACATGTTTGCCAAGACGACAGGAGGTGCAAGTGTGATTAGTACTCGGTTTACAACTGAAAGTGAAATCATTCAAAATGAGAGAGCGCCGGCCGGCCAGGATGCCCCAAGCGATCATGCCGAAGGTCAACGGAGACGTGGAAACCAGAAGCAAGCGGTGAGGCGGCGGAACGCAATGGATAGAGACAGGGGCGGATCTACCAATCTGGCGACCTCTGGCGGCCGCCAGACCTCACCGCCGGCGAACCCCCCCAGGCCCCAACCCCATGGCCGGCGGCGGACAGGAGCTCCGTGCCTCTGTCTGTTTGTTTCTGATCGCGAGAGACGAAGCTAGACGAAGGCAAACGAATCGTTATTTTCCAGTGGGCTGCAACCTGCCACTTGGGCCACCTAATTGGTGGGCTGTAAACACGTAAGAGCCCATTTAGACATATAGTGTAGAATCAGCAGGCTGCAGCGCCGTCTCTTCGATTTCTCTTCGATCGGCAACCGCACCTCCGACTCCTCCGCTGTGGTGCTGTCCCTGCCCGCGATCGAGACTTCGGCAATCGGCTGCGCGCGGCGGCGGACAGGCGACGGCGGACGGCGGACGGTGCGACGCCGTGACAACGGAACTGCTGTGGCCAACTGACAGTGATTGAGCGATGGAAGATTCAGCAACGTAGAGGGGAAAAAGAAGAAAAGGTGAGTAGGCCACAGCAGAAAAAGAAGAAAAAGAAAAATCAGTTTTGGGGCGATCAAGGCAAGGGTAATTTTGAAGCATGACTTCTCATACTCCAAAACTGTGGGGCATGTGTTAACACCAGAATTTGGTAAGCCCCGAAGACCCCATCGGCCCAGGATCCATATCGGCTCGAAATTAGTATCGGCCTAGAGTTCTACATCGGCCGATGGGGGTTATCTTAAATCAACCACCAACAGCAGTCGGATTCTTGTTAGATTCGGAAAGATCTTATCCAGAGAAGACCGAGTTTGAGGAGGATGCGGCTTGTATCTATTAATTAGGAACAATTTGTTAGTTTCCTTTTTATCTTTAGGAAAGTGTGTTTAGTGTCCAATAAGGACTTTATCTGTTTCCTTTTATCTTTAGGAAAGTTTGAGTCGTAATCTGTTAGGATCCTTGTTAGCCTATGGGTATAAATATGTAAGCCCGAGGTTCATGTAATTTTTATCACACGATCAATCAACTTCGGCGCATCGCCAACCTTTACTTTTTGTCTTCTTCGGCGAGTTCATGCCCTTCTCGCGAGGGGTAAGTCTCGTTGTGGCTGCTTGCGTTGTCGGGGCTAGGGCTTCGACGTTCTGATCTCAACAACGTAAGCACCTATTATCATATATCTTAGTCAATCTGGTTCGGCTTCTTGATTTAGTCTTATCGGCCGAGATTCGCTTTAGGGTTTATGCCGGTATCAACTAAATCGCCTTGCTAGATTAGATTGGCTAAGGTATCCACCACCCTGAAAATCAGTCAAGGGCTTGATTGTCTAGATCTTGCGTTTCTTTTCATACTTAGTGCTGCATCAGTTCGGTTTGACCTACTAAGTCGTGATTAGAACCGTAATATCTAGCCTGCTTGTTGACTGCCAATAAGGGTTTCATCGGGGTTTCAGCCGGTGAGTTATCTGGACGTTGCATCGGCCCAAGAGTTTTACATATAGATTGGATCTGGCCGATGACAACAGAGTATTTATTGTTTATCTGCTTATTGAGAGTTTATGCCATCGAACCTTTGGCCGATGTGTGCTTTAATCTTCAGATCAATGTTTATTTTATATTTGGATTATGCTATATCACATTGCTATATCATCATGTTATCATCGGCCGATCGGTTGTTTTGGCTATCGGCCTATCGGCCGATACGTTTTTGCCCTATCGGCCTATCGGCCGATAGACCTTCTTTTCTGCTATTTTGCATATCTTGTCAGTGGCAGGATCAAACTGACTGGCACGCCCGTGCTTCATCAATTTTAGGACCTGCATGAAGTTAAGCAAATCTTCCAGGCCTTCGTGTGTCCGCGCGCCGGATCCACATCGGTGGTACGGATTTGGCGTCAACACCGCCAGACCTCACCGCCGGTGAACCCCCCCAGGCCCCAACCCCATGGCCGGCGGCGGACAGGAGCTCCGTGCCTCCGTCTGTTTGTTTCTGGTCGCGAGAGACGAAACTAGACGAAGGCAAACGAATCGTTATTTTTCAGTGGGCTGCAACCTGCCACTTGGGCCACCTAATTGGTGGGCTGTAAACATGTAAGAGCCCATTTAGACATATAGTGTAGAATCAGCAGGCTGCAGCGCCGTCTCTTCGATTTCTCTTCGATCGGCAACCGCACCTCCGACTCCTTCGCTGCGGCGCTGTCCTTGCCCGCGATCGAGACTTCGGCAATCGGCTGCGCGCGGCGGCGGACAGGCGACGGCGGACGGCAGACGGTGCGACGCCACGACGGCGGCACTGCTGTGGCCGACTAACAGTGATTGAGCGATGGAAGATTCAGCAACGCAGAGGGGAAAAAGAAGAAAAGGTGAGTAGGTTCCAGTCTTCAGTTAAATTTGATTGACAATTTGACATACGATCAATTGAGTTACTGAATTTTTTAATTTATAGTTGTAGGTTTGAATAGATACTATAGCACCGTTTCTAGATGATGAAGCGATTATGAAGCGGTTTCAAGCAATCAAAAGGCGGAGGATGAATTTGCCACGGCCTCCACAACATAATTAGTGTTCTTTAATTGGTACGTTCATTCCCCATCACTAGAATATGCAATTTGGTTGTATTTTACAGTTTAAAAACATCAATTATGAGATTATGGCATGGTTTATGGATATATCGGCATTTTTAATGATAATATCTCTTATATTTTATACGATCGCTTCGCGAAAAAAACTAGCAGTAGAAAGTTCCGCCATAGGTCATTTTTTTTGTCCTGGATTCGCCACTGGATAGAGATCACCATGGCTGTCATTGCGGAGAAGAATCGTCCTGCTGCAAAGATCCTTGATGGAAAAGCCAGGAGGGTCAAATTCAATAGAGACAGAATTATCACGAGTAAGACGACAAACAGAAACCAAATTTTTTATTAAGGGTGGAGAAACAAGGACGTCATGAAGATAGAGAGATGAGGAAGAAGTAGGGACGGTAGCCGTGCCCATGCACTATACAGGCAAGGAAGCACCGTTGCCGACGATGATGCGAGAATTAGAGGGGGTAGTGGAGGAGAGCATACCGGAATTGCCAACCATGTGAGTCGAGGCCCCAGTGTCTAAGATCCAATAGGTGGCGCTTGGCGGAGTCGACTGCAGGGAGAGGTCGGTCAGAGCCTGGTAGAGCGCCGGGGGAAGCGTGCCAGCCGAGGCGTGTTGCGCATTGACTGCGGAGGGGCGGCACCAGAGCGAGAGCCGAGTATGCCAGCAGCTGGACGGGTTGTTGGGAAGTTGGGCGATGGGCCAGGCCTGGACGACGCCGGTCCAAGGGTTGACCCAAGACGCCATGGGCGTGCCACATGGCGTGCACGGAGTTGCCGGTGTTCTGGTCGTCGGAGGAGGCGTTGGTGCGGCCAGCCTGCTTCTTGCACTTGCGGGGGCGACCGTTGCCACCGGTGGCGCCGTCGGTAGGAGAGGCAAGGGGAGCGGGGGCAGGCGCCGTGGATCCGATGACGGGGGTGTTGGAGGAGGTGCCAGCGGATCGCGAGGCGGCAAGCAGAGTGGTGGACGCTGCCTTCTGCGCCCGGTTGGTGATCCAAACCTCCTCCTGGAGGAGGAAGGACCACGCTTGGAGAAACGTCATGGGCGGGCGTGTCGCGGAGATGGTGGAGATGCAGTGGGCAAACTTGTCATTAAGACCGCTTAGGATGTTGACGACGAGGTCCTGATTTGTGAAGGGCGAGCCTATGTCGTGCAACATGTCCGCCAGGACCTTGATCTTGCCGAGTACTCAGTGATGGTCATGTCGGCTTGGTGAAGAGTGTGGAACGCCTGCCGGGCCTGGACGGTGCATTGGACGACATAGTCGAGGAACTGGGAGCTGATGGCGTTCCAGGCGGTGTAGGCGTTGTCGTCTGGCTGGATCATGGCAGAGTGAAGGTCGGGGGAGAGCGTGGCATAGAACCAGGAGACGATGCAGGTGTGGATCCATGTCCATTCCATGTCGTCGAGCTTGAGGCAGGTGTCGGTCGTGCCGTCTGTATGGTCGACGAGGCCAAACTTGCGGAAAGCAATGTTGAAGAAGGTGCGCCAGGTGCTGAAGTTGGAATCACCGAGATCAAGGATCACGGGAACGTGGGACTTGATGTTGATGAGTTGCGCCGTCGCCGCCGAGATGGCCACAGAGCCTACTGCGAAGGGGTTGTTGGCGTTGTCGGAGGAGATGGAGCTCGACGCCATGGGGAAGAAAAAGCGAAGCAACGGAAGATGATTAGGATCGGTAGAAGACTGATACCATGAAAGAGTTTGAGATGCACACTCAAGTATATTGATCATATTCAGTGTACATATATACACGTTGGTGCAGCTCAACGAGTGCCAACGAATTCCTGAAAAAATAGATCGTGGACTGAGAGCGCGGGCGATGAGCAGAAGAATTGGTTAGTAACTAACTGAAAACCTAGTCTATCCTTATCTCAATACACAACGTGATCAACTATTTTGACAATGTTATTAAACTTTTAATATTTATAATATCAATAGTAATAGCTAGTATAACATATAGGCTGGTATTCTAATATCTTATTCTCACCCTAGCAATCGATGATCTTAGGCCTCGGTGAGACAAATGGCTGACAGCAGTAGCATGACTTGAAGCGGCTGCCACTATGATGGCCTAGTCAGAGGCGTCCTAGAGAGAGTCGTAGGCAGTGGTGGAGCTAGGATTTAAACGTGAGAGAGGCCTAAGAGTTATAGGGGAGGACTAATACACTATTTCTTAAATTAATTAGATGATTATATGTAAAAAAATATTTTGTTGGAGGAGGTCAGGTCACTAGCCATCCTGCTGCCTCCGCCATTAGCCGTAGTTCTTATCATGGAAGGTGAGCATGTCCTGGTGTGGATAACAACAAACAGGCACGTCAACGAGGAAGACGATTATAGTCGGGGTTTTAAAAGGACACCGTGGTTGTGAGATTTGACGTGGAATATACCCTGGCATACCGGAGAAGGCAACAGTTCGAGGGTAAGTGGTACTAAAAAGTGAAAAAAAAGTACTCCCTTTGATTATAATTATTTGATGGTTTTGATAAAATTTTTGGAACTTTGGTTAATAACTTCTCAAACGGTTATTTTAAAGAAATAATATTTGTAGATTAGCTCCGTAATATCACAAACTTGTTATATTTATATATTATAAACTTATTTTGTTGTAAAGTTAGTGGATAAAGTTTTAAGTTTTTCACCGAATCTTCGTAGACATCTAATATTATTTATGACTTGAGGAGTTAAAAAAAGTTCAAAATCATACATGGTCCAAAATGAACCTTTTGGTGTTAGAAGGACGAAACTGAAATTGACCCTTCCAAGGCCCGAAGCCCACAACGCGAATATGGTTTCACGGCCCAAATATCCGCTATCCCTAATCTTAAAGCGCTACCCCCATCGTCCCCGTCGCCGACGGTCGCGAGCGCGGGAAAAGTCCCAAACCCCCAATCACCAGCGCGCGGCGAAAGAGGCGAAATGCCGGCGCCGCCGCCGCCGCGGCCAGACTTCCCGGCGTTCCCGTTCGCGCCGTACCCGATCCAGTCGGAGTTCATGTCCTTCCTCTACGGCGCCCTCTCCTCCGGCCCCGGCGCGCTCGCCCTCCTCGAGAGCCCCACCGGTGAGACCTCACCGTCGCCGCCGCTTTCCCCCGTTTACCTCCCCCTTCTGACGAAACCCTAACGGTTGCGCGCTTCCTCTGCCTCCCCGTAGGCACCGGGAAGACCCTCAGCATCATCTGCAGCGCGCTCCAGTGGCTGGTCGACCACCGCGACGCCGCCGCCGCCGTCGCCGCCGCAGCCGGCGGTGGAGGAGGAGACGACGATGAGCCCGACTGGATGCGGGACTTCACGCTACTGCCGCCGGAGAAGACGAGCGCGAAGAAGGGGAGGCCCCCCACCGCAGGGCGGAGCAAGGCGCCGAGGAGGGCGGCGGGTTCGGAGAAATCGGAGGGGTTTGGAGAGGCGGAGGACGAGGAGTTCTTGGTTGAGGAGTACGAGAGCGACGGCGAGGACGGCTTGAGGCGGGAGGCGGGGAAGCGGCCGCATCGTGGTGGTGGTGGTGGTAGCAGTAGCGAGAGCGAGGCGGATGGGGAGGAAGAAGAGGAGGAGGAGGTGACCCCCAAGGTGTTCTTCACTAGCCGCACTCACTCACAGCTCTCTCAGTTTGTAGGAGAGCTCAAGAAGACGAAATTCGGGCGGCGGCTCAGGACGGTGTGCTTGGGATCCAGGAAGAATTTATGCATCAACAAGGGTGAGGAAGCATGAGTAATTATCTGTCCTGTTTTTTCTCTGGTGGATATATGCGTCTGTTGATTTTTGGTGCATTTGTGTGCAGATGTTCTGAAGCTGGGAAGCGCAAACCGGATCAATGAGAGGTGCCTGGAGCTGCAGAAGACTAAGAAGAGCAGCAAAACTAAGGTCTGCCAATTTTGTTTTGGAATGTTTGTTCATCGATCTTTGAAGCCTTAAAAAATAATAGTTGTTAACTTTGTTTTGGAATGTTTTGGAATAGTTGTTAACTTTGTAGCTGAATTTGTTGCTTGGCAATTGGCATACTGAATTTATTGCTTGGCAATTGGCATACTGAATTTATTGCTTGGCAATTGGCATACTGATGGTAGCGTTCTTTTGTGCTAAATGGCTGAACAGAGGAATGATTTGTGATAATTATTTGAGGGTGCAAACGAATGAATTAACTATTATAAAGTTGAAAAAGGATTTAAGACAGTATTATAAAAAATCCATATATAGAAAGTTTTTACAAAAATTACACTGTTTAGGAGCTCGGGAAACATGACCGTTAATCCATTCATCCATTCCATTAAGCATTACGCTTTGACCTTGCTTTCTTTGATGACCCCCTATTTAACTTAACTTTGTTTCTTGGTTCCCTAAAAGAAAACAAAACTTTGTTTCTTGGTGCTTCCATAGTAACGCGAGCTATAAATTCACAAAGTATATTCCACAGGACATCACACCTAGGGTGCTTGTAGTTATTTTTATACCGCACAATATGCTGATTTTTCAATAGTGAAGCAGTATCATACTTACATTTGCAGAAGAGTAATTGGTTAAAAAACCAACAGTGTGCTGCAAGTACCAGTTAGTCAATAAGTACTATGTATGCAAGTGGCTTTGAATATGCAGGTAGAGCGTGAAAACAGAAAGGTGTGCCAATCAAAGACCTCTTGTGGGTGCCCAATGATAAGAAAGAGGGGTCTTCAGAAAGAATTCAAAAGTGAAGTGTCAGAGCAAGGTGCATTGGACATTGAGGATCTGGCGCAATTAGGAAAGAAGATTGGAACATGTCCTTACTACGGTGCACGTGATATGGTCCGCACAGCTGACCTAGTTGTCCTTCCATACCAGTCTTTATTGCTGAAGTCTGCTAGAGAATCGCTTGGCCTTAATCTGAAGAACAGTGTTGTCATAATAGATGAGGCTCACAATTTAGCAGACTCCCTCACTAGCATGTACAACTCAAAGATCACATCTTCTCAGGTATATGTCTCCGTCTCAATATGCCTCAGATATATTGTCCTGGATATCTAGATCGGTTAGCAATTGCATTGTGTTGCATCTTTTTTGCTACTATTATACCTGTTTGTTCTGTTCCAACCTTTTTGTTTAATTATCCCTAATACATATCTTCATAATTTTGTGTCCTTAATGCATATCTGATAATGTTGTCCTAACTCTAAAACTGAGATATTGGAATGTTCAGCATATACAGAGGTTTAACTGTATGACTTCCTCTTTGATTTCATTGTTGTGTTATGGCACACAATAAGATCATGAAAAATATATTCTCCTGATTCATGTTTCACTTAGAATTTTTTTTCTTAAAAAGATTAATTATTATGTCAACATAAATTGCTCCTTCTCAAATGAGCTTCAGTGGTGGCTTCCTTTTGATCTTTATTTGGCATGTAGGATTCTACCGTGATGTTCTGTTAAGAAAGTTTGAATTGTCGTGACCTTCAACTTTATTACTAACTTTGTTTCACATTTTATTTACTTGTTGAATTGATAGCTGAATGCAATTCTTTCCCACCTGGAGGCATATCTCAATAGATTTCAGAGTGTTTTGGGAGCTGGAAATCGACGGTACATTCAAACATTGACTGTTTTAACACAGTCATTTCTACGAGTTCTGACAAGCAACCAAGATGATGCCTGCACTATGACTTCTATGACTATAAACCAGTTCTTGTTCTCCCTTGATATCGACAACATAAATATAGTAAAGCTTTGCCAGTATGTGAAGGAAAGCAATATAATTCACAAGGTGAAATATTTCTTGCACCAGATGTCCATTCCACCATGCAGTGTCTAGGTCAGTTGACCGTCGATTTGCAGGTAAGTGGATATGCGAACAAATTGAACATCAATCAAGATGGCGTGAATCATTTAAGTCACCTACAGCAATATGATGAAGGAAGCAGTATAGCAAGCTTTCAGACATTGGCTGATTTTTTGCTCTCCCTATTAAACTGCAATGATGATGGAAGAATCATAGTTGCAAGGAAAACGTTCAGTGGACAACCTGAAGATGCTTATCTTAAATTTGTGATGCTTTGCGCAGAGAAAATCTTTTTGGAGGTGCTGTAACCTTGCTTTGCATGTGACATGGGGATAATGTCTTATTTTACATAGCATTTATAGATTTATCAATCTTTCTTTCCTTCTGCAGGTTACATGTGATGCATATGCTGTTATTCTGGCTGGTGGTACCCTCCAGCCTATAGAAGAAACAAGGCTACGCTTGTTTCCAAACTTATCTCCTTCTGATATAAAATTCTTCACATGCAACCATATCGTTCCTCCAGAGAGTATTCTTCCTATAGCTGTTACACGTGGGCCATCAGGCATGGCATTTGATTTCAGCTACAGTTCAAGGAGTTCTCACACCATGGTTTGTACTATGTGCCTCAAATAATTTCCCTTTACCTTCAATACTCTAGCATATATGTGAAATTGCAACTTGCAAGCTATGAGTTTATATTGCATCTAGCTACTCCTTTCCAATATATGTATTTTGAAACACCAATGCACATATATATTAATGCCTGTAGTATAACTGTAGCACTCGTTGTATGATTTATCATTTGTCTACTGAAAATATAAATTAGTGAAATGCATTTGCAACTTCATGCCCATGTATTCCTCTTTGCTACAAGAATAAGGCATGATCTGAAATAAATATACTGTAGGCTATAAACCTAAAGAAATTAAAAAATAAATTATCTACAAGTCTAAAAAATGGCATGCTGTATCATGTTAATTGCATTTGTATGTGCTACCGCATTGCTTTTATCTACAAAGTCTAAAATTAATTGCATTGATTTTCTTTGTCATATGCTCTATTCAAGAGCATGTATGTTGGCAGTTCTATTCTTATTTTCCCATCTTTACAGATTGAAGAGCTTGGCCGCTTTCTTTGCAATGTAGTGACTATAGTGCCTGAAGGAGTGGTCATGTTTTTTGCTTCCTATGAATATGAAAGATGTGTTTATGATGCATGGGCAGCTTCAGGCATGATTTCCAAGATTTCTAAGAAGAAACATGTCTTCAGAGAGCCTAAAAACAGTGTTAATGTCGAAATGACGCTCAACAAATACAAGGAGGCAATTCAATCCTGTAGCAAGTGTTCGCGGGATACAGGAGTCACTGGGGCACTTCTATTGGCTGTTGTTGGTGGGAAAATTTCTGAAGGCATAAACTTCAGTGATGGGATGGGCCGTTGTGTTGTAATGGTTGGATTGCCTTATCCAAGTCCATCTGATGTGGAGCTGACAGAGACCATAAAGTATATAGAAAATATTTCTAAACCAGTTTTGGTTGGGAATGATAATTCCTCAAGCAGCAAATATGATGATGAATGCAAACTTCAGCCTGGTTTTGATATATTAAGAAAGTGCAACAAAGGTGGACGAGAGTACTATGAGAACTTATGCATGAAAGCTGTGAATCAATCTATTGGTAAATTACTTTGTCATTTGAACTTTAGGATGCTAACACTTAACATGCACTACTTAAGAAAAGTTCTTATATGATGAAATGATTTCATTGCAGGCAGAGCAATCAGACATGTAAATGATTATGCTGCAATGCTATTGGTTGACTCACGTTATGCCCATACTTCATCAAACAGGAGTTCCTCTTCCCCTACTGACAAACTACCCCAATGGATAAAGACACGACTTACTTGTGCTCAAAATTATGGAGAGGTTCATAGATTGTTGCACCAGTTCTTCAAACTCAACAGGCAAACGCATTGAATAATTACAGATCACACAGTTTCAGAACAGTTTATAAAAGCAAACACATACAGGTATGCTAGTGTGGGCTGCCCACTGATGATTGAGGTACTAGGTTTACCAGGTTCAGTTAGCACTACGAATCCCATGTTATTCATAGTTGTGCTTCAATGTTATTTTAATAAAACTATTATGTTTAAGAAATTTAGATGATTATCCTTCCATTAATTTCAAAATTTAGCACTATAACTTTGTAGATATATTTGAATTTGGATAATTTTTCTCTCTACCTGCTTTTCCGGCATTCTTTTTGTGTTAATAGTTCGATCTGCCTAGCGAAGTACTATGAAAGCATGAATGAACCCAAAAGTTCAAAATGGTTGACTCCCAGGCCTTGTACTATCACAATGTGTCAAAAATCATTTGTATCTTGTTTAGAAGTGCACACAAGTACATTTCTAATATTTGATGTAATCTATGTGCCCACCTGTGGCTTGTGTCGTCAACATCGAGCAAAAACTAGTTTGGCCAACTTCTTTTCTCTGCCCTGCCAGGCTGATGGTAGAGTTTGCCCAACTTCAGCATCCTGGTTATGATAGTAGTTTTACATGTATGTTTCCTTCTGATTTTTTGCCCCTAAAATTGTGAAAAAAAACAATGGGATGAAAACTGGAAAATTTAAAATATTAAATAGGTTAACTAATGTCTAAATTTAATGATTCCATTATTTGGTTTAGACCATTGTATTTCTACAGAGTAGAAAATCTGTCTGAACTCTGAAGTGATGCATTATGATCATATACGTTTTCTGTGTCACAAGATACTTTGCAGCCAGCCAGTAAATGCGCTTTATATGATCACCATTTTTTTTGAAACTGTAGAACTAAAACACAGTTAACTCATTTGGTTTAGTCTGCTGATTTTCCAAATATTGAGGATAGGCTTCAATGCTTTTCCTAACGCATCGCAACAGGTATTCATGTCTTATGCTATTCGCATAGTCGCATTCTATAGTTCTGAAGTGAGAGCATTATACATTTTCATTCTCCCAATTTGTATTTTCAATGAAGGCCAATTGCATTCTTAAAATATTACTAATTATAGAATACTATTTTACTTCAGCTTTGTAATTTAGTACTTTTGTTCTTTTACACTTCTAATAATACGTTAAACCAAAGAAGCTATAATAACTGCAGAACATTGTTATTTTTTTTTAACGAATCGGCACTTAGAGTGTGCCAATTTCATTGAATATAGCAGGAAAAACTATACAGTGAGTTTGTACAAAGGAGAAGGAAAAAAAGTGAGCTATGATATAATTTGCAAAAGGTGTTTTGCTCCTGCTAGGGCCCAAGATTTGGCCTCTTCCTTGATTTTTGCGGCGAGGGATAATGTTGAAAGCTTTTTGTGGTGGAAAACTCTTTGGTTTCTTTCCTTCCAGATTTCCCATGTCATCAGGAGGAGCATGGTTCTAATTCCTCTCCTTGGTGTTCCTGGATTTTACACACACACACACACACAGAGCTCCGTCCACCACCCATGGATTGAAGTCGCGTGACTCCAGTTGGCCGGTCTGATGTACTCTTGTGCTGTCCAGCTTGCCAGTATGCTCCATATTCTCCTCGCGTATCTACACTACAAGCAGATGCAGCGCCGTTTCCAAAGTGTGTCTACAGAGCGGGCAGTAGGTATTGTTTGACCACCCTCCGATTGCCAGTCTATCAGACGTCTAGACTCTATTTTGAATAACTAGCCAGGCAAACATCTTGCACTTATTTGGCGCCCAAGGTTTCCAGATGACCGTGCTGTAGCTTATGCCGGTGGACCCTAGGAACTGCGCTTTGTAGGTTGAGGCAGCAGTGTACTCACCATGACTCGTGAGCTTCCAAGAGATTTTATCTGTATCATCCGGGTTTAGCTGCAAGCATTGGACGGCCGTCCACAGGGTAACCAACTGCTCTAGTAGCTCGACTGACAGCGCTCCACTGGCTGAGAGGTTTAGGTCCTGTGCACAAGTATTATCCACAATTGCGTCTTGCAAGGTTCTATTTTTCGTTTGGAGATTGCATATATTTGCGGCATGGCATCTTTTGGTCATTCGCTCATCCATGCTGAGTCCCAAAAACGGGTTGTGGATCCGTCCCCAGTGGTGATGACAGTTGTTGCCGCAAACAAGATTCTGTCTGTCTCATCACACGGGGTGTCCAAGCCCACCCATGCTTTGTCCGGGGATTTCCATTCGTGCTAGAGCCATTTGATCCGTAGAGCTCTTGCAAAAAGGTCTAGGTTTAGCACTCCTAGGCTACTGTAGGCTGTTGGCGAGCATGTTCGTTTCTAGTTGACTTTGCATTTTCCGCCAGATACGTTGCCCATGCCCGCCCAGAGGAAGCTCTTTCTCTGCTTATCAAGCACTTTCAGGGATTCCTTAGAGACTTATAGCGCTGTCAACAGGTAGACTGGTTGTGAGGAGAGCACTGACTTGACCAAAGTAGTGCGTCCAGCTAGCCCCATGTTTCTTCCACGCCACGTTGCCATTCTACCCGCAGCTTTGTTGAAAAAGGGTTGTAGGTCCAACACAAACGGCCGACGGCGAGTGTTAACCCTAGGTATTTCATTGGCAAGGATGCTCTTGTGACTGGCGTGTTTTGCAGCACGTCATCTAGGTCTATGTTCTCTCATCTGATGGCTGCCACCTAGGATTTGTGGATATTGGTGCAGAGACCCGTTGAGTGACCGAATCTGTGTAGGAGATCCGTGAAAGCTTGCACATCATTTTTTATTGGTCTGACGAAAACTGCTGCATCATCTGCATAAAGCGAGATTTGAAGGCGTGCAGCTCGTCCTTGTAGTTTACCAAGCAAATTCAGATCCGTGGCTTTGTCGAGTAGCTGTTGTAATGGGTCAATCGCAAGGATGAAGAGGAGTGGCGATAAGGGGTCTCCTTGTCATAGCCCTCGTCTGTGGACAATTTTGGCTCCAAGGACCCCATTTAGGGAAACCTTGGAGCATGAGGTCGCAAATTGTGCCAAGATCCAATCACAGAAGAGCTGCGGGAAGCCATGTTGTTGTAGGAGCACCAAGAGGTAGTCCCAACGGACTGAGTCGAAAACCTTGGAGATGTCCAGTTTGAAAAGTAGCATAGGGCGTCTGCAGCGGTGGTATCTCCTGACCATGTTCCTCACGTAGAGGAAGTTTTCATGGATGCCTCTGCCATGGATGAAAGCACTCTGGCTTGTAGAGGTCAAGGTAAACATCGTTATTTTCATCCAACTAGGTTTGGTTAGCTTTATATTGCTAGGGTTTTTTCACTGTAATGATTCTTTATGTAATTCTTTGTCAGCAGGATTCAGGAGGATCAAGCTTCACTTATTGAATTTGCTGAGCTTCACTGGGCAGAACATGTTTGGGGTTTTCGAGCTGTAAAAGTGACCTGAATGCAATTGCTTCATGTAGATACATTTTGTGGACACGGTTTGTTCGTAAGTAATGAACTTATATTCCTGGTGTTCTCCATTTAAGTACTGCTGCTTACTTAGGAACTGCTAAGCTTAGCCATATGGGGTGTTTTACGGTACTCTAAATGATTGAGCCGTTTGTTGCTTTAGATCTAATGGATTTGATTCACTTATACTACAAGCCCAATAGTATGTGCAGTAGAAATTTTAGAGGGGTGAAATTGGAATTGAAATATATAAGTGATATATAAATTCGTATATATTCAACGTTTTCGCCGATCTTTCTAGTTTACATAAACATTTGGAGCTAGAGCATACCAATGGTTTCCACCAGTCTGGAATTTATCTCCCACTGGATCTCTCGTAATTGGAATAAAATCTGAGAAAATGCATCCCAATAATTTGGGGAAGAGCTCACAAAAGTCTGGCTGCACGATCCATGCACAATGATTTTGGGAGAGAACATATAAAGCTTGTAAAAGGTTGACTGCCAGAGCTCTCAAAAGGTAATGCTACCATGTGCAATCGATCGTGTGTTCATGAATGGCCATTCTGCTTCATCTCGCCTTGCCTGGGGCATTTCTAGTAAGCCATTGACTGGATTTGTTGTAAGAAATGGTTGGAAGTGTCGCAAAGAATTGACATGTGCACATTTGTTGCAACGAGAAGCAAAAACGTTGCATGTCCATGTTTGAATCATCCAACATTTCCAATTTCCAAACACACTTTATGAATCAAAACAATTCTTGAAAGTCTTACAGTCTTAACAATTAGCCGATTTTTTTCTTTAGAAAAATACATTACAAACGCAGGCGTCCGTAACATGCGTATCCTTATCCCTATGAGTATTTTCGGAAGACTGGACCGATATATTTTGAGATTCACGAAGTCATCACGAACACGCGCCTCGTTGTCGAGGGGTCTACCACTTGAAAAAATAATTAACCGTAAATACGAGCATCCGTGTTAAATATACGATTTGAACCTGGATGAGCGTGTTTTATCATATAAAAACTAACCAGTTAAGCTATGCTCACTTCGCAACGATTTTCACCCTATCTATACAATCATCCTCCCGTTGAATCATCGTTATCTCATCACAGTCCCCAACGGAAGCCATCCCCATTTTTCCGATTACAACGGCAGGCCACATGCACACATCCGTTATTACACCTCCTAACATGCTCAAGAAATCAAAATCAAAGATAAACCCTCCATATTACTAAATTTATATTAAAAGCGCACGTACATGTCCATAGTATTTTTGGGGTGGACACAACACTACCACCGCACGGTGGTGCTTCCCCCGTGCCGTCCACGGTTTTGATAGTCTGTTTCCTCCAGCTAAGTTGTTCTGAAATTCCAGTCCTCCATTCAATATAAGTACAGTTATAGTCACTGTCAACTATATATCTTACCTTTTTCAGAATTATATCTTAACTGTCACCTAGACATTCTCACAACAAAATTCTAAGAAAATGATGAAGTGCTCCAAACCTCCAGACATCACCAAATCATGATATTGTTGGAGTTTATTCACTTAATTTAATCTTAAGTCTTAGTCTAAACATGATCACCTCTTTAATTATGCGGAATTGATCTAACCGATCTTGATGTGAAGCCATTAAAACCAAATTTTGTTGATTTGCATTTCACCTTCGGTTCACCTTCTTCTTCTTTCCTGTTGACGAAAAGAAAACGGCAAGAGATGCCTCACGAACCCCTTCCAATGATCGATCGGGTGATTGGTCTTAGGGTTTAGGCTTAGATAGAGAATTCGGTCAAATTCCTCTGCCTCTTCTCCTCTTTCTTATATAGGACACTGGTGGGGCTCAAGGGCTTATCTCCATCTAAATTCGAATCTGTTTTTGTACCGATCACACAAAACAGATTTATCTCTTAGTTTGTTTCATGTTAGGAAAAGAAAACCGGTGGTCTTATCTCCTTCTTAATCCTTATCGGCAGTGACCGATAAAATCAACTAACATTCTCCCTTTGATTTTGGGACTAACTGACGAGTCTACTAAATAAAATAGCTCTCCGAGACAATATGTCATAATAACATTAAACATCACCGAGACAACAAGACCTAAAATTTATAATTTACTATAGTACTCAAATAAACTCAACCTTAACTTTAACTTAGTGAGTGTTGATTGATAAATTAATTTAAGTCCCCCTCACCCAGGATCTTAGTCAAGGCTTCAATTTATATATGTACTGACCAGAACATAATCTTAATTAATCTTAATTTATGAGCCTTTTAGAGTATGGATCCATGAGCAAATGCTCAGCTTAATAATTCGATCCTGGGACATCTTTCACAACCATATCAATGTGTTAGGCAGAAAACATACAACATGTTGTTACAAGAATAGAAAACTACATTTTATTATTACGCGATTTATAACGTAGTAAAAAAATTATGAGTGGTTTATGAGCGCTAGTTACCACTCTTAGTTCTAGAAAATATTCTTAAACATATGATTAATAATAACATGCTACAAAATCTAACTGCATCATCGACTATGCAGTAAGAGATTATTTTGGAGCTTTTCCATGGTTATTGCTCTCTTATGTGTGGACATAATTTAATCTGATCTTTATAAATATCCACACATCTCATAAAATAAGTGTCTAAATGACTTTAAACTTTAGAGACCATTAGACTCTAAAAATATAACACGTTACTTAAAGTTGCCTTGCAAATAATAAAAAGCATTCTTAACACTAGTGGTCCAGTCTAGATTTAATTAAATACTACCAGAATTCCTAGTAAATAATGTATGCCAAATCTGTGTGCATCTAGATTTGAAATAATAGCAAATTATGTTAGCTAAATCATAAACAATTATCTTTCTAATTTAATTTTGATTGACTGATTTTAATTGAATTCACTTAAATTATTTCTTTAATTTATGTCAATATATGACTTACTAATATAAGTCCAGTGCTCCTTTGGATCAAAATTTGATACAAGATTTTTTTTAATTTCTAATAGCAATATGCACTGCTTGCTAATAAAATGTCATCAACATAAAGTACCAGTGAATGAATTTCCCACCATTAACATAATTATCCACCTCAGGAGAATTTAAAAAAACATTTATGCTTGATTAAGTCCACAAATGTATTTCTTAAGTCTGCACCTATATGTGACTTGCCTTCCATAACAAAACTCTCAAGTTATGTTATGTATATTTACTGATGCGAGTCACTTTTGAGAGATACAAAATTTTAGCATCCACATAATGATACAAAATTTTAGTTATGCTATGTATATTTACTGATGCGAGTTACTATTGAGAGATACACAATTTTAGCATCCACATAATGGAGCTATGAGTCATTTATGAGGTAGAATAATCTTTCTTATTGGAGCTCTTCATGAGCTCCTACTGATTTTATTGTTTATGCAATGGAAGCTTAATATATGAACTTCAATCACATAATTTTAATTTAATTTTACTTACTAAATGATATTATCTAAGTAAGATCGATGTAAAAAATTCTAAGAGTGAAGTGTCTCTACCTTAATGAGACGTCCATTCTCCCCTAGAAATGTGACAAAATAATAAGGTCATAATTTCAACAACATCTCATAATGATTCAACCCAAAAATAATTCCATTAATTTTCTTATGCAACTACTTTCTCAAACCACAACATTAAGCATGCTCCTATTTCTTACAAAAAAAAACTTACACAAGAAATTTCAAGAGTAGTATACATAAGACATAGAGGCAATTTTATTTTCCTTTTATAAGGAATATGAGCTTTATTATTACTAAATTTTGGAGTTGCTTCACTCCCCTTAGGGTGTGTTCGGCAGGGAGTCCACTCCCTCGTGTTTCACGCGCACATATTTCAAACTGCTAAATGGTATGTTTTTTGCAAAAAATTTCTATACGAAAGTTGCTTTAAAAAATCATATTAATCCATTTTTCAAAAAAAATAGTAAATACATAATTAATCATGTGCTAATGAGTTATTCCGTTTTCTATGTGGAGGAAATGGGTTCCCAACTCACCCAAACAAACACAGCCTTAGTAAAGCTTCATCTTTGCCTTCAAATAACAAGATTTATATGATCTTACTTAGTTTGCCTCTTAGTCTTGTATACTTTTTATTGATTTACAAAGTGATGAACCAAGTCAACTATGGTCTATTTTGTTTTACTGAATATTACAATTAATCTTAAAATTGACCATAGTCTAATAGGAGAAAGGTCATATGAAATGGACAATTGGCGCATATGAAATGTGCAATGTCCATCCCACTAAATTTGTGTGCCATGTAATTTATTTCTTATTGCAAACTTTCTGATTATAGTGACAAATGTGCACACGCACTTTAAGTGTACTTAGCATTAGCCTTTGACAAACTCCTAAAGTTCGTCTCAACATTTGCTAGATACAATTTCGTATTGTCATGCTTAAAATTCTTTCCAATTCTGATAGGGATGATAATCTTAGTATACATTAATGACATGTGAAACATAACATTATATTGGCCTTCTTCCAGGCTAAAAACACCTCTTGAGTTTAGAAAAAATATTATTGACATTAGCTGCGTGAGCCATAAGGGATCCTTTGTTAATGCTAAGTCATACTTAAAGAGGCCTTGGGCTCAGTTAAATCAATGAGAAAAATAATTCAATACACTTTAATTGATAAACAACATTATTTATTGTTGAAATATTAAATGACAATATTATTGTGGTTGCCCATGTAAATAATATACATTAGTGCAGTTACTTACAAAAATCATAACTTAATCTTTATTTCACTTGCATCACCATTGGGCAGAGACAAAACGAAGGAATCATTAAATGCAATTAGTTATAATCCAAAATCAAATCACTGTTGGACAGAAATGATTAGGGAATAAACAATAATGTCTTAAATCACATCACCGTTGGGCAGAAGTGACAAATTAAATAATATCATAAATTACTGAATTTAAAATCCTAAATCAAATTACCATAAGTAGGAAAGACATGATATAGGAAATAATACAATAAGTTAAGTTTAAAATCCTAAATCCAATTACCGTAAGATAGAGATGATATAAGAAATAGTGCCATTAGTAATGACATGAAATTAAAACCCTTAGCCACGTCACCGTTGGGTAGAAATGGTAAAAGAATTAAGCTTATTGACAAATTAAAATCCTTAATCACATCACCGTAAGGTAGAAGTGATAAAGAAAATAATAATGACATTTAAATTTTCCTCAATTATGTAACCATTGGGCAAAAAATAACCAAGGAAACAATAATCTTAATCTTAATGAAATTTGACATCAAATTATAATAATGTAGGTCAAAATAACTCCATATCTTAATGTTTACTAGTTAAATTTCTTGTTGGTTCCATTCAACTAGAAATAATTTAAATGACTAAGAAAATAATAATGAAATTAAATTTTCCTTAATTATCTCACCGTTGGGCAGAAATAACCAAGGAAAATAATAATCTTATTAATTTTGACATGAAATCATATTAATATCATTAATTTATTTCTAGGTAAACTTTCCGTTGGTTCCATTTAACCAGAAATAATTTACTTAGTGACCAAAATAGTTTTCAGAAATTTAAATTAGCTAAGGAAGTGTATAAACAAAATTATGAAAATAATAAACTTTAAAATTCGGTGGATTCAGTTAAAAAGGAATTCGATCCAATTTCTTCCAAAGCCAGCCCAAAATTGGGCCAGCCCATTTTATGTGCGCAAAATGCAAAGCGGTGACGACCGCCGAGTGCGGCCCATGGCGCTTCCGCGGCCCACAAGCCGTGTGGCTTATGAGTGACGGTGGCCCAGGTGGCTTTCACGGCTCGCAAGCCAAGCAGCCGAGCGCAGCCCATGGACACGGCCCAGTCTTAGAGTTCATCAGCAGCACCGGCTCGACGAGGGGCAAGGCTGAGCTGTCTGATTTGATGGATGACTCAGATTGCTCCTGCACGGATGAAGTCACCGACGGGAGAGAGGGCAAAACCCTAGCCCCAAATTTTCAGCTCTCCCGATCCCTTTCTCTCTGATCCCCTCTCCCGGCGAGGTAGCGAGAGGATGGCGGTGATGGCGGTCTAGCGAAGTGGCACATGTGCGCGGTGGCGAGCGTCGAGCGGCTTCGAGTTTCATCGGCTAGCGGCGAAAACCCTAATCCCCTTCTCTTTTCTCCCCTAACCTCCTCCTCTCCGGCGTGCCCGAGTAGGCGAGCGATAGCGATGGTGGCGGTGGCTGTTCAGCGAAGTGGAGTACGCACGGAGGCACGGCTCCATCCTTCCATCGGCTCTGGGGGGTGCCGCCAAGAGTGGCACCAAGCCAAGCCACTTCCCGTCCTAGCGAGGCGGTGACGGTGGCGGTCCAAGATGGCGCGCGCACGGTGGAGCCGGCACGTCCATAAGGAGGAGGAGGAGGAGGCAAACATGGCGTCGAGACAAGCACGGGTACTCCCATGCGGCGACGGCGGCGATGCCGCTTCCCGTGACTTTAGGGTTCCAAATTCGGAAAGTTTTCGAATTGAAAGAACTTAATTTTGATTTGAGGATTTTGGGCTTACTTTTGATTTAGGATTTTCTCAATTTTGTGGATTTGGGACTTAAGGGTTTTTTTCTCCCGAACTTAGGGTTTCTTAACTTGGGAAATTTTCTTGATTTAGGGTTCTTCGGCTTGAATAATTTTGGGGATTTGGAAAAGAAAATCAATCTGGCTTATCCCTTACTTTCTCAATTCTACTTCTAAGCAAATAATCAAGCTTAAAACTTGAATCTTGAATTTAAAACAATATAGAAATCAACCTTAATTTAATCTAACTATATCAAGCCGAATTAATCTTAATTCTTCATTAATTTTGGTTATTGTACCGTTAGCCGAGACCAATAGCATAATAAAACTTGAACAATAATTAAAACATGCAAGAACAGTGTAACATTAAGTCCAATCTGATCTAATTTAACTTAAATTGATTAACAATTCTCACTTATTTGCATCATGCCCAATAGATTAAATAGGGTTTAAGGCATAAAAAGGCTTCAATGAGGGATGATGGGATCAAGTGGCTAAGACACAGCTCTGATACCACGATGTTAGAGTTTATTCACTTAATTTAATCTTAAGTCTTAGCCTAAACATGATCATTTTTTAATTACGCGAAATTGATCTAACTAACCTTGATGTGAAGCCATTGAAACCGAATTTTGTTGATTTGCATTTCACCTTCAGTTCTCCTTCTTCTTTTTCTTCTTCTTTCCTGTTGATGAAAAGAAAACAGCAAAAGATGCCTCACGAACCCCTTTTAGTGTCAAGATCAATCGGGCGATTGGTCTTAGGGTTTAGGGTTAGATAGAAAATTCGGTCAAATTCCTTTGCCTCTTCTCATCTTTCTTATATAGGACATTGGTGAGGCTCGGGGGGCTTATCTCCATCTAAATTTTAGTCCGTCTTTTATCGATCACACAAAACATCTTAGTTTGTTTCTTGTTAGGAAAAAGAAATCGATGGTCTTATCTTCTTCTTAATCCTTATCGTCAGTAACTGATAAAATCAACCAACAGATATTATGTTCTGCACCAAAGTCTGTCAATATTAAAACTGATGATATACCAATATGCGTTGCACAGCAGCATGGTAAAGAAGGTAAAGTGAAAAGGCAAATGAAGGAGACATGAATAGAGATAGCCCAGCAGCCAAATTTAAGTCAAAGAGTGGAGGGCACATGCATTGCATTACCTGACACGGCCGACCGACATCTAAAAGCTAGTAGGCACTAGGTACCATGCATGATGCAATGCAAGCGTGTATGTAATTGGCATGTCTCATGCCAGGTATTCTTCTCAATATAAGTCGTTTTAACCCTCCTAACTCTTTGCTGAATGTAAATCGTTTGACGTGCTTTTTCATCTTTTCTTGCTTGTTTAAATATAATGCGTATTTTATTGAGGACAAGGTTTTGTTTAGCTATTGATTAACTAATATACTTTTTCCGTCCTATAATATAAAAGATTTTGACCTTCTAATTTATTTTAAAATATAAGAAATTTTTTTTCCAAACTTTACATTAATCCACGCCTACCAACTTTTTTACACTAGTTTATTTCTTATGTATCAATTTTTACTCTCATATACCAACTTTTTACTAGTTTGTTCTTTCAGCTACAACATTTTATACCATCTTTTTCCTACTTCCTCAATGTCTTTGTTTAAGATGGTATAATCCCTTGTATTATGGGCCAGATAGAGTATCATTTGTGTAATAAAAAGCTTAATTATAAATGCTAAGTACTGTTGAGTTTAAATCTATCCAAGTCTTGTGTCATAAAGATTATATTCTAATATAATAGAGTAATTGTTGGCGAGAGGTTTGGCCCAGTGATACGAAATACGTGCTATAATAAAAAAAAGATCAGGGAGTAGATGTTACTCTTTTCAAATAAATAAATGATTAATCTTTCTCGATACAGTATACCACATTATAAGATACTTATAAGACGTTCTATATTTGTCATAAGCTAAACTTTCAAGTTTGACCAAGTTTAAATGAAAAAATATAGCAATATCTATAACACCATAGTAGTTTAATTAAATCTACCATTAAATATATTTTTTTAGCATATTTGTTTTGAATTGAAACCGATGCTACATTTTTCTATAAATTTAGTTAAATTTGGAGAAGTTTGATTTAAGAGCAAACCAAAACATCTAGTTATATATAGAATAGAGGAAGTAAATGGAAGGAAAAAATCATTTAGATTATTCTCTAAGTTCTATAAAAAGTCCAAATAATTAGAATCAAAGATAATTAATGCTATCAAGCACACTGCCCATGGGTCTGAAAACTTTCTGCATGTACGCAGCACTGTACAGTGCGTGGCAATGTGGCATCACACTTTCCAGTGTCAAACTGTCAAATCGGCTTTAAAATCAGCTGCTGTTATTTATTGTTGAGTGGTTAGTGGTCTTATTAATATGTTCCTGATAGATGGAAAAGCAGCAAATGCACAGTGGTCACACTTCAACCATGAGTAAGCTAGCAAATACCCGTTTCAACGTCAGAGCTTGCATGTATGATTACAACAGTCCAAGCGGGAAAGAGGTGAAAGAAAAACTGAAAAAGTAGGACACGATCAGCCTCAGCCTCATCCAACAGTCAAGATAACAATTGGTTCCCCGTCCTCGCCCCCGACAATTACAACGAGAATTTTGTTTCCATCCCCCGCGGGTCTGCCGTCCCCATTTAAAAAATCATTAACACCTTAAATTATAATATAATCAATAAATAACTTACACACTACTTTATATCAATATATTGGTATATATCGATTAATCCACATGACAAGTCATTCATCAACTAAGTATAGCATGATTGGACCTTTAGACATGCATAATTTACATTGCATTTGACCTTATGCCCATTAGTTGGGTCTCCACAGAAAACGGGGATTGAGGATGGAGGATCATCTCTGCCCCCGCTCCACCAGATGGATACTTGTTTCCCCTGTTCAATTTCCCTCGGAGAACCAATTACAATCATTCCTGTCCTTTAATGGAAATATTCCCCATCGAAAAATGAGAAATGGGTCCATTTGCCATCTCTGTGTCAGCCCCACGGACAATTAGGATGAAAAATCTGTATGTAAGGGGTACCAATTTTTGTAGATAATGGAAAGAATTCTGGCTTTGCTTCAAATAAGCTACAGTCACTTATTACATAATTCACTAAATAAAGAACATAAAAAATATCAAAAAACTAGACAATAACCGATAATACTAACACAAAATAGAGAAGACATTTATTCAAGTATATTTGTAAATCTCCATCTGCAGTTGGCAAATATCTGTATGACCGTTGTTTCTAGCTTCCGGCACGCACTATATATTAGTTTTTTTTGTCCTCATCACACCTTTATAGTTGTGCCCAAAATCAAAGCCAGTACGTTGCCTTGAATAGTATCTGCATATAAAATTTCTTTGGAGATTTATCAAAAACTATATCATTTCTACTTAGCCATAAAGCCCAACATATATATGACTTGTAGAAGGGGACATGTAAAGACGAGAAAGAGAGAAAAAGTAACGAATAAATACTTAGATCTCAATGGGAATAATATATAAATTTTAGAGAATTTCAGAAGAAACAACAATACAACGCAATTTTTTGACGCATTCCAAAGAAAGCCTTAATTCTTATGTGAAAATTACAACTCTCAACTTCCCAACCCAACCTCTCCCCTACAAATCTCATATAGAAATGTTGTTTTAGAGAGCATTGCAGAAGGGTTGGCAACTTTCTTGTCAAGGTCCTACGGGGCTAGGGTGGGGCATGATTTTTCCCCATGGATTGTGCAGGGTAGGGCCTTGAAGTTGTGTAGGGATGGGGGAAGGAATCCATTCCCACCTGGCGAGAACCTACGGGGCCCTAAAATTATAAAAGCTCAGCTACTATGTATAGGGGGTGCAAATGGGTCACCACGAATCCACTTATAGACTAAATAAGTGGATAACCAACGGGTTACCTACTTATTTAAGTAGGTACATGGGTTGATCCACTTGCACCTATGGGGCCTATGTATATCAATGAGCCCAACCCAATAGACCCAATATAACAAAGATTACTAACCCTAACTCCCAATCCCCACCTACCTATTATCTACCCCGCATCTCCAGCGCTGCAAGCACCGATCCCACCCAGACGCTACACACACATAAACACGTATAACAAACACCCGTCGTTCTTCTCTCTGACGATGTTGCAATGACCCCTTCCTCCTCCATTGGCCCCACCCTCTCGACTTGTTGGCACACTATCGATGGTCCCCTCCGATGAGGTTTTGATTGTGGCCCCCTTCTATACATGCTCTTCACCTCCATTCCTCACCCTCCAGTGACCGCATAGGTTCCTGCTCTATTCTTCTCCTTCTCTCGTCCAGGCATTGCTCGCCCTTATCGTGCCTCTTCCTCTACGATCCACAGAGCCCCCATTGAGGTTCAGGGACCTGCCGAGGCCAGTAACGGGCCATGTTTTCACCCTCGAAGTGCATGTCGAGGCCAGTGACAGGTTATGAATTTGGGGTCAGGGCATGGCCGTTCTAGCATGCAGTTAACCTCCAAAAGCTTAAATACTAATGAGGTATTTCTCCCACCCTAAGAGAGGTATATACCTCCCTCATATTTTAAAAGATCTCTCCATAAAGAAATATACCAAAACTACTCTTACATACTGGAATATCATTGTTACTCATCTCTACATATATATGTTCTTAACTTTTTGTTTTGTTTTGAGAGGTATAATAAGTACATTCTACTCAGGTGGAGATATATACCTCTTGACTAACAGTCTAACACTATAAGGAATATATGCCTCTCTATGCCTCCAAAAGATCATAAAAGTTTCGTCATTGTCAATGGTAAACTTGTCTTCTAATTAGTTCATTGGTTAAACTTTTTTTACCTCTCTAAGGATGGAGAAAAACCTCAGTGCTAATGCATTAAAAAAATATAATTAAGATAATATTAATTTTTGTGTCACTATATTTTCAACATGTTTATAAATATATAATTCAAATTTAAATTTTCAAACATGCGCACTGCATATTGGAAAATAATGGAGGGAGTAAAATATACACTTCTCTGTTGGAGAAAATTATTCCCTCCAAGAGAAAAATAATTGTCATTTTGAACAGAGACGCAATACGTCTCTAAAACAATTTTGACCACTAGTTCCTACTATAATATATGTAACACTTGTATTGAAGTACGTTTTAAGATTAATCTATACATATTGTCCCTATGTTTCTAAAGTAAATATTTCAAAAGTTATTTATAGTCCAAAGTTTTAAAAGTTTGACATCAATCTTATTTAAAATAATAATTATTTTTAATCTAAAGATTCGTAGTACTACATGATGTCTAATTTATTACTAAGTTGATATATTTTAAGACATAGGGAGTAGAAAATTAGGTGGAGTAAAGAAGAACGAGAAAGGTTGGCATGGTGGACCATATTTGATTAATAATACTATACAGTACATTTCATAAAAACCGCACATATATGCGTATGTCAGCCACATCACAGATCTTTAACTTTAGTAATGAATATATGTCGCTATATATCTGATATCTAGCGACAAACCTTTTGAAAAAGCCACAACTCTGTTACTACCTTTTACATGCCCCCTGGCAAGTCAGATCCACAAGAGTATCCTTGAAATGAGCCATGCAGGCGCGACCACATATGAAGCTAGTATGTACGGCTACGAGGTAACAACGACAAATCAGAAGTGTATACCTGAATAATGATAGTGGGGGAAGGGGGCTTGCCTTGTCCAAAGTACTCCTCCCAGAGGTAATAATATATAACCTCTTATTTGTCAATTTAAAAAGTTTATTGCTTAAAAGTAATTGATAATTATATAATTAGTATAGAGTAGTCACTAGTACAGATCCTCTTATCTCTGACGGGCCCTCACATGCCTGAACTATTGGACCGTCAGAACCAAGTCATCTCAATCGGGCCTAAATTTGCGCCGTTGTAGATGTACTCGTGCAGTCATACTCTAGACCCAAGTACACATAGCCCGTCACCGATGACACTCATCTGTGACGGACACAGCTTTAGGCCCGATTGAGATGACCTAGCATATCTCAATCGGGCTGGTCTACAGAGCCCGTCAGAGATAAGGATCATCGGTGACGGGCTTCAAATATGGCCCGATTGAGATGGCTTTAAAGCCCGTCACCGATGACTCATATCTCAATCGGGCCCTTCTAGAGAGCCCGTCAGAGATATGAGTCATTGGTGACGGGCTACAAATATGGTCCGATTGAGATGTGCTTTAAAGCCCGTCACCGATGACTCCTATCTGTGTTGGGCTTTTTGTTGATGCCCGTTAGAGATAACTGTGTGCCCGTTAGAGATGTCGGTTCATTGGCTCGATTGAGATATATTTCGCACACTATAAATAGACCATCCGACTGTTGTCTGAAGTTATCCCACTATTCACTATTTTGGTGGGAGGTTGAAGAGGGCGAATTTTTGTTATTTTTTTCCAAAGCAAAATAGAAAAATCTTAGAAGTAAGTAAAAAGGTAGTAATAATTTTTTTTAATTTAGTAGTATGTTAACTAATATTTTATTAAATTTTGCAGCGATGGATCGAAGTTGGATGAATGCGACAACTTTGAAACGTCATTGCAAGGAGTATAGAGATGACGTTTTAAGTTTTATGAACGTTGCGGAGGAGGATAGGAGAAGAAGAAATAGCAAATACATGTATTGTCCATGTAGAGATTGCAGGAATGATATTATGTTTAGCGGAGAGGAGGTACACTCTCATTTGATACAACGGGGATTCATGAAGGACTACATATGTTGGGTGAAGCATGGAGAGCAAGAATCCGGTAGTGGTGTAGCTGCAGACAGAAGTGGTGCAGACAATCATGAAGATGAAGATGAGCATGACATGTTTATACCATCTCCATTGGACGGTGAAATGGCTGATGTGGATCCTGATATGCTGCAAGAGATGTTACGTGACGTTGAGGAGCAAGCTCACAACGAGAGAGATTCCATGAAGTTCAACAGGTTGGTCAGTGACTCCGAGACACCTCTATACGCCGGATGCAAGGCAAAGCACACCAAATTGTCAGCTACCTTGGACCTAATGAAGCTGAAGGCAAGTAGTGGATAGACAGACAAGAGTTTTACGGAACTTTAAGGAATATTGAAGGTCATGCTTCCTGAAGAGAACACATTGCCCGAGACGACATATGAAGCAAAGCAGGTTCTGTGTCCCTTGGGGTTAGAGGTCCGTAGAATTCACGCTTGTCCAAACGACTGCATATTGTACCACAAGCAATATGCGGACCTAGATGCTTGTCCTGTGTGCAAGGCTTCTCGATACAAGCGAAAGAAAAGTGCGGGGGAGGGAAAGAAGTCAAAGCGGGGTGGTCCGGCGAAGGTTGTGTGGTATCTACCTATCATTGATTGCTTCAAGAGAATATTTGCCAACCCCAAGGAAGCAAAGTTAGTGCGTTGGCATGCCGAAGATAGAAGGAATGACGGTTTGCTAAGACACCTTGCGGATTCGATTCAATGGAGGAATATCGATCGAATGCACAAAGACTTTACTGCTGATCCCAGAAACATGAGGATATGTCTGTGTACAGATGACATGAATCCTTTCGGAGATATGAGCATTTTTCACAGCACTTGGCCAGTTCTTATTGCGAACTATAACCTCCCACCATGGTTGTACTTCAAAAGAAAATATATTATGTCGTGCTTGTTAATCCAAGGTCCAAAACAACCGGGCAATGATATCGATGTGTTCTTGGAGCCTGTTATCGATGATCTTGAGATTCTTTGGAAAGAAGGTGTGGAAACCTGGGATGCATACGGTCAGGATAACTTCAAGCTACGAGTTCTATTGTTCTGCACCATTAACGACTATCCTGCACTAGGTAATCTCTCTGGACAAACCGTGAAAGGAAAGAAGACTTGCTCTGACTATATGGAACATACATGCAGTAGGTGGCTGAAGAAATCAAGAAAGATGGTTTACATGGGTCATAGGAGATGACTCCCGCTACGCCACGCCTTTAGAAGAAAGAAGAAAATTTTCAACGGTCGGAGAGAACTTGGAACTGCTCCCAAGGATTTGTTTGGAGACGAAGTCCACGACATGGTCAAAGACATAACTAACGAGTTTGGGAAGAAAAGAAAACGTGGCAAGGGAAATGATAAGGGTATGTGGAAATGATAAGGGTATGTGGAAGATAACGGTAAAACCAACACAAAACGTATATGTTCTCCCCTAACCACAGTACATTATAACATATTATAAAGATACGTATGAATCTAATGCAGGGACCCACATCGTGCACCCTAGTCGTTAGGGTGACAAAGGACTTTGTAATTCCTGCCGCAGAGGGTCTTGCGTTCAAGCCCACGCCGGAGACCCGAGTGCATGGGGGGCAGCTGCTAGCCGACCATGCAAAAGTTCAAGTGGACATGGTGAAGCCCGATTGGGTTGGCTTCACTCTCCCGCTCCCACCAAATGACGAGGTTCTGACCCTTGGAGCTGCACGCGGGACCTTTATCCAATGGCCCAAGTAGAACATTCAGATAAATTTAACTCCTAGGCCAGCACCAAGTGCTCGTCCGGCGCCGCCGCCGCCACGTCCCCCTCCAGCTCTTGTATTTGCCCCTCCTGCCGTTGAAAAAGGAAATCAAGATCTCCAATTGCAGTATGATACAGATTTTGGGGATGACGGACAAGAGGTCAGCAACAGAGCGTTCCTCCCCCCAGTCTCCACAAAAAGAAAGAGGGCGACATCTTCTCCACCCAAGCTTGGATCACGCAAAAGAGCTGCTGGAAGGGGGAGAGGAAGAGGAAATGTGGAAGGGCCGCTTCTGGCTCCAAAGAAGCTAGATCTTGGCAAGGCGCCATCAGCTCCTAAAGAATTCACATTAGGCATGCCATTGGTCGGAGACGACGCCTTATCAAAGATGGGCCCTGCATGCAAGGAGTTGCATGGGTACTATATGGAGAGGTCCAACGCAAGGAGGAAGCATAGAGAGACCTCCATGATGGGCCAGCACGATAGACAGCCATTCCTTGGCCCTGAAGCCTTTATCTCCGTAGACTTTCAAGATCTATGGACCTTTACAGGGTGCGAGCGGTCAACACCAACCACCTTAAGTGCTACTCCTTGTGAGTATTCTTGCATACGAGATATGGTAATAACTATCTTTGTATTACGCTTACCCTAATTCTTGTGTTGCTTCTAGGTTAACTTGGAAGCATGTCCATCGTAATGCTCCCATGTTGCTTTGCTCGATCCAAGTGTCGTCAACGAGACAACTATGAATTACGATCGAGTCAGCATGGTAGAATATATCAAGGACTGCTTATGGTCCCGCCAAGACAAGGACTTCATTATGTGTGCCTATTCTGAATAGTAAGCGTGTTCCCTACTTACAGTCAAACCTGCGACACGTATAGCTTTAGTATTTAACTTGCAATTTATTAATGTCGCAGTCGTCATTGGATTCTCCTGGTCATAGTGCCGAAGTGGAGTTTGGTATACTACCTTAACTCCAATATCAAAAAAGAAATATACGATTGGTCGGCGATCGAAGTTGCCTTGAACGATGCCTGGGACCAATACGTGGCAAAAGGCGGGAGGCATAAGAAAGGGCATCCCACACTCGGTCACAAAAAGGACTTTCCAATACGTCAACAAGTTGGCGACCAGTGTGGGTTCCACGTCTGTCATAACATGAGGACCCTCGCAGACAAGGTGACATTGCTCGACCTTGAGGTGTGTGCTTCAGTTGTTTATATACATTAGAGAGGAGATAGCACGATTCATACTAACTTTCCAATTATGTAGACTAACTTGACGCCTCGCATGCAGGAAAAACTTTCGGCGATTCCGGAAATCAACTTCAATATCATTAGAGAGGAGATAGCACAATTCATACTAGATGATCTCTTGTCGCCGCAAGGAATGTTTAGAGTCAAGTCCTAGCGGAAAGAAATGATTTTGCGACAAACATTTGATTTTTGTAAATGTTCTTTGTAATACTATTATGCACGTTCTTCTGTATATATTTGCATTTCTTAATTACATATATACTTGTTCCAATTTATAACTCAGTTTTACAGGTTTTGATGCATGTCGGTGGTTTTGTGAATTGGCTGTGAATTGGCTGAGAATTTTGTGAATTGGCTGTGAATTAGGAATGCTGGGAATGGGGTTGCTGGGATTGTCATTTTTTACAGCGGGCATGGCTAGCAAAGGCCTGAGGCTAGCCAAAAAAACAAAATTTATTTTTTTTGCTGACATAGTCATCCCTGACGGGCATTTTAGTAATGCCCGAAAGAGATAATCATCCGTGACGGGCTTCTAAGAAAGCCCGATAGGGATATAGTCATCCCTGACGGGCTCCTAATATAAGCCCGATAGAGATAAGTCATCCGAACTAGGTATATTTTGACTCAACAGGTGGGGTCAAACCTATCGGTGACGGACTCTTTGGTAAAGCCCGTTAGCGATGGTAGTCATCGGTGACGGGCTGAGTAGTTTGCCCGATTGAGATTAGTCATCCGTGAAGGGCTCTACCCAACCTGGTTTGACTTGTATTTCTTGGTCAATCTTATCTGTGATGGGCTATATTGTTAGGCCCGATTGAGATAACGTCCATCCGTGACGGCCTTGTGCCCGATTGAGATAGTTTCTCACATCACTGACCTTTGGTCAGTGACGGGGGCCCTACCCGATAGTGATGAGGGTTAATGCCCGTTAGAGATAGCTGATCTTGCTCTAGTGAGTACTATTAGAGATGGGCCATATATATACACATGTATATGTGTGTATATATATACATATACACACCCATATATTGTAACATACCACAAAGACCTTTTAGAAGGCTATGTAATATTGAATGGTGGTCGAAATTAAAAAACCTCTTTTTCTGAGTCTGTGTTTAAATTTTCTTTTTCTAGCCGTTTATTTTAAAGCATATGCATTGTAGCTATTTGAATGAATGAACCTGATAATTAAATACCCAGATAAAAATCTAAAACATTATAAATAATGGAATAACTCAATGGGTTTGACCCATGGGTATGGAGGAAATTATAAGTTTTGCTAGCTTCTATTTTCCTATTTAATTATTCAAACAAAGAGTTTGAAATTAAACTCAAAATTTGAGAATTTCAGACTCTCTGGAGCACACTTTGACAATCTATTAAAATTTGATCAAAACTTTTTGGTTTGGGAAATTTAACCAAATCATAGAAAAAAATAGTAAATTACCTTTTTGCCAATTGGAATGTTACCTAAATGTCCCTGGAAAATGTTTTGAATCAAGGGCACAGTTGGAATTCAACCATCAGCTTAGACTTAGCCATTTCCAGCTCCTTCTCCTTCATACACACACAACAGTACACTGCCTGGTGGGGCCAGACTGCTGTGGGACCCGCTTGTCAGCTACTCAGGTGTGTACACGTCAAGCTAGCGCCGCTTCACCGGCAGCCAGGCGCGCAACATGCGTCGACGGCGCCGATCACCACTCCACCGCCACCTCACTGCCGGCCGCCATATAAATACCAACCGGCCGATGGACCTCCTCTTCCTCTCACCTGTGTTCCATTTTCGCGGAGAAAACCGAGGGCGACCAATCTAGTAACTCGAGTAGCGAAGGAGTTTTCCTCGGCGCCGGTGAGATCGCCTCCATCGTTTCGCATCATCGGGTAGGTTGCAATCCTGGTTAACCCATGTTCCAAGATCCTTATTCGATGCCGTTGCTAACCCCTCAAAGCCCGATGTTTTGGTGTAGCCAATTCCTGGGAACGCGCACCGCGTCCACGTGAGCCATCGGTGAACTCCGAGCGCCGCCGTGGGGGTCGTCATCGCCGCCAGGCTCCAAGGCTTCAAATCCGTCCAAGCCATTTTGCCAACGCAATCTTCACCACAAGACAATCCCAAAGACCAGAGGAATCGAGTTGAGAAGCCCTCAATCGAGAGATCCCTTCCTTCTTCTCCATCTCCGGCTGCCGGCGTCCTCTAGCTCTATCTCTCTCTCTGGTAAGTGTCAGGGCGATTCCTTGTGCACAAAGCTACTCCGTGACATCGTTAACCGATGCTTGTACTCCTCCTAGGCCGCCTGTACCGGGAGCACCCCGCCGACGACGACCGCCAAACTGTGATCGCCATCGGGACCGAACCGGACACTGGGGACCTTGCCGAACGCCGTCTCCACTTTGGTGAGCGTCCTGGACATCCCTAGTCTCACATGCATGCATGCGCGTGCACTGAAAAAGTCTCAAGCCCGTAATGCACCTACAAGCCGAGGCAGGTCGCCGCTCCACCCGCTGCTGCCGTCGCGATACACCGCCATAGCTCGCAAGATGTACCTTGTCGGTTTCATCTAGGACCCCTCTACCATTTTCTCCATGGCCGCATCGTCTGTAACCCATCCAATCGCCGCCGAGATCGCCGCGAAACTCGCCGCCGCGTCGCTGCTATGTCTGAACCAGCGCTAGGGGCTAGTTTGTGATCGGACAGGATCTCCAGGGGCGTTTTAGCAATTTAACCAGAGCCTTACAGGTGGGGACAGGACCTTCCTGTAATTACATAAGAACCCGAGTACTGTTTTGCTTAATCGCTTAGTCCACGTGCCGAGGACCGCGGGTTCTATTCGCCAAAACCCTAGGGGCCTCAGGGCAAATGTGCAGAGGCTGACTGGTGGACCCGAGCTCTTTTGTTTTTGTAAAATCCCGAGTAAATGAGTAAAGTATTTTCTGTTGAACTGAAAAATATCTTTAACTTTGGAAATTCATAGTAAATTCATAATAGCTCCAAAAATTTCAAACTAAATTTTGTTAGATTCATATTTTTATGCTCTATCATCTGGAAATGTTAAATTCAATAGAACTTTAGATAATTATGTCTTAGTACTTAAAATTTGTATATAAGCCATAATTAACTATTTTCCCAACTTTAAAAATTTATAACTCTTGAATGGAACTTGCTAAAATAGAAATTCTTGGACAAAAAATTCAGTTAACACAGTGTCACATCATCCTAAGAATAGCATTTAATTTAGAGCACATTAAATTTTCTTTCACATGAATGTAATTCAAATTTTACGTGTTTGATTAGATGACGGTCAGTTCCTCATCGAAGAAATACATTATATAGCTGGACCAGGGGTGGAACCAGAGCAAGGCAAGCCAACCTTCCCCTCTTCCTTTGATGGGTTAGTTTACAATTAAACTAACCCATTTTTGAAGGTTTAAAATATTGTTTGCAAATATGCATGGTTAGTTTACAATTAAAAAAGATGGGTAGTTTAAATGAGTATAGCTATACCTAAACTTGCATGTATCCATTTGAAAAACTCCATTTATTATTTGGCACCTTAGGATACGTTAAATACTTTTAACTTTCGGCAACTTGATCTATGTCAATTATCGCCATGACAGCTTAGCGATGCTTAGATTAAACTATTATTATCATTATAGGCATCTTATTATTTCTGGAACTATTTGTTTTTAAATAACCTCTCATTGAAAGAAAATGGGTACTTATTTGTGAACTAAAATAAGAAAATGAATATTTAAGTCTTGGGCAGCAATTGGTACACATGGAATTTAGTTGTGTATCGATAGGGGGAGTGTATGCCTGAGATAGCTAACTCAATGTCAGTCTCTTGTGTTTGTAGTACGACCACATGTGCTATTATGGGATGGCCATAGCTGATTAAGTTGTTCATGGTTTAGTCTTGCATTAAGGTAGGCCGTTGTAGTATGAATTAGTCTTAGCGATGATTCATAGGAACTACCTAATTACCTGTATGGTAGTTTAGGCGTCTAAGTCTGTCCAATACAACGATATGGTGCCTCATGATAGGAAAGGATGTTTTCGCTATCATGGTGTTAGGCTCAGGCGTGGGCCCGCCTCCTAACGGTTCTAGGTCATATGCCTAGGACGGAATCACACCTATCGTGCTGGTGCAAGGCTAAATCATGGATAATGTAAAGGCTATGTTGTGGGTAGTAAATCGGGTACCTCGGTATCGCGTGGCATGTTTTTACATGATTACTATTTCACATCATGTGGGTACAGTGTACGGGCTCTGCAGAGTTTTAAACTAATCGGTTAGCCGTGCTCACGGTTATGAGCGGCATAAGGATATGTGTTGAGTATAGACGATTGTTTTCTATTCCGTATTCATGATACCTTCCAAATTCTTATTTGTAGAAAAGTGCGAGAAATGTTTGGAAATGACTTATGCACTTGATGCTATGGATAGTATCAAGTACTATAAATTATGAGTTATACTTTGCAAATATGATGCCATGATGATAAGTCTAATTTTACCAAAGGTTCATTTGTTACTCATTGCTTAGAAAATGACTTATGGAAATGAAACTTGCTTTATGCTGAAAATAAACCTATTTAAGCCTTTCCTTTGATTACGCCTTGCATGTACATTAGGATTGGCGATGCCAGTACATTATTTGTAATGTACTGACTCTTGCTATTATCGTTGTTTTCTGTTCAAATGTTTTGTTTTAGAATCAGACGCAGGAGAGTCCTTTATTGACGATGATTGCTTTGATGGGGATGCTTCTGAGTTTCAGGACGGTTCTAACTAGGGTTTTCTCTAGTCGGTTGCAGAAATGTTTTGGGTAGTGATGCTTCCACTGAACCAATAATTATTGGGCCGGTCGGCCATATGTATAGTTAAGACACTGTTATGTAATAGCTAAGACTCTGATTTACCCTTTTTACGATATCAACTGCTAGATGAAAGTGTGTTAGTAAGTTTGACATGATTCCGGCTTGCTAATACATGAGTATGAATCTTGATCATGGAAGATGTCGTAGAGCTCATGCATTTTAGTTAAGTCTCCTGGATGTGTAACACATCTGGTCGCCATCTTCGAGTGGTTTGACGGGCACACTCTAGGCTGAAGTTGACTGGCACGCGTAAGTCCCAGCAATATCTTCTTTGCTCAACATTCGGTGCCTCGGAATTTATATTGTTTGATGTTACTTGTGATTTCTTGTTCACATAGTGGATTGAATGGCTATTTTGCGTGTATGGATTCCATTCACCGAGACTATGTGAGAATCACAATTGGCATTGAAAAGTATAAGTTTCGGCGTGCCCGACATATATACACACACACATATACATGTATATAGGATGACCATTTTGTACTCTCGGGAGTATGTACGCTCCCTTCTTGTTGGATATCCATTCGTTGATAATAAATAGTTGGATTAAAAAGAAAAAAACCATTTTTTTTTGAAATTTCTGCATGCATGCAATCCAGGCGATACATACGTACGGTCAGGTTCAAAAATTTTGATATCCACAACTGAGGTAGCTCGCTAAGTATGTAGTATTTTTTTTCAAGTATATAATTAATTGTTTTCTTTTCACATGATTACTAGTTAATCACGTGGATTATATACAGCCTTTTTAAGGATGCAGTATATGCTAATCCTTCACGAGAGGAGTATATACAGTCTTTGCCCTAATACATGCTCATCACGATCACATATGGGTACTGATTCACTGGCACATGCTCATAACGATATATGTTGGTTCATTCGTCTGGCTTCTTGTCACATACTGATATATTCGTCTGGCTTCTTAGGTTTGCTTCATCCTGAAACATGTTCCTCGCCGGCGTGTACGGCAGCCAGCGTCAGTTAATGGAGGATCAAATATGCTAAGTAGCGCAATATACTGCTTTTTTTTAGTGGACAGTATATGTAAAGGTAGTACCAGTAAATACTTTTTTTAAGTTAGTAACAGTACATATTTTTTTTCTATTTAGTAGCAGTACATACTGTCTTTTAGCGTAGTGGCAGTATATACTGTTATTTGGTTAGCGGCATTACATACTATTTTTGTTGGTTTAGTAGCAGTATATACAGTTTTTCAGTTTAGTAGCAGTATATACTGTTTTTTTAGTTAGTAGTAATACATACTAAGTAACAGTATATACTTTTTGTGCCAAAAAAGTATGTACTACCGAGAAGTGGTATTATCAAATAAATGGGCATACACTTGTAGTTGTTCACCGGTTCATTCTTTGTACAAGCGTATAAGATTAATTCTCACGAAAATGAGTAGTATATTACCCAATTCTCAATGTCATGCACTCATGCAACGGGGTTGATCTGTCGGAGCCTCGGTTTAGAACATGAATTGCACTGACCGTAGCGGCCACGCACCCCTCTGCGATCGAGGCCATGGCCTGGCCTGGGAACGCTGACGACATCGAGTAGGGCTGCCATTGCTCTGCATGCCCTTGATACGTGCATGGGTCTCTCGCATCTACACCACTGCATGCAACAAAGAAAATACATGCCTAATCATTCGACGGGACTCACACCAGAGGAATAAAGGAATTGATCTAAACAGAAAAAATCAAAGGGAATCTTTTTGATCTGCAATAAAGGACTTACCAGCTCCATCAAAGGTTCTGGACGGGACTTGATGGATAAAAAGGATAGTACTAAATACTCATCGATCAAAAAACAGAGTTAGCAGATGCATCACTTACGCGTAGAAGGCTGGACGCTGACGTTGACATATTCCAACCGCCGCCGCCTGGTAACGAGGAAGTCACGGTGAGCGGACGAAGCATGTTGCCTGGTGAAGCGTGTCGACTGGACAGATGAAGGAACACGACGACACGACGTCGTGCCGCCATGTATATTTCTCCGATGAGGTGGCTCGATCTGTCAGCAGCCGAATCTCCCCTGGGAAATGTCAAGGGAGATCGAGCGAGTCGCCGCAACCCGCTGCCGCAGTTGAAACAAGAATATATATGCGAGCAGCTCAGCGCCGTTGCCAGATCCGATCATTAAGGTAATTAACAATTTCAGCAATTTATTTTGAAAAAAATCAAAACGGGTAAGGTGGATCTGATAGCAGGGCCATGGGTGCTCAATCGATGCCGTGCGCTGATCAACGGTGGATCGGAGCAGGAGTATGTACTCCTAGGTGTATAGAACTATATATATATATATATATATGTGTATGTGCCCGCTAGTGCAGGCTGTATGATCATCTCATATTAATGCAAAATAAGTTGGAACCATTTAGATACACAGCTATGCATAATTACATAGTACCACGAGGTGCAAGTTGGTTCAGTGGCTATATATGGCTTGGCAGTGTGATTATCCACCTAGTCCCGGAGTTTAAACTCTAAATTTGAGACTGGTGTCTACAAAATTTAGAAATATGTACTACTACGACAGAACAACCTCAATGTGTCGTCCTATCAGTTGCACCTAGAAAAAAGTCGGTGTTGATGACCCCACGTTAGTGTCACTTCGAGGAATCAATAAGTTCTCTCCCTTTTTGTTCTAGCTCTCTCCATCGCCCCTCCCACCACTACAACGGTACCTCTCATCTGTGTCGGGCTGCAACCCACATCTGTGTCGGGTATGGCGCCCGACACAGCGCAAAGGTCAGTGATGTGAGGAATCATCTCAAACGGGCATAAGTCCGTCACGGATGAAGCTATCTCAATCGGGCCTCAACTAATGCCCGTCACCGATAGCTTTGATCGAGACGACCAGTCAAATTATAGCCCGTCACGGATGACTATCTCAATCGGGCTACAACTATAGCCCGTCACAGATGACTGTATTCTCAATCGGGCTTTAACTATAGCCCGTCACGGTTGACTATAACTCAATCGGGCTTTAACTTATAGCCCATCACCGATGAGTATGACCACAAAAAAAATAAATACTGTTTTTTGGCTAGCCTCAGGCCTGTGCTAGCCATGCCCGCTGCAAAATAACAGAAATAATCCCAGCATCCCCATCCCAGCATCCCCATCTCAACATTCACATATATTCATATATATTCACACATCCGAGCATCCCCATTCACATATGCCATTCACATATATTTTACAGAAATAACATTCATATTCACACATGCATACTGGTCACATGCATAGAGATAACAAATATAATAAACATAAATATTACATAATAACATGTGTTTGACAATTCAAACAGGACGTTAAAAAATGTTCATCACTTACACCTGAACCCTAAACATTCCTTTAGGGTGAATAATTTCGCGAAGGATGAAGTCGGCAATCTCCTCACGAATGTCCTCAAAGCTGCTACCCGGATCCTTTGAAAATTTGTCCTACATGTACATAATTCGAAATTAGTCGAACGATCTTTACATACATACATATATATATATATATACACTTCAATTTAGTTACTACATGTCAGGAATGAGACCACAAACCTCCAATTCAGCCAAAGTCTTCACCTTTTCTTTGCACAGAAGGCTCATGTTGTGGCAGACATGGAATCCGCATCGGTCGCCTATTTGTTGTTTGACTGGGAAGTCCTTCTTGTGGATAAGAGTGTCTTGCCCTGTCTTTCGAAGGCCTCCTTTTTGCACATATTGGCCCCACGCTTCATCTATTGCGAGTTGAATCGGGGTCCAATTGTACAGTTGCTTGTCAATTTTGGAGTTTAAGTAGTGGCATGTACTCCACTTAGGCGTTATTACCAATAGGATCCAATGTCCACTGCGGCATTAAATTAGTTAAAGTTAACACTAAAGCTAGACGTGTAATGCAATGTATTTAGGCAACTTCCGGGGCATTCTTGAGACACCACTTCCAACTCAACCTACACGCAAGCCAAACGCTCTTATAAGCATGTTACACGGATTGAGATGAATAATTTTCGTGAGCAAGAGTACTTACAAGGAGTAGCACTTGAGGAGGGTTGTGTCCACCGAGCGGAGCCTGTAGAGGTCGAACAGATCCTTGAAGTCTATCACGATAAAATTTGATGGCCCAAGGAATGGCGCTCTGGCGTGTTCGCCTATTATATCATTTTCTCTATTCTTCCTCCTCACGTTAGATTTCTCCATGTAGTACATGTGTAGCTCCTTGCAAGCGGGGCCCATCGTTGCTAGAACGTCGTCTCCAACCAATGGCATGCCTAGTTGGTAGGACGATGGAGGTACGGGCTTCCTATGTGTGACGGGCCCCTTGGTCAGATCTAAATTTGTTGGAGCAAGATGTGAGAGGTGCAGCTTTCCTTTTCCTCGCACCCCTGCAGCAGGTTTTTCGATAACTCTTCTCTGGGGGGAAGAATGCGCCTTCCTCCTCTTCTTCAGGGGTGGGGGTTTAGTGATCGTCATGCTGTCGACCTCCATAGGCTCGCCCCCAAAGTCCGTGTCGTACTGTAACTGGACATCGTCAATTTCATGACGACCGGGAGCTGGAGGGGCTGAAGGAGCAGGGGTACTTTGTACTATTAGACGACCGCTTGGTGCAGTGCTTGGCCTCGGGATCACCCTTATCTCAATGAGGTCCTTGGGCCATTGGATGAAGGTTCCACGTGCATTTCCAAGGGTTAGGACCTCGTCGTTTGGTGCCAGAGGGAGGGGGAAATGATCTAATTCGGGCTTCACCGAGTCAACTTGCACTTTCGCATAATCAGCCCTAAGTTGTGCCCCATGCACTCTTGTCTCCGGGGTCGGCTTGAAAGTAAGGTCCTCAGCTGCAGGAACCGAGAAGGTCGGCACCACCCTTACTGTCAGGGTGCAGCTAGTTGGTTCCTGCGATAGATTCATAAATATTGTCAGAATAGTACTTACCATATGGTTTCGTTAAGAACTCTATTCGTACTATATTATCATACCGTTATTTGATCGACGGCGGCGGGGACCGATGGCAGATCTTCCCCCGCCTCAGTTGATGCACAACTGCTGCGCCTCTGCGTGGGACTAGCTAAATCTTGTTGCGTAGCAGCAGCGGCAGTCACCAGGAGATGTTGCTCTTCTCGAATCTCTTGCCTGATACGGGCCCTCATCGATTCAAGCTTTTCGTCGAATTCAGAGCTCAATTCGGCTCTGACCTGCTCCCGGATATGGGCGGCAAGGCGGGCATCTTTCTCCGCCTTCGTGACTGTCTGCTTCTTGTACTGCCACGCGTAGTCTGGAAATCCAACTTTCCATGGTACGTTTGCGCCAAGTCCCCTTGTCCGTCCACGGTGTTCCTTGTTGCCCAACGCTTTACTGAGGATGTCGTCCTCGCGTCTTTGAGAGCTGACCTCTTGCGAGGCTTCTTGGGAGGCAACCAACTCCTTCTGCAGTTCAATTGAGATCGGATTCAATGAAAAGTTCAGGCTGAAACAGTGCGAACAAATACTGAGATTAGGCACTTACTATATTATCGTACACTTGTTGATCTTGGGGATTTGGAAGCGAAACTGTCCCATCCTCATTCTTCTGGTACCTCGCCCGGGCCCAATTCCTTGCACGTGGGTGTGGGATATCGGCAAACACCAGCGGTGTGTTCGCTGCTGCTGCCGCTTCATCCTCCTCTTGCCATTCCTCTAGCTTCCCGACATATCCTGCGGTGCCTAGCCGGTGCGGGTGCACGTTCCTGGCCTGCAGTGCTCGAAAAGCTTCGCTTCTGGCCCGGGATTCTGGGGTCGACTTCTTCTCGTAGAATTGCTCCCAAACTTCAGCCGTGATGAAGGGCCATTGCTCTGTTGGATCAGGGGTCGTCGGATTTAAGACAAACTCCGTGACCAGCCTGCTCTTGAAGTTCTTCCAAGCATTGCCCATAGTCTTCAAAGCAGCCCGCTTGAGACGGTCCTCGTCGGCTGCAGGATACTCGAAGCGTTCCTTGAATTTGAGCCAAGCTGCGTTCTTCTCCGCTTCGGGCACATGCTTGATGTCATCAACAAGGATTGTGAAGTTTTCCCTCCCTAGGACACCGCACGTCGACCTAAACTTGGCCAGGACAGTCCGAGGACGCGTCGGCAGTCCAACCTGGTTCACCTCTGCTATGGTGTATCGTTCCTTAGGGATTTTGTTCCCTGTCCTACGACTCCGTGCCCTTGAGGACCCACTGGTTGTCGTCGACATTGGTTCACCTTGCTGAGACATCGTCTAAATAACTTAGGAAATAACAAAGTTAATTTCACTACATACGGATAAAATAACCTAAAAATAGTGCCTAAGAGTAAAGTATTTTCATTAAATTAATTCAAAATCACTAAAATAACTAAGTGTCATCATATCTAAATACGAATTTCACTAAATACGGATAAAATAACATACATTTCCCCTAAAATCACTAAAATAATCTAAAAGTAAAGTATTTTCGTTAAATTAATTCAAAATCACTAAAATCACTAAACTTACGTAAAATAACCGACATTTCCCCTAAAATCACTAAAATAACCTAAAAGTAAAGTATTTTTTAATTCAAAATCACTAAAATCATGTAAAATTAAAGTATTTTCATTAAATTAATTCAAAATCACTAAAATCACTAAACTTACCTAAAATAACCGACATTTCCCCTAAAATCACTAAAATAACCTAAAAGTAAAGTATTTTCGTTAAATTAATTCAAAATCACTAAAATCATGTAAAATTAAAGTATTTTCATTAAATTTGGATGATGTTCTAATGTAAAACATAGGATCATGTGACTGTTTGGCTTTATTTTGCAAAAAAAATGACAGCAAGGGCTACTGCTCCTACTCTTCTTGACAACAGATCAAAAGATGCAAAAAGAATTGACAGCATGGCTACTGCTCCTCTTCTTCTTCACACTATACAACAGATCAAAGTTTGCAAAAAAAAAAGTGCACAAAGCAATTCTGTTGTTGCTGCTGCTGGACTACTATTGCATCAGCCTCATTTCTGTTGCAACTCAGGATTGGATGCATAACTATAATTTCAAAATGAACATGGCTGCATAGCAAATATTGAGGTGCCAAGCACACTTAATATTTGAATTGTTTGCCCAACACAATATGGCAAATTAATTTCAGGCATATCAAATCAGATAAATGCTGGTTAAAAAAACATCAGCAATTCTCTAGATATGACGCGCTGCAGTATTAAGGCTCACTTGCAAGAAAGCTAACAGAATAATATAATAACCAATAAAAGTTTCAAAAGGAAATGAAGTTACAGAGATAACAGAATAACTTCAGTAATTCCCCTTGTTCATATATAACTGACTAACTGTAATACAAGTAACATTATAACACTTATATCAAAAGGTTCAAACTAATCTCCAAACTTACGGCGGAGTTGAACTCAAAAGCTAGAAACAATCAATAACAGAAACTAGAATCGTCACAACCAAAAAAATAAAAAAAAGGAAATATGCAGTGAATCATTCAAAACTAACAATACGCTAAATTTCTGTATGATACCACCCTAACTAAACTGTATTCTTTTTGGATGATCAGTCAGCACTCACAGATCCTTCCTACTTGCTGCCAACAGCCTCATATCATTGTAAATTATTATGTTACCGGAAATCTTTATGACCATACAGATCGTACCAACTACAAGTCCGATATAAACCCAAGTGACAAGACCAGAGTATTCATACGGAATCAAATCAACAATATTCTGATTAAGAATTATTGCACGAGCAAACATGGCAGTGAAAATGGAAAGAAAGCTAAACTAAAATAACCTACATTTCCCCTAAAATCACTAAACTAAAATAACCTACATTTCCCCTAAAATCACTAAACTAAAATAACCTACATTTCCCCTAAAATCACTAAACTAAAATAACCTACATTAGTGTTGGTATAATTAACACTAAAATCACTAAAATGACTAACCAGCGGCGGCGTTGGCGGACGAGCAGGCCGGCGGCAGCGCTTGCGGACGAGGAAGCCGGCGGCGGCGGACGAGGAGGCCGGCAGCGGCTGTGGCGGACGAGGAGGCCGGCGGCGGCTGTGGCGGACGAGGAGGCCGGCGGCGGCTGTGGCGGACGAGGAGGCCGGCGGCGGCTGTGGCGGACGAGGAGGCCGGCGGCGGCTGTGGCGGACGAGGAGGCCGGCGGCGGCTGTGGCGGACGAGGAGGCCGGCGGCGGCTGTGGCGGACGAGGAGGCCGGCGGCGGCGGTGGCGGACGAGGCGACCGGCGGCGGCGGTGGCGGACGAGGAGACCGGCGGCGGCGCTTGCGGACGAGGAGGCCTCTGCTAGGGTTCTCTGACTTAGAAAAAATTTCGTGCTCTCAGTTCGCAGTGGCCTCTGCTAGGGTTCTGTGACTTAGAAAAATTTTCGATCCAGATCCAGATGAAGATGCAGTGTTCTGTGACATCTCAATCGGGCGTAAATAAAAGCCCGACACGGATGACTCATCCGTGACGGGCTCTAGTGTACGCCCGATAGAGATGACGTCTTCTCTATCGGGCCTACACTAGGGCCCGTAACGGATGATAGCATCCGTGTCGGGCCCTAATTTAAAGCCCGATAGAGATTATGACATCTCTATCGGACATTAAATTATGGCCCGTCACGGATGCTGTCATCCGTGACGGGCCGTAGTGCAGGCTCGATAGAGAAGACGTCATCTCTATCGGGCGTACACTAGAGCCCGTCACGGATGAGATTTGACTCCTGTTCATCATTGACCTGAACTTTAAATAAATAACAGCAAAAAAATACTTCACAATGAAAGTTCACAAATTTTTCATTACTCACAATAATCAACTTATTATCCCAAATAATTAAGTTAAGTACAATAATTCACTAAATTCGCAATAAAAATTATTACAAGTTGCACCAATTTACCTAAGCTTTTTTTACTAATACAAAATACTTCATGTGTACAACGGGTTGGGTCACAAGGTTATGCCTTCCGTATGATCTGATCGAGTATATGCCACAGGCTCTTGTGGATCATCGTCAAGGTCAATTTGAGGTCGTACATGAAGATTCTGGTTGTATTCTTCTTCGTCGACGACGTTGTCAACACCAACAATTCGGCGCTTGCCATCCCTCACGATGTGCATCTTCTTGTTCGCGGGGTCCTTTATGTAGAAAATTTGCTCGACCTGTTTCGCAAGTACGAATGGTTCGTCGGCGTATCCAACCTTGGATAGATCTACTAAAGTGAAGCCTTCCTTATCGACTTTAACACCAGTGCGTATATTGACCCAACGGCATCGAAACAAAGGAACCTTGAACTTCACGTAGTTCAGCTCCCAGATCTCCTCAATGCGGCCGTAGTATGTGTTCGACCCCACTTGATCCTGGAAGGCATCTATACGGACTCCGCTGTTTTGCACTGTGCTTTTGTCATCTTGCTGGACGGTGTAAAATGTATATCCATTAATATCGTATCCTTGCCATGTGTCTATGGCCCAACACGGTCCCATTCCCAACAACTGTACAGTCTCATTTGGGATATCCGTCGACATGGTGACACGATTCTTGAACCATGCGTTGAACCGAGAGTTATGTTCTCTGTTAATCCACGTCTCAGATCGACCCGTGTTCTCCTGCCGGATTTTGGCTAAGTGCTCCTCAAAGTATGGGCTAACTTCTGCCATATGTTGGAGCACAGCAAAATGAGCCTGCCCGTAGGAAGCTTGATCGGGCCTAAATCTTTTCCTCCCGATTGTGCCAGCACCTGACAACCTTCCTTCGTGACGAGACGCTGGAACTCCGATAGGCTCGGCCTCGGACATGTAATGCACGCAGAACTCAATGACCTCCTCGGTCGTGTAGCCTTCAATGATGCTCCCCTCCGGTTTTGCTCTGTTCCGAACGTATGCCTTCAGAACTCCCATGTACCTCTCGAACGGGTACATTTCTCTTAGAAAAGCCGGGCCACATAATTTTGTTTGCTTCACAAGATGAACAGGGAGATGAACCATGATATCAAAGAAAGACAGTGGAAAAAACATCTCCATGTGGCAGAGGGTATTGACAATATCGGTCTGCAACCCATCTAGATCTTCGGGATCTATAACTTTCTGTCCGATGGCATTGAAAAAGGCGCACAGACGTTGGATTGTATGACGGACTTTCGGTGGAAGAATGCCTCTGATAGCAACTGGCAAGATTTGTGTGATTAGCACGTGGCAATCGTGCGACTTCATTCCAACCAGTTTTAGGTCTTCCGATTTGACGTACTTACTAATCCTCGCTGAATAGCCCGATGGAACTTTAATATCTTTCAGGCATGATAACATTGCGATCTTCTCATCCTTCGACAGTGTGTGGCAAGCTGGAGGGAGGTACACTCTACCTGTCTCAGCATTTGTTACGGGCTGGAGTTCACTACGAATGTTCATTTCACTGAAATCAAGGCGCGCGTTCAACCCGTCCTTTGTTTTGCCGGGAATATTCAGCAGCAGGCCAACCAAACTCTCACACACATTCTTTTCTACATGCATGAGATCAATGCAATGACGGACCTCAAGATCTTTCCAGTAAGGTAATCGCCAAAATATGGACTTTTTCTTCCACATACCCTTGTCCTTTGCCTGACTACGTTTTCTTTTCTTCCCAAACTCGTTGGTTATGTCCTTGACCAAGTTGTGGACCTCATCTCCGGACAAATCCTTGGGAGCAGGCTGAAGTTCTCTCTTACCGTTGAAAATATTCTTCTTCCTTCGAAATGCGTGACGTAGCGGGAGCCACCTCCTATGACCCATATAAACCATCTTTCGTGATTTCTTCAACCACCGGCTGCGTGTATGTTCCATGCAGTCAGAGCATGCCTTCTTTCCTTTCACGGTTTGGCCAGAAAGATTACCGAGGGCGGGATAGTCATTAATGGTGCAGAACAGTAGAACTCGTAGCTTGAAATTCTCCTGACCATATGCATCCCAAGTTTCCACACCTTCTTTCCAGAGCATCTCAAGATCGTCCATAACAGGCTCCAAGAACACATCGATATCATTGCCCGGTTGTTTCGGTCCTTGGATTAGCAAGCACAGCATAATATATTTTCTTTTAAAGCACAACCATGGCGGTAGGTTAAAGTTTGAAATAAGAACTGGCCAGGTGCTGTGAGTACTACTCATGTCTCCAAAAGGATTCATGCCATCTGTACACAGACATAGTCTCATGTTTCTGGGGTCGGCAGCAAAGTCTTTGTGTTTTCGATCGATATTCCTCCATTGAATCGAATCCGCTGGGTGTCTTAGCATACCGTCGTTCCTTCTCTCCGTGGCATGCCAACGTACTAAATTTGCCTCCTTGGGATTTGCAAATATTCTTTTGAAACGATCAATGATAGGTAGATACCACACAACCTTCGCGGAACCACCTTGCTTTGATTTTTTTTCTTCGTCAGGACTTTTCTTACGCTTGTATCGAGAGGCCTTGCATACAGGACAAGCATCTAACTTCACATATCGCTTGTGGTACAATATGCAGTCGTTTCGACAAGCGTGAATTCTACGGACCTCTAACCCCAGGGGACACAAAACCTGCTTTGCTTCATATGTCGTCTCGGACAATGTGTTCCCATCAGGCAGCATGGCTTTCAAAATTCCCAAAAGCTCTGTGAAACTCTTGTCTGTCCATCCACTACTTGCCTTCAGCTTCATTAGGTCCAAGGTAGCTGATAATTTGGTCTGCTTTGCTTTGCATCCGGCGTACAGAGGCGTCTGCGAGTCACTGACCAACCTGCTGAACTTTACGGAATCTCTCTCGTTGTAAGCTCGATCGTCAACGTCACGTAACATGTCTTGCAGCAGATCATGATCAACATCAACCATTTCACCGCCTAGTGGAGAAGGTACAAACATGTCATGCTCATCTTCATCTTCCTGATTTTGTGCACCAGTACTGTCTGCAGCAGCACCACTTCCTGATTCCTGCTCTCCAAGCTTAACCCAACATGTGTAGCCCTCCATGAATCCTCGTTGTATCAGATGAGCGTGTATGTCCATTCGGCTATCAAACATATTTTCATTCTTGCAATCTGCACATGGACAACACATGTAATCGCTGTTTCTTCTTTTCCTATCCTCCTCCGCGACGTTAATTAATTTAATACCCCATTTCTATACTCTTGACTATGACGTTTCACAGATTTCGCATACATCCAACTTCGATCCATCTCTACAGAAATGAAAAAGGAATCAGAGAAACATCTTATAAGATAAATACTGCTAAATTCATAAAAATTGATGAATTTTCTAAATTAATGATTATTATTTGTCACTTACCTTTATGAATTTACTCTTTGGGAAAAAAAAATTTCGCCCCCTCCAACCTCCCACCAGAGTTGTGAATAGTGGGATACAGATACTCTGAGCGGTTGCGGCTATTTATAGTGTGCACTAACAATCGGGCATATAAGGTATCTTTATCGGGCCTAAAAAAAGCCCGTCACAGAGGAGTGCCATCTGTGACGGGCTTTGTAGATATCTCAAACGGGCATCAAGATGGGGCCCGTCACAGATGATTGTCATCTGTGACGGGCTGCAATTACAGCCCGATGAGATATTTAAGGTTATCTCAATCGAGCCTTAAGTTGGGGCCCGTCACAGATGATTGTCATCTGTGACGGGCTCCAACTACGGCCCGATTGAGATATTTAAGGTTATCTCAATCGGGCCCTAGTTTAGGCCCGTCACAGATATGTGTCATCCGTGACGGGCTTCAGTTCTATGCACATTTAACATGTCTCTCCGACCATATCTCAATCGGCCTCTTTTTAGGCCCGTTTGAGATGTTTTCTTTGTGATGGCCCGCAAAATCCAGTTATATTACAGCCCGTCACAGATGAGAGGATCTGCACTAGTGCACTTTTCCTGGCGAGCGGCAGACCCTCCCCTAGGGTAAGCAGCGGGTCCCTTCCCTTGTCTCCTCCTCTCCCTAGCACAGAGGGTCCCTCCCCCTCTCCTTGGATCCAGCTGCCACGAGGCTGAGGCCCTATTTGGGGTAGCTTAAGGTTTTGAAAAACAGTTAGTCGGTAGCCAGCTTCTGAGAATCTGGAGAAACCAAGCTTCTGGCTTGTAGTTCATTTCTAGATTTTGTAGCTATAGATTCGAATCTGGGTAAAATTCTAGACTGTTTATAAGAGTTGGAGATTCTGGGAGAAGCTATGGTTGCTAGAAGCTACATCAAATAGGGCCTAAGTGTGACCCGATCTCAAGAAACCCGCTCGACGGTGGCGGGTGCTAGCTACTGTTGTTCCATGTGGGCGCTAGCTCCCACAGATCCACGTGGGTAGGCGGACTTCTCCACCACGAAAAGTGGAGGCTGTTACGTTGCTCTCTCCTAGGTGTAGATATGGCCCCCACGTAGCCTTCATCATATCGGAAGGATAAGGGACGGACCGGAGGATGGGATGGCAGTGTTGGGGAGAAGGCATGGTAAGGAGGAGAGCATGACACCGCCGTGGATCTAGCTTGGCCTGGCATGCAGTGATGGCCATGCTGCCAATGCTACCCTCTCTCGTTCTCGCTCGCAGTGGAGGAGGCGGTGTTTGACCAGATCCGGCGTTACGGAGGCCATTGGCCATCGTATTACTGACAGGTAGTCATGGGTGAATTGTTGTTCAAAGCCTTGTCTTAGCATAACAAAATATATCTTGTAGTTAAAAAAAATAGAGAGAGTGATCTAATATATCCCTTTCATAGGAATTAATAATTTATCTTTCTTGATATAGTATACCTCATGTCCCCATTCGATCCACATTATATGATGTTTTATGTTTGTCCTAAGTAAAGTTCCAAGTTTGATAAAGTTTATATAAAAAATATAGTAACATCTCCAACACTTAGTTTGGTTAAATTCACCATTGAATCTATTTTTATAGGATATTTGTTTTGAGGTGAAAATGTTCCTAAAGTATTTTATAAATTTGATCAAACTTAGAACTACCAAAATGTCTTATAATATAAGACAGAGGGTATAAATGAAATGAAAAAAATGTATTGTTTTCTTAGTTCTCATATTAAAATCCAAACAATTAGAATCGGAGATAATTAATGCTATAAAGCACACTGCCCATGGGGTTTAAAAACTTTCAGCATGTACACAGCACTTGTACTGTGCGTGGCAATGTGGCATGCATCACACTTTTCCAGTGTCAAACTGTCAACTCGATCAGCTTTAAAATCAGCTGCTGTTATTATTGTTAATTAGTTAGTGGTCTATTAATCTATTCCTGATCGATGGAAAAGTAGCGAATGCACAGTGGTCACACTTTCAACCTGATTAGCTAGTAAATACCCGTTTCAACGTCAGAGCTTGTGTGATTACAACAGTCGAAGCAGGAAATTAAAGAAGTGAAAGAAAAAGTAGGACACACTAGCTATCAGCCTCATCCCGACAGTCAAGATGAGAATTGGTAGGACGCCGTCAGCCAGTAACGAATATATACATACTAGATCTCAGTTAGAAAACAGAAATTTTACAGAAATCCAGTAGAAACTGCAATACAACATAATTCTTGACGTACTTCGAATAGGGTCTTACTTCTTACGTGAAAATAACACCCCCTTCCCCAACCCCCCCCCCCACCCACCCACCACCCACCAAAATAAACCACAATTTCATAGGGAGATGTCATTTTAAAAAGAGTAAAGCAAAGCGTGCAATTAAACTCCGAATGCTAAAATATGTACTAACATGCAAAAAAAATATACTAACATTTGATACGTGGAATTGACATTGATATATTTATCTTGAAATTAATTTTCATGTAGTTATACTTTTGATAAGTTCATAGATATCTTTATTTATAAAGTAAAGTCTCTAGTGGTCACTAGCACAGAATCCCTCATCCGTGATGGGTCCTAACCTGGTCTCATTTGTGACGGATGAATGACTGGTCACGGATGAATGGTCACTGATGTTAAAATCTCATTCATAATGGGTGAAGATCCGACACAGATGAGTTTGATCTCTAACGGTTGACATGTTAACATCCATCACCGATGTATATTAAATGTGAAAAAATATATTAATACTTGGTCGTTGATGTCGCATTCAACACAATCCAAAAACTCCAAACTGAATGGATTTAATCATTTGGATATCATATTACAATGTAACAAAATCTCTTGCAAAAAAAACATCTTCCTGATCAGCGATTCACCTCAATCACGAATACAACCATCAAATCATCTTCCTATGTTCCCCTCAATCTCCTCAATTCACATGAAGAAAGACAATGTAGATCCAAAAAATTATAGGCAATAGACACGGAATTGCAAGTGGTTTAGAGAGGAAAGGAAAATAGTGCTCATTGGTCGACCACGAGCTGGATCGAAGGTAGGAGGTTCTGGATCCATCGGTCGATCTCGAGTTGGCACTGACGATGGAGGTGGACGACGATGACGAAATGAGGCCGACCGCTCACAACAACGAGAAGGAGGCAGCTGGCTGTGGATCTGGAGGCGGTGACGGCGCCAATCGACCTCGAGCTCGACTTGACGCCGGCGGTCACTGGTAGAGCTAGAGTGGCACTGACAGTGGTGGTGGATGATGGCGACGAGAAGGAGCGGCTGGAAATGCTGCTGCGGAGAGAGAACTGAGCAAGAGAGAGAAGGGGATGAGACAAGAGAGATGGGAGAGACGGGGACCTTGGAGATTTCTTTTATGTGTGGACGAGACCGGTTCTTTCACATCAGTGGTGGGTTTAAAAACAAACTCGTTAGAGATGATTTGTTATATCTATCGGGTTGTATTTTTAATCCATCACTCTCATCGGTGACTGGTTAATACTATAGACCCGTTAAAGATGCGGAGTCATCCATAATGGATTGTAATTATGACCCATCACAGATGATCAGTGATGGGCTACAACTACTACCCTTTACAAATGACCTCGTATCGGTGACGGACTAATTTTTTACAGCCGTCAACGATGGTTGGATCTGTAGTAGTGGATGGTGGCCACCACCACCCACTGCTCATAAATCAGTTCATTATATTTTTTTGTTATTATGCAATGGTCTAATATTTGTTTGAATCAAGTAATATTATTGCATATTAAAAAATATATTTTTTCTATAATATATTATTATATATTTTTTTATCCGTAATAAAGCATGGGCATTTTGCTAGTGTTCTATTCCCAACATGTACACCGGATATGGGAAAAGAATGAAGGGAGTAAAATATACAACTTTCTTTTGGAAAAAATTAGAAGACCGGCGAGTAAAGAAGAATGAGAGAGAAGTTTGGCACGGTGGACATGTTTCATGTTTGATAAATAATATACAGTAAATTTCATAAAAACGCAAAACATATACAATAAATTTCATAAAAACACACACACACACATATATATATATATATATATGCATATGTCAGCCACATCGCTTAGCTTTAATAACTTTAATCATGAATTTATTGGGGGCTATATCTGATTCTAGCGACAAAGCTTTTGAAAAGACCATAAGTCTGTTGTTACCTTTACATGCCACTGGCAAGGCAGATCCAGTTGCCATTGACATTGACCAGTATGCTTGAGATGAGCCATGCAGACGTGCGCGACCATACGCACTATACCATTTGGCAATTTAAGCCAAACAAAATACAGTACAGGGGTTATAACCAATACATAAGCAGGTAATTCCTCCGTTTCATATTATAAGTCGTTTAGATTTTTTTCTAGTTAGACTTTGTTAAGTTTAATCAAATTTATAGAAAAATTTAGCAATGTCTATGACACCAAATTAGTTTCATAAAAACATTATTTTATATATTTTGATAATAAATTTATTTTGTATTTAAAATGTTGCTATATTTTTTTTAGAAACTTGGTCAAACTTAAAGAAGTTTGATTAAGAAAAAGTCAAATGACTTATAATATGAAACGGAGATAATATAATAGCTAATATGTACGGCTAATAGCTACTACAATACAATGACAAATCAGAAGTGTACCTGACAATGATAGTGGGGCAGGGGACTGACTTTGTAATAATATACTAGATGATTCCCCGCGTGTTGCTATGGGAATTGATATAAAACTTAAGTTTGCAAATTCTATGATAAGAAATTTAGAAGGCATTGGATATATATAAAAATGCCTGCTATAACTTAAATCAAAATAGAAATACAAAATATTTTAATTTATAAGAAAAACTTGACATATAGAAAAAAAATGATATTATGATAGTATGTTGATACTGTGAATAGTCTATCATTGAACTGTCTTGTGATCAAAACAGAACATTTCATTTTTCTTTAATATAATTTAGAGACACAATCATAAATGTATAGGCTATCCTATATATGTGATATGTTCATTAGGCATATATGTACACAAAATTAAAAAAAAGATACATAATTTTGGTATAGGACCATTTAGATTCATGCATGGTATTGGTGACCTATTGTTTGCTTGATTAATGGAGGGTTGCATGGTTGTGCATGATGGAGAAAAGTAAATGCACGGGACAAAACATGTGTCACTAAGAGAAATCTGAGCCAACCAATATAAATTCAATGGTTAATAATAAAGTGAGTTTGGGATGATCTGGGAAGTTAAAGCGTGAATCCAATGGACACAGATAATTAAGGTGATATGAAAACACCATATGAGAGAAAAATATTAATAACTATATTAAGTGGGGATCAATTGTATAGGTCATATAGATACCCTCTCTCTTATTGTAGATTTGAAAAGTTTATTTCTTCAAAGTAATTGATAATATAATTAGTAGAGTACGTAGTAATATTAGAGATGGGCCATGTGCCGGTCATTGCAGGGCTGTATGATATCATATCTCATATTAATGAATAATAATAAGTTAGAACCATTTAGATACACAGCCATGCCAAATTATACAGGAGTACCACTAAGTGCAAGTTGGTCAGTGGCTATATATGGCTTGGCGCGGTCAGTGGCGGAGCCAGGAATTATACATGGGCCGGACAACCAAATATGTATATGTGTAGTCTACTATAAAATTTCAATATATATACACACATATATTTGTATAGAGTTTCGATCATATATTGAAACACCAAAATCTCTATTAAATAATTAATTATGCATGTTGTGACAAATTTGCAATGAAAAATATAACGATAAGCATAAATGATTAAGGGAACTAACATGCTTCATTTAAATTCTGCTCTGCGCGTCTGAATCGCATCGAAGTCATCAATAAGTTGATCGGTTGTAAACTCCACAGCAATCTCCTTTTCAATGTAAATTATTAAGCAATCTCTTAGACTATCTCCAACAATACTATGCAAATTTGAAGACCCATTTATGGTATGCGTCGCCTTGGAACGAAAAGGTTGCGTACCTAAAAACTGCCGTCTCCAACAACGAACGCAAAAGAAAAGCCCAGAGGACCGACGGTTTGTTTCGCGCGCGGTCGATGAAATTTTCGCGGGAAACAGAGGGAAGGGTATCGTGCGTACTGCAGGTTTGGCTCCTTGGCGGGATTATCTTGCCGCCCCGGCTGCCTGTGAGAAGGGACTCGAACAGGAAGCGTGGTAGCCGCCGGCAACAAGGCTGGGCGTTGGGGCAACTGAATGAATCAGAACACAGGTAATCTTATTTTTGGCAATTTGCTTCTCTGATTTCACATCCCTTTTTAAGGCTCGTGGGTTTCACCCCCAATCCAAGGGGAGCTGGAGAGGATGAAATGCGATTGAGAGGGATTTTGACTTTTACTAGGGGATCAAATCCCTCTCAATCTCCTCCAATCCACTTGGATGGAGACTAAAATGAACGAACCCTGAATTTGTGGTCAATTTTTTTGTAAATTGTCTTCGATTTAGGTTTGGACTGCAGTTGCGTTGGCCATGGCTTGGAGCTATGTCAAATTGTCAATGTTTGGGACAGCCGCAGCATATTCCAGGGATGATGAGATCATGGCTGCTGTGGCCGTCCTCACCCAAACGCCAAAAAAACGCCCTTGGGGAGGTTTAGTGCCAGGCCACAAGACTTACAAGCGTCATCGAATTGCAGCAGACTGGCAACTGAATCAAGACTACTTTATTGAACGTCCACTTTACAATGAGGAACATTTCAGAAGGAGGTACAATTTTTGCCTAGTTTCAATTTCCATGACACGCTGAATTAATTTGATAAACATTTCTAATTTTGTGCTTTAGGTTCCGCATGAGACGGGAATTGTTCCTACGGATAGTGAATGAGGTCACTGCCAAGAATACCTACTTCCAACAGAGGAGAAATGCTGCTGGGCAGTTAGGATTCTCTGCTCTTCACAAGTGCACGGTGGCTGTAAAGATGCTAGCATATGGAGGCCCAGCTGATGAGTTGGATGATCATTTGAAAATGGGAGAGAGTACTGTCCTGGAGACCCTGAAGGAATTTGTTATGACTGTGATCAACGTGTTTGGCAACGAATTTCTTCGTCCTCCCAAAAGTGAGGAGATAGAGCACATATTAAGCATCAATTTGGCTAGAGGTTTCCCGGGAATGATAGGCAGCATCGATTGCATGCACTGGGAATGGTCTAACTGCCCGACTGGTTGGCAAGGCATGTACAGAGGGCACAAAGGCAAGCCAACTCTAATACTTGAGGCGGTGGCGACCAAGGATCTTCGAATTTGGCATGCTTACTTCGCTTTACCAGGGTCTCACAATGACATTAATGTTTTGCATCGTTCCAATGTTTTTGATGATTTGGCTAATGGGAGGGCACCCTCTGTTCAATTTCATGTCAACGACAACATATATTCTCTTGGATACTACCTAGCAGATGGCATCTATCCCGATTGGGCTACACTAGTGAAAAGCATTCCTTTGCCAATTAGCAACAAGCAAAAGGTATTTTCAGAGCAACAAGAGTCATGTCGAAAGGATGTGGAGAGAGCTTTTGGTGTCCTACAGGCTAAGTGGAAAATCTTGCATAGGCCAGCTCGTTTATGGAATCAAAAGGTACTTAATTCCATCATGCGTGCTTGTGTCATACTTCACAACATGGTAGTTGAAGATGAGCGTGGGGTTCAGCTACCTAATGTCCACCCATCAGAATGGCCTGGAGTGGCTGACCCACCAATTAACCAGGATAGAGAAATCCCAGGAATTGAGAAACTTGTTGATGCTCAAACCATCATTCAGGACAGAGAGACAGCATCTCAGCTTCAAAATGACCTGATGGAACACATGTGGATGTTATATGGCCAATGTGCTGGTCCTTTTGGTCCTAATAACAGGAACTAAAGTCTTTAGCTGTAGGTTTAGTTTCTTTGTTGGCGTCTCTATATTTAGCTGTAGGTTTATTAGCTGTAGGTTTGATAAGAACTGAAGTCTTTAGCTATAGCTGTAGTTAGCCTTCTGATAAGGCCTTTGTATTTTGTTGGCAGTTCACGTGAATTGGAGTGGCTGCAAGATATTTTGCTGCGTGTTGATAAGTGCTTGTTGATAAGAAATATATAATATTCTGTTTGATTTCAACCTCCTTTGAAAAATTGTAACATAGTTCATGCTACTCTGATTATTGTTCTATAGTTGCCTGGCACAGGGCTGCCTGTATTCTTTCTCAAATATGACATTTTGTTGCTATAAAGACACATTGGTCTGCAAGCCAAAAAAATTGCAGAAACGACACTACCTCCCACCTGACAGAGAGTGAGATGGTTTTGTGCTACATTATTAACAACATTGATTCCAGATCCAATGCCAACAAAGCATATCTCAAAGAGAAGCCAGAAATTGGCCTTCAGTGATCCCACAAGGCTGAACAAAGTATCCATTGTCCTAGTACGAAGAGAATCTATTAATCATAGCACAAAAGGTAGGAGCACTGGATAAAAATAGCCTGCTGAATTTGGAAAACCAATATAGCATAATCACAACTAAAACTGTGTGGAGCATATGCATATGCATATATTCTCTGTTCGCTTCTTCAGTAGTATGTAAGACGAGGTCTTGCGATGGGAAAAGAAACATAACAAAATTAAGCAGGTAAAATGCTGGACTGCCACATTATTTTTTGACCAAAAAGTTTGGCGGTCTTTCCCCTGTCACATGATTGCAATTATTTTAGATTGATCTGAGTATTTGATCAACTTGCAGGCAACAATGCATCGTGTCTGACCAGCTAGACATATCATCTGAGTATTTGATGTTGATTTTTATTAACCATGATATAGCTAAAAAACAAACACAAGGTGGCCTCATTAGGTGGTTTGTTGTTGTCAGGTTGTAGGTGTTTAATTGATGTTGTTGCAGCTAACTCAAGGTGGCCTCCTATAACTGAAACTTATAGAGGGATCTTGATACACAACAAAATATTAAAAAGCTAACTCAGATGCCCTGTTTTAGAGCAAGAAATTGTTTCAATATTATAAGGTAAATGTGAATTCTGCAAGCTTTAAACTTTCTAATTAAACTCCTATAGAAAATATCAGATTACTCTATCTGAATTAAAATTTCCAATAAAAAAAATCCAATCCAAGACGATATGAAGCAGAGTGAGCTCATTGAGAAATCACTTGTCGTTGCTTCACCCAAACACATTGCAGCAAGGAACACGAACGCTCTGTGCTATAGCAACCAAGCCAAATGAATTGGGTGAGGACCGGAGGAGACTACTTCAGCATCTAGGGAGGCCACGCCGCGTTGGACGCCTAGGAGATGGCTGGCCGGCGGTAGCCAAATAGTGGAGCGGTAGCAGCAGCGGTTGTGCCGCTGAGGTGGGGAAGCACCGTCGCAGGGTGAGCTGGGCATGGCTCCGCGGCGGCGGCCGGCACGAACACGCGATGGCGGCGAGCAGCGAGCCTAGAGGACGCGATGGCAGGGCGGGCTGCTAGGAATCCATACCTGCGAAGTCTAGCTCGGTGCAGATCTCGCCGACGGCGACTAGCTGGATGCTTTTCCTCTTCTTTCCCCCTCCCGCGAAACGGTTGTGCGGCGCGGCAGCTTTTCGGCGAGGAGAGAGACGGAGGATAGAGGACGCTTATTTGGGTTGCCATCCGACACCGACGCAAACTGAGTCTTGGGTTTGGGTACTCTGTCGGACCACGAATTTTTCACCTGAACCAACGTGTACGAGGCATTTTTGGGTTTGGGTCTTGTAATAGGTAGACTGTTGGAGACGGTCTTAGGAACCCATCTTCCATCATATTCCGAAGCCTGGTTTTAACAAGTTTCATTGCAGAAAAGGCACGCTCTGTCGTAGCTGTGGAAACTGGTAGAGTTAGCACAAGCCTAATCAACCTGCCAAGGAAGAATATTATTAGCAAATAAGAATGACTATGATTCTTTAAGACAAAATAATCAACTAAATATTGTAAAATGCAGACCTGTCGATCAAATAGTAATCATCTGATTTCCCTGTTTCAGCTAACCGACGACAAAGCTCGGCAATGGTTGTCAAATTCTGAAAGCTAGGATTTGTAGGTACATCAAGTTCATAATGTTGTAATTGTTGTCTTAATGTATCTCTTTTTGCTCTGAAAAATCAGCAGGATAGAACTTTGAAGCTAGAGAGCATACATCATCAATTTTCAGCTTGGTGAATGAATCTGCGGGATCCAACGAAGTACATAAAGTGAGAAGTTCTGTAGCTTGTTCGCTAAACCTGCAATTCAACTCATGTGCTTGTTGATCAACCGCAACCATGAAAATATCATATCGGTAGTGATGCTCGACTGTGACCTCTGCACCTCGAACGTAATCTGCATACGAGCCGGCCATATTTGGAACTTTGATTCCCTGTTTATTGCAAAATTGTGTCACATCACTAATAAGTTTATTCCAACCATGGTCTCTTAAGTTTTGAATCAACCTTTTGGTAGTGGCAACATCATCCATAGCATTCACAATGTCCTGAGATTTTTGTTGTAGCTTCTTGCAAAGTAGGTTTGTGATTCCCATTAATTCTTTCATAACATGCATAATAAACACAAACTCAAATTTCATCATCAATTTCACAGCACTAGCAGCCTTTGCATGAGTTGCTGGTATGGTTCCTGGACCTTTAGTATTAGCGATATCTTTCAGCACTAAGAATGTAGACTTATAAAGCTTTATAAGGCTGCAGACTGAATCATAATGAGAACTCCACCTAGTTTCACCAGGGCATTGTAAAGTTTCAATTTGATTAGCACCTCTTCCGGTTTCAAGCTCACTAAGCTCAATGAGTTGCTCTAATTCAGCAACTTGATGAGCACGCAGATCATCATTTCTCTTACTAGAAGACACAACTGTGTTGACAACGAGAGCTAGATGATCAAAAAAATTATGAACCTCAGTGACCTCTTTTGAAGCAGCAACAAGAGCTAGCTGTAACTGATGAGCAAAGCAATGAACATAATATGCATACGGATACTCGTCCAAAAACTTTGCCTGCAGTCCATTCCACTCTCCACGCATATTGCTAGCACCATCATATCCTTGTCCACGAATATTTTGAACATCCAATTTAAGTGCTGATAGAACAGAGCATATTTCTTGTTTAAGTGTGGTAGAGTATGTGTCATGAACATGAACAATGTCAAGAAAATGCTCTCTAATGAAACCATCTTTATCAACAAACCGAATAACAAGTGTCATTTGTTTTCTTCTTGACTCATCTCTTGATTCATCAACAATTATGCAAAATTTAGCATCACCAATCTCACGATGAATTGCTTTTTGAACATTATCAGCTATAACATTCAATATTTCTTTCTGAATTTGAGGTGAGGTATATTTAGCATTCTGTGGAGCATTACTTAAAACAACAGCCTTAACCTCCTCATCATATGAAGCTAGTAGCTTTACCATTTCAAGAAAATTACCTTGGTTCTTTGAATTGTCTGATTCATCATGTCCACGAAAGGGGCAAGCCTGGAATGCCAGGCATCGGACGACATCAATTGATGTTCTAAGCCGTAGTCTATTTGCCTTGATTTCTTCACTTGTTTGTTTCTCGATCACAGGCTCAATATGACATAATTGGTTCTTCAAATTGTCATAGCATTTGACAGAATACTGATGAGCTGAACCACTCTGTCCCATGTGAATTCTCAAGGAACAAACTTTCTCACCAACCCTCTTCCAGTTATTAAATCCTTTCACTGTAAAGGCATTTGATCCTGATTTCCCAACTGGCTTTTTAGAAAATAAAAAGCAAGGAAGGCAAAAGGCTGCATCTTTTGTTGGTGAGTATTCTAGCCAAGGAAAAGATTTAAACCATTGTGACTGAAACCTCCGTGGATGCTTCTTTGAACCTGAAGTAGGGTACTCATCCTTAATAAATTGGTATGGACCATGCTTCATGTATGCTCTGATAACCTGTTCTTGTTTATCTGGAGGATAACTCCAAATTTGGTCACGCAAACCTGGATCTCGCTCTACATTCAACACACTATTGTCTGCACAATCTACTCGTTGAACCTTAGCTGCCGGCTGCACAGCCTGCATTGGATCTTCCTCTTCTTCCTCATTGTGTTCTTGTTCTGCAGCAAGCCAATAAGCTATTTCATCTTCCACAGATTCAAACTCAATGTCATCTTGCCCTTGATCTATCGAAACATCAGCGGTGGGCGTGTCTCTCTTGTAAAAGCAGTCAATTGTCTTCCTTTTAAGTTTCATGGTGATTATCCTTCAATACAAAAATAATAGTTTTATAGTTCAATTAGCCAAATAGGTATTAGGTCCAAACCGATGGAGATAAAAAAAATGGAATAGAACATATCTGTCTACCTGAAGACTGAAGTCCTGAAGCAGATCGGAGAGCCAGTGCCAGAGTGCCTGGACGGAGGTGTCGACTTCACGGCGGCGGCGGCGCTGCGGCAACAGCTGAATCGCCGATCGCGATCGGTGGAAACATGGTCTCGCCTAGAAGGCCAAAACTGCCGTACGTGGTGATGGTTTGGCTTCCTGCGTACTAACCTACATGGGCTGATATGGCCTGATGGGCTTGGATCGTATAATACACATAACAACAGAAGAGTCGCTATTTTTTTCACCAGACATTGGGTGGCGCCATGGCCCCCGCTGGCCCGGGCCTGCCTCCGCCACTGGGCGCGGTGCGGTTATCCACCTAGTCTCGGAGTTTAAACTCTAAATTTAGTCTACAAATTTAGGAATACATACACTACCACGGAATGACTTAAATGTGTCAGTTAGAAAAGAAAACTAGCATCTATAGGGGAATCCCAGCCCCGAACCCACATGCACACTATACGGGCAAAAGTCGGCACTGATGACATTTTATCAGTGTCGGTTCGGGAGTCCAACAAGCACTGATGTAGCCCACATCAGTGCTAGTTTTTTTTATGACTTAGCAAAAAAAAAAGGCTGAGCGAACCAAGTACGGCAAAACACTAGAATGACATATACCCTTTAAATGGATGAAAATGGCCCCGCCTCTAATTCTCTTCCACCTCCGACGGCCGGCGCGACGAGGGAATCACGATTGGTGGCCAGCGGACAAGACAAGGAGTGGATGGCGACAACCTCTTCCAGAGATAAGAAGCTAGGTTGGTAGCAACGGCGGTGTGGCTGATAGGCACAAATGCACCGATAGGTGCAAGAGTGCCTCCACTTGGCACACACTTGATAGGGACGGCTGCCCTAGTCGCCCCTCTGCAGTGACAAAGGTTTTGACATCCTAGCCTAATTAAGATGTAACCTATTATGCCTATGAGTGCAGCGTCCACTTGATTAGTACCATCTTGCTAGTTGAGCAAGAGTGGAACCAATTTATAAGGTCTTATCTTCTCAACCATACCACTTATGCGTTAACCCTTTTACACGAATCGAACTGGGTCTGTCAGATGGGCTAGGCTGAATGGTATTGAGTCAATACAGGGGGTGTGTTCCTGAACATTTGCCTATATTCATGTGTGGCTATGTGGGTAAATTGGACTGACCAAGACGTCATATCTTTTGAAGGGAGGGGGAACGTGTGACATTCTAGCCCAATTAGGATGTGGCCTATATGACCTATAATTAGTAGTACCTTACTAGTTCAGTAATAGTAGAACCGGTCTTGTCTCTTCAACCATATCACTTTCGGGTTTACCCTTTTACACGAAGCAAAGACAAAAGTGTAAGTGGAGTACTATGTGTAAGCAAGCAGGCCCACCCATCGGATGGATTGGGTTGCGCGGCTATGGAGAACAGGCTGTTACAAAGTCAGTGGTAGGAGTGGAGCATCCGAATCCACAAGTTAAGCAAGGTTCTTTGCACTACTAAAGAGCACCCCATAGGTGTCGGTTGGGAACCCTTTATAAGTGTCAGTTTCTCAACTGGTATCAATTTGGGGCACCTTTGCCATTCACATAGGTGCTGATTCCAGAACCGGCACCTACAGAGATTATAGGTGTCGGTTCTACGGACAGAACCGACACTTATAATCTTCAAAATAAATAAAAAATGATTGTATTGTAGAATTTGTTATCGGCAATCGAAACAAGGAGAATCCACATTCATTGCCCTAATCCCCAACATCAGATTAAAAACATACAGGATCAACAGATCAAGATCAACACCACACTAATTCCCTAATCCATAACTTAGAACATAAAAAAAAATCCTCGCCACAAAACAAGCACATCCGGTTCACCATCATCATGCGATGCACTATTCCAGTTTGTCGACTACACGCAATCCCATCTCAACCAAATCAGTATCTCCCTCAGTGAATCCACGTAAGAAACCAATCGCAGGCATAAAAAGGGGGAAAATCCCATACCTTGCATAGAAAGGGGTCTTGAGCAGTGACCCCTCAAGCGCTGTCTTGAGCGAGCGAGCAACGCTTCTCTAGCGACCCCGATGGCCGTCTCGCATCTTGCGGCTCCGGTAGCGGGGGAGGAAGCCCGGACTACTGCCGGTGGGACGGCGCCACGCCGTCTTGACCTGGCCGCCACACTGCCACACAACCGCGTCTATAGGTGCTTCGTGCTCAGTGATAGGATGGGAAGGAGAGAGGGTGGGACAGCGCTGGAGGGGAGAGCACGGCACCAGCAGCGCTGGGAGGGAGTGAGGGTGGCTTTGGTGACGGTGGAGTCGGCGGCCTCGGGCTACTGCATCCGATCGCTGACGCCGCCAATACCTTCTCCTCTGCCAGTGAGGAGAGGAGGATGGGAGAGGGAGTGGAGCGCCGCGTGGGGTGGAAGGGGAGGCACTGGAGGAGGTATGGCAGCAGCGATGGTGGGAGAGGAGGAGAAGGAGGAGGGATTTTGGGCAAGGGGATGCGAGAGGGCGAGGAAAAGTGCAAGAAAATTGGTTGGATAAGGCTGGACGGGTAAGAATATATTGGGTGGTCATGGTATCTGGTGGAGCCGGCCAGCTTAAAATGATTGGCTCAGTTTTTTGTATCGATTTTTTTAAAAAACCGGCACCTATAATATATTATAGGTGTTTGTTTTAAAAAATACCTATAGTATTGGTACCGGTTTTTCCTTTAGAACCGACACCTATAATTACTACCAAAGGTGTCAATTTTATATTTTTTTATTCGGTGAAGATGAAAAAAGGTTCATAGGTGTGTTTTAAATGAATCGGCATCTATAAGCTATCTCCTATAAAAGTTTTGTAGTAGTGTTGTAATAAAACATGCATGAATTCTTCGTAGCAAACAAGTAAATTTTATTCGAGATATGTCGAACCACTGAAATGAATGCAGTAATTTAGGGTAAATTATCTTAAGATATAGGTTGTGTTCATTTTAGCGTGTGTACTAAAGTATTAATTATTATAAATTTAAAAAATAAATTTATTTATTTTTTAAAAAACTTATATATAAAAAGTATTGGCACGAGACACGCGTATTGTGGCACTATTCAATCGTTCGGGAAACGTGTTCATAATTACTATCTAGGTAATAGCTTCCCATGGCTGATAAGGACGCAGCCTATATTAACACTTGTGGGGGTATGTCCAGGGTGATTAAAGCGTATGCCCGTGTTACTCATGTAGGACTTACCCAGTTACCCACGTAAACATGGTGGGTGTTGTCTTGAGTGTGGTGCCTGTGACTTGATGCTTAAGTTTTTTTTTCTTCTGCTTGATCATCAAAAACATCCGAATCCAAATTGGTTAGCACACTACTCCATATATTGTACATGTCCCCACAGAATGCTTATCTGTGAATTAATTTGTCCAGTTGTACAGCTCTCGAGCCTTACTATCATTTAAAGTGGCCCTATTTTTCAGCTTCAGTATTGAATACATTTAATGTGACATTTATTTAGTCTATTTGGATGATTGTCCGAGGTACATATCCTGCAATCTGCAATGGCATTTACCATACAATTTTTGTTACTATACGTGGAATGATGACAACAAAACTACTAAATTAATCCTTGTGTACGTGTTAGTTCATTATGTTTGCCTGTTAAGGGAAATGTAAATTTTACTCCATGACATCTAAAAGTTTAATAGATATTAAAAAACATGTCACATCCGAAGAACACTTCAAATAAGGAGAAACCTGGTTAAAAAGACGAGAATACACTTAGAAGCACAAAGCTTCTAACCTGACGTTGGAGTGAAAATTTAAAAATTGTGCAGGTCCCAATCTCTCATCACTTCAAATATATTACTAGCATACCTCATATTTTATTTTTATTGTAGTGCCAGGAGACTTGTGGCCGCGATTGCATTCTCATATTTTTGAAGATTTTCGCTCTCCAATTAGGCCAAAAATATCTTGCAGCAAATTACTAGTTTTTTAATGTACTTCAACGGTGACATTTTTTACGATGCCCACAGGTAAATTATACAAACTTTGAGTGTCGTAGTGAAATTTGTCAGAAAAAAGGTTTACAACAACAGTGAAAACATTAAGTCAAATATATAAAATAACTCATGGAGTAAACAAGTAAAAATAAACTTTGATTTGAAACCAAGATACTCTGCTATAAAATCGGTTTTCGCAAACGACCCATCTCTAAATCCCAAGCGGGCCATGAGAGTGCCTGCCTAGGACATGCTCGGTCCCCTAGGGTACAAGGCCCATCTCCGAACATATAAGATCGCACGATGAGAGGCATGGGCAAATCTCATGGTGACGTGGACACAAATTTCAGTTTTGCATCATACGGTAGTTTTCAGGCTTTCATTACATATATGAATTATAATATATATTTTCCTTGAATCACATTGCTGACGAGGGGAAAATGAAGGATAAAGGTACTTCAAGCCTAACCAAGGCCTAGATTTGGGCCTTGGGCTTGGGCCAGCTCGGACCTGTTATGATCATATCTAGTACTTCCTCCGTTTCATATTATAAGTCGTTTGACTTTTTCTTAGTCAGAGTTCTTTAGGTTTGACCAAATTTATAGAAAAAATAATAACATCTACAACACCAAATTAGTTTCATTAAATTTAACATTAAATATATTTTGATAATATATTTATTTTTTATTAAAAATGTTAGTATATTTTTTTATAAACTTGATCAAATTAAAAAATTTAATTAAAAAATAAAACGATTTATAATATAAAACGGGAGTAGAAGAGAACCCTAGTTTGAAGTCAACCATTTATATTCAAAAACATTCTAGAGAGTGGCATCACTTCCTCTGTGGCTATAAATAGCAGTACAAGTAGGTAGCCTTGTTGCTAGCTTTTTCTCCCTTCTGGATCTGATCACCTTTGTCCCTTCCCTTCTCTCCCACCTCCTCCAGTCTTGTCAGCTACAGATACCGCCACGCCATTAGCCATCACACCACACCAATGCAAGCTCGAAGCAGCAAGCAACGGCCAATGGACGACGGAGGCAAGAGCGGCGGCGGCCGGACGAGGCGGCTCAAGGACCGCCTCGCCCGGCTGCTCCTCCGCTCGCCGTGCAGCTCCTCCTCCTCCACCTCCACCGCCTTCACCGCCGCCACCACGGTGTCGACGACGACGACGACGTCCTCCACCGCCACCACCGCCGCTTTCCTCCCCCGCGTCGAGCCCTTCTCCGCCGCTCTTGACCTCCTTCGCCACCCTCCTCCCCCTCCTCCTCCGGAGAAGAAGAAGAAGAGTATAACCCGGCGGCATTGCTCCAACGTGACCGGATGCCATTTCAGTGGCGGGNNNCGTCCAACCCCTACGGCTTCACCTCCTCCGACGACGGCGAGGACGCCGACGGTGACGACGATGACGACGACGACGACGGGGCGGAGGCCTTCTTCTCCTCGAGAAGCCTCGTGTCGTCCGACTCCTCCGGCTTTTATGCGTGCTCCTCCAAGCAGCTCTACCAGCAGCTTCTTCCCCACAAGAGCAAGAACCTCCGCCACCACCGTCGCCACCGGCAGCAAAAGACGACGCGGCGCCGGCGCCGGCGAGCGTCGGGCTGCGTGGACGAGGCGTGCAGCGTGAGGGAAGGCGCGTTCCGGCCGCTGGTGACGACGACGGCGGCGGCGGAGGAGGAGGTGAGGAAGGGGCTGGCGGTGGTGAAGCGGTCGAGTGACCCGTACAGCGACTTCCGGGAATCCATGGCGGAGATGATCGTGGAGCGGCAGGTGTTCGCGGCGGCGGAGCTGGAGCGGCTGCTCCGGTCGTACCTGTCCCTTAACCCGCCGCGCCTCCACCCCGTCATCCTCCAGGCCTTCTCCGACATCTGGGTCGTCCTCCGCGGCGGCTAGCTATAGCTAGTTCATCTTGCTCGCCGGCGTTGTTGTAGCCATTGGCCGGCCGGCCATCTCGCCGGTGCATGGATGTAATATGTGTACGGTTTTCATGAGGCTATTACTTGGATGTAGTGCACTACTGTTAACTGTTAACTCATGCAGCTCTTGCATGCATCTGATGTCTCGTGGTTGTCGGGTGAAAATTTCATTTATCTGCATCGATGGAACATGAGTATAAATTTTCATAGTTTATTCCACTATGGAAGTTTGATGGATTGAACAAATATGGGGATGGCTTTTTATCATTCGAGGGGGATGTCTCGCCATCGACCTGGCTCTTTCCAAAGAGGAAGATTGGTGAGGACCCAGGGCCCACATGTTAATCTAATATGACATTCCTCCTAACTATATGGGCCAACATGTTTTTGAAAGAGAAAACAAAATCTATGTGGTCTATATGAAAGTTCATTATGTGTTCTAAAAATAATAATAAATTGGACCAAAAGTTAAATAATATGGAAAACTTGTATGTCAATATAGGTTCTATATATGTGCACAATACATATATATACTTGCTCAAGTTTTTGAGTTGAAGGTGATAATCCTTGTGTGGACTTCCAATAATGGACATAGGTTCATGTGCCTTTACTGGCATGTGGTTTGGGCTAAAAGAAAATTTCACAATGCCAACTACTATGCCTGCACTACTAGCCTCAGTGAGTTTTGTCCGAACTGAAGAAAATTTATGTGTCTACCATTGGACAATTTTGTCACATAATACTACTTTCAGATTGATAATACTTGTCATTATGGATAAGGACATGGTCTCCAAAAAATTAATTTTGACAACTATTTTCTATTATAATATATATAGAAATATCAACAAATATATAATTTTATTAAAATATTTTAATACTAATATGTACATATTGTCTCAGTATTTCTAAGACAAATATTTTAAAAATTATTCATAATCACAAATTTTAAAGTTTGACATCAATCTTATCCAAAATGATAAGTATTATCAACTTGGGAAGAAAGTAGTAGCAGTCGTATTGTGTTCTAATGTCATCCTATTATCAATTGGTGTATCCATGTGTGTTTGAATTTTTTTTTTCTGAAAATTATTGCCCATGAGTATATACCCCTACATGAATGATCCTACTAGCTCCTCTGTCTGGACTCTGGACTATGGAGCACACTGTAGACTGTACACAAGTCAGGTCAGCATGGATAGGGAATTTGAAGGAGCCATTGAGGACGGCTTTCTAGTTTGCTGTGCATTTGCTTGCATGGAATTTGAGCCTTTTTGGCTCTTCCTCCCAAAACCTATCAGATCCCCCTAGCTATCACATCAACAGTGGACATAAATAAATGGCCTTTGAGTCAGGTGTTGTTGCCTCTTTTCCCCTTAGTACTTTTCACCTCATGGCTGGAGCTAGTATATAGCTAGAGAAAGTTCTCATTTTGCATTTCAACTTTGAAAGCTGCATATGCATACATGCTGGAGCTGGCACGTTGTTTGGATCCCAAACACAGTAGATACCCTGTTAACAAAAGTGGTTGCTTTGTTTGGTGTGGGCCGGCCTTCTCCATTAAAGCTTGCACCTACTACTACCCACCCCTTCTCTGTATGATTTTGAGGGGACTTCTCTGTATTATTGTTCTTCTTCTAATCTGAGTGCAGCCATGGTCGACCAAAAGGTTGCTACTTCTCCATCTAGCTATCTACTCCATGTTAGAATTATTCAGCCTTAATATTTCGCTCATGCTTATAATTATCTGTACGGCTAAATTATTAGCAACCAGGTAAAACCTTTATATATGTAAAAGTAAATATTGTAAAATAAACTACAATAAAAAAATCATAAAATCAACTTTAAAATTAAGTTTTAGAATTTAAATTTTTGCTCACAAGTACTTAATACAAGCATAAGGAAAACTCTAAACATCAAAATTTAATTAATTTCCCATAAAATTTTAATATAGTACTCCTTATATCGGGATGAGTAATCCTTGTTTGTCCGTATCATATTCATGCCTGATACCTTACATTTGCCCGTGATGTCTCTGTCATTCATAAAACAAGAGACAAGCAAGGAATTAGGTCAACTTTTAGGGGTAAATAAGGATTTTTATCCTTCTGAATTACTTCCTTGGTCCCAAAATATAAGGATTTTATTAGTTTTAGATAGGTATTAAGAAAGTAGGTCAATTTAAATGGAGGATAGTTGTGATCAATTGGGATGAGTAACTAGGTGAGAAAAGTAAACGAACGTTGGTTGTGATTGGTTGAGATGAGAGAGTAGATGAAAAGTTGCTATATATCAAAAAAATTTGAAAGACAGAGGTTGCTATATTTTGGAACATATAGAGCAAATGACATCCTATAATGCATGTATGCAAACCTTGAAATCTTAAATCGATAATGAATGAAAAAATATAATGATCTAATATGTGGTAATAAAACTAGTAGATTTTTCATGAAATTAAAATACTTCCATAAATCAATTGCTTAAATATTTTTTTATAAATATATTGTTCAAAGATAATATTACCTCAGTGCCAAAATATAATAACTTTTAGGATTGGATATGGGTATTAAGAAAGTAGATGAAATTAAATAAAAAATATTATAATTGGTTAAGAAGAGGAGGTAAGTGAAGAAATTAATGGGATACGATTGTGATTGTTGAGAAAAGAATATAGTTGGTGAAGTATATTTTAGGATAAATTTTAAATGCTATAAATTGGATACTAGGATATTCTCCAAAATATTACTACCTCTATCTCATAATAACTTTACTTTTTCACACATCCCATACATATCAATAAAACCTTTCACTTTATCAAACCTAATACAATTATCTCTTGTTTTATCTGGTTCTAATGTATTTGTCTCGTACTTTCACAATCTTCAATTTAATGATTGCTTAAAGATAAATTTATTGAGAGACAAAAATGATTTAATTTTGTAACGGTGGGAGTAAATAAAAAAGAACAGATGTAGTATTGTAGAAATAGACATCTTTGACCTTAATCTCTTTAATATGCAGATCCATTTACTATATCAGTTGATCTCTAACAGTTCTACTGGTACTCAAAAAGTCCTTTTGATCTTTGGATGGAAGGAAGCAAACCGTCTGTAAATTTGGTACGGAGAGCAATCGAGCTTTGCGTGAAAAGGCGCGCTCATCCAGAACTGTCCAGCCTTGTCTGCAATTAAAGATCATGTCAGTGATGGGACTACTTCCAACTGTGTACGTCTATAGTAACCTGAGATCATTATGCAATGATAAAAGGAAGAAATTTTCTTTCATTGTGCTCCCAACAACCGCACCAGCCGTATGATCAAATGAGGAAATGTTGTTTCAAGGCAGTACTAAAATTAATTCTTCTATTTTACCCAGCTGTCAAAGCTTGAAACTAATTCTCTTTTCTTAGAACTTAAAATTAATTCTTCACTGTTTCATAATAATTCCTAGAGATCAGACCAGAGACATGAATGTATTTAATCGTTGAAATAGCTAGTCCCCTTTTAAAATATAAGGCAAATATGATCAAGACAAGATTTTATCAACCATAACTCTTTTAGTAGAATATAATTCTTGTGACACGAAAATATTATTAGATTCGTTCTAAACTACTCCTTTATTATTATGCTTTTGTATGATGGGAGTGATATATATGTTAGTAATTGTTACTCAACAGCTTTTCCTAATAAAATAAAATACTTGTATCGATATATATAGAATACTATATTTTTCAACACAAGTATCAAGGAATATGAGTATATGCCTAATTATGAGTACCACCACTACTACAAAACCCCTAATAGGTACTGGCTCAAAGGTTTTGGTCTTTTAAAAAGCCGACACCTATAAAAAAATTGAGCCAACCCAGGCCAATAGACTGCGAGGTGATGAGGAACTACGGTCCCGATCTTCCGATAGGTATTGATAACTCTCGATTTGGTGGAAACATGACACACACGATCCGGCTTTCAATCAACACTATTCGAATCTTGCAATCGCAGCACCACGTCTCCCCTGGTTATCAAACATGTGTTGCTCGGCTGACCTCGCTGAGAAAGATAATCCCTCATGCGAATCGAAGAACACAAGAAAAAACAAGGTAAATTGCAAATCAATTACATATAAATGATTAAGTACTCAAATTTGAGGTTCCACAAATCGAACTAGTGGTGAAACTATAATTGTAGAAATAATCTAAGCAAAACCCGACTCTAAACTATGACGACTACTGAATAAATATGATTAGGAACATCCTAGGGTTAGCCCTAGGGCGTCCACCCCTTGGACTTAGCCCAAGTCACAATTACAAGGCCCAAAGCCCAAATCAGACTCGGAATGGATGAGGTATGTGGCTTGTTTTGTAGATTTCTGATAGCTTGGTAGGAATTTTGATGTGAAACCAAAACCATTTGAAAGTAGACTCCATAAGGTTTCCAAAAAGTACTTATGGGCCTCGAGATTCCTTCTATATAAGTAGCTAGGTCCATTTGAAATTAATGCTGTCAGGAGGTCCGAATTCAAATCCAAAATGTGTAGAACTTCATCTATTGCCTTCTATAGGCCGAAAGTGATATGGTGAGGTAGAAGTAGACTTGGAAAAGGTCTTAGTTTGGTCCCCAATCAATTTCTTTGATCATCCATGCATTCCTTGTGCTCGGTCTCTTTTCCTTCACCCAAGAAAGTACCTCTACAAACGAGAACACACAAAACTCATAATGCAACAACATTTGTTCAAATATATAACATGTAAATCTCACATAGAAAGGATGCACCTTTGGTTTATGAGTATATAAGGTAGCCATGGTCATATCGGAGCTAGTAATGTCTCATCACGAGGTGTGGATTTCTTTTAACCCCACCAAGTCAACTCGGCCCTCCTTATTCTCTCTCGATCTCTCCCAGAGTCACCTCTCTCTCGCACTCCGTTGCCACCACCCCTATCCTCATAACCTTTGCGCTGCTGCAGCCGCCAATCCTCTCCTCCCTCTTCCTCCTTCTCACTGCCTCTGTGCCACCCCACCACTACGACTTGGAGATTGCGTGTCGTAGGATCTGGCGGTGACGACCCCGACAGCAAACTCGTCACGGAGAGGGTTAGCATCCAATGATAACACTGTAGCTAGCTATCATCCTTCATGCCGCTCCTTCTTGCATAAGCCACTGGGGGAACACGGCGGCATAGATCGGTGACGACGACATTGGCGGCTCTGCTGGGATGGGCGATAGTGAGTTCCTCATCTTGCTTGTGTAGTTCTTAATCTTGTATAGTTATTCATCCTGCTGGTGTTGATCTGTGATGGATTGGAAATAATAATTGAATTTCTTGATCTTTGATGTGGATGGAGATTGTTTTTTTGGAAAGCACTGTAGTGGAAAACCCCATAAAAATAAATTATACTAAAAGAATGGTAAAACGAAGTATATTACAAACTGCTCAACCAGGAGGAAATAGCTGATCTCTCATCTATTCTTAAATGAAAAAGAAGAAGGGATAAATCATTCTTAAATAATGCTAGGAGACAGAGGGGGGAACATTAACAAAAATGAGTCCATTTCACCGCTTCCAAATGTTCCAAGCTGCATATAGAACTTTCTTCACAAAATGAGATGATCTATATGTATTTCTTGTCTGTTGCACCATATCTTCAAAGTTTAGAGATAGGTTCCAAACTATCCCAAATTGAGCCCAGCATTCAGACCGAAAAGAGCAGCAGAAGAACAGATGCAGAAAGGTTTCCCTAGCTCTAGAGAAGAACATAGCACACATGCGAGGTCACTTTCATTAGAAGCACAATGCTTTCTATCTAGCATATCTTGTGTATTTAAGCGATCAATTAAAAGGAGATAACCAAAAACCTTAACTTTCATAGTCCACTTGCTTTTCCAGATCTATTTTAAATAACTAGGCACATGGATATGCAGAAAATTGATGGCATAAATTTTCTGAGGTGAAAAGGAACCATTTCCCCCAACGTAGGTCCAT